>CM021108.1:371474782-371871329 GCA_007115665.2 Sequoiadendron giganteum | reverse complement strand
TTGACCCAATGATGTTAACGTAGAATGAACCTTCATTTTGCAAGACCATGGTTGTGAGAAAAATGATTTACCCTACAAGTAACTTCCACCCAAAAGATCAATGTTGACTTAAATGATAGGGATAATTTAGACATATAAATCTGGGTCACCTAGCAAAGGACGAGAATAAAAATTTCTTATCAAGTTGCCCTGATTTTGGTAAAGTTTCAATGCCCATTTTCTGTTAAACTTTGAACTATGATGTCTACGTTTGAAATGGGGGAATATGGACCTTAATTTAGGTACTTTGATTTTGTGGGAGATCATGAAGATAAGAATAAGATCCTAAAAAGAGGATATCTGTTGCCACATAGGAGGTGGTAATACGGACCTTCCGACCATAATATCAACTTTTTCCTCTTGTTTGTCTAGGATGTTTGCTATGTTTCTCCATTGGTTTGGTGTTTCTTTTGTCTCAAATGTAGAGATCCTCAAACAACTGATTATGTTAGTTTGTTCTCCTTCAATTATCTCAAAGTTTGGCTGTATGATAGTTGGCATAAGGTTTGGTTGTTGAACCAGAGCGATCTGATGCCAAATGGTCATGTGTGGGGTTCAATTGGTAAGCTTATCTTGCTTAATGTGTTTATTTTTACCATAAAAACTTGTCTTGCTTAAGTTTCAAACTAAATGTCTGTGCCAAAAATATCATTCATTTCACAAAGTCCATTATGTGAGAACCATGAATTTTGGGCCATAGTTTTCTTATGTTAACTTTGGGAAGTATGGATTGAGATGTAAGACAAGATATTCAAAAGTCTCTAAGGATAGAAACCTTAGGATAAGAAGCAATATCAAGACTCTTTAAAGGGTATCCATGCTTAAACCAAGGGGTTTGAATTTGTTTGAAAATGTTTTTGAATCAAGCAAGTATTAAACTGACTCTCAAGAAATTACAACCCTAAGTAGGTGCATATTTCTTAGTAGGCTTACCATCATACCCTAAGAGATGATTAATTCAAGAAGATGGAATGGACAAATAGACTATGTCAAGGAAATGTAATGTCTTGGAATGCTAAGCAAAAGAGTCCCTTCCCTATTTTCTTTATTGCCTCAACTAAAAATATGAACATGGTAAGTAACTTCTTGGAATGGTGCTATTCCAATGCACTACTTTAAAATACGCTTCAGAGGTAATGGTGAGCCACTATTAACAAAGGTTCATAATTAGGACTTTTAGGATAAACTGGTGCCTCACTCAATTAAGAGGCCCCCCAACCCTTAGAAATATCTAAGGGTTTTGATGTATCACACAAATACTAAGGGAGACATTCATCGGTATAGGATATCCACACCAACTAGTTATTGACTTTAGTCACACCAATTATTTATATAGCAAACCAAAATGAAAGTATCGCTTGGGTCGTTCCCTCTCACAAGTTGTGAGGCAGGCCCACTAAAAGTAACACAAATTGTGAAGCTTAAATGATTTTTGTCACCCAAGAATGCCAAAAGGCACAAGGGGAGAGGATAGGAACTTACAAGAAGAAACATATACTTTTGTGTTTCTCTTCACTCAAGATCACATGAAGTGCAAGGGGAGTGGATACAAACAACAAGTACATGCAACAAAATCAAACACACATTCATTTTAACCTTGACAAGCATAATGAGTTTTTTTTTAAGCACCAAATTAAAGTGTTGGGATTATTTTGCTCAATTTTAAACCCGATATTACAAAATAGGATATGCGTGTTCAGTTTTAGCTAACTTTGAACGTTAATTTTAAACCCAAAAGGAAATTTATTTGGTCCTAAAATGTGAAGTAAAGCATCATAAAATGGGTTATAATTGCCCCATAAGTGTAAAGAAACTTGTTACAATATATAGTTCAATGATGATATACTCTGTCACTTTAAATTTTATTGCCCAAACCTGCAAAACTAGTTAGCCTCAAAAACAAAAACCAAAAGTCAGTGACATGTTAGAAATCAGATGAAATCAAAAATTTAAAACATATGTCAAAATTTAGTTTTTTGTTTAGTTTACCAGTAAATAGTGATGTTGAAATCAATTATGTCGCTAAATTTCATCAGATGCATCACCATATCACAAGTGCATCACTATATTGAAAAATCAGATGTGTCGCTCTGTAGTAAACCGTGACATCAATAGCGTTGCCATATCAAATGCGTCGCTAAAATAAAATTCATGTTGCGATTAAAAATAATTTTAGCATCGCTAATTTAATATGCAGTGATGAAATTTAATAAGGCATCACTAAATTAATTATACATCACTGTTTTCAAATCCAAGTATGCCACTGTATGGTGACACGTCCCAGATGCATCATTGAATTTGCTCAAAGTGCATCGTTGAACTTGCAAACACAAGAAAACAAAAATCTAAAGAGAAATTCATTAGATTCGATTAATACTGCCCTCTTTCTAGCACCAAAATGTGACCAATGTCATAGTATAGGTTAACTACACCTAATCCATATGGATTCAAGGCATATTTAATCCACTAAGCATCAATCCCAATAAGATATTCAATATCAATAAAAATGAAGAAGCCATTAAAACTAACATGCTAAAATATGAAAGCTTGACAAACATCTATTCTAATACATTGAAACTTATCCTATTGGGGAAGTGGTGTCACATTGATGTGGAATGGTGACCCTTTCCCAATCCCTTGGATAATATGAGCCTTTCCAATCGATTTTATGAATTAAAATCGATGGAAACTGATGAAAAAGATGAATAAAAAATGATAAAAGCTAAGATGTTTGATGTGAGTATATGCAAACCTATGATAAATGTAAACAAAACTCAAAGATGAAAACCATTTAAAGGAAACTATGCTAAAATGGATGCAAACTATAGACATGTAAAATTGACCTAAAACCTATCACACAGTTTAAATGACATTTCCACATCATCAACATCATCAACATCATTATCATCAAATATCACTGTATTTCACATCAAAAGCATCAAAAACCATAAATTCCTTTATTAATTGAATAATATGACATTATTTAATTAATTCACTTTTTCATCATTTTCGACAAATTAAATAAATTTCATTTATTTAATAAAGTCCTAAAACCATGATTTCCTCTATTAATTGAATAAAACAATATTATTTAATTAATTCTTCATCAATTTCGACCAATTAAATAAATTACATTTATTTAATAAAGTCCTAATCTAACTTTATTTCATCCAGATTAGTTAAATAACACCAATTATTTAATTACATCCCTAAATCACTTTATTCACCTATGTCGATTAAATTATTAGAACATAATAATTTAATTAACTCACTTTCCCTCTAAATTTGAATAAATAAACTATTCAAAACATTATAAAAAATCAAATCAAACTAATGCAACTTTGTTTGCAAAAGTCAAACTTGATTTGCATGTTCAACTACAAAATAAATAAATTAATTAAATCAATTAATTAATCATTTCTCAACCACTTTCCTGATTGTGCAAATTATGAGTCACTGATTGTTCAATCCAATTCCCGACTGATTAATCTAATTCCCTACTGATCAATCTAATTCCAGGCTGATCAATCTATATCCCTGACTAATCAATCTATCTCTCAATCCCATAGATCATCCAATCTATTTCTTCAATCACACTAATTACATAATCTATTTTGCATAGATTATGCCCATCTAAATCCTCTCAACATCTTTCAACCGTCGATCAAGATATTCTACTACGCAATCTTGATCATCCATTACAAATCACAATTTCTATATAACAAACCTTTTTCCTCACAAAAAAGGATCAAAGAATCAATACATTTTATACAACGAAGTAATGCCAAATCGACATTGACAACGCTTCAACCAATATCTTCGATCAACACACACATTATTCAAAGCTCTCACAACACAAGTATGGAGGCTTCGTATTGATACGAGCAACCACATCTTCATGAATACACTCCAACATGGGTGGTAAAATTGTATTGTTTTGAATTCATGTTTATTGTCTTGTTTCAATAATGCTTTTGAATTCTTTAGCTTTATAATTTCATTTCGTGAGTGAAGGAATAAATCTAGATTAGTGTTTTTGATTTAGATTAGCTTCCATTTCATTGCATTTATCTTGTTTACAAATCTATGATTTTTCCCCTCACACATTCTAGCACACCTGGTGGGACCTCGGTCCTTAACACTAACAATTTTGTGAGCTAATTTTAAAGTTATAGGTCTTAAAAGCACTCTGGAAAAATCCTCACACACACGCCCAGAAAATTTTTTCATTTGCTTTCACAGTTCTAGCACTTTTGACAGTGATTCTAGCACTTTTGATATGATTCTAGCGCATTTGACTTGTGTTTTGGTGCTTTTGACATTTTCTAGCGCCTTTTCTCTCTAATAGAGGGCGCTATTGACTAGAAATTGGGAATTTTTTTACCCTATCTTCAAAAAACCATATCTTGGTCATACGAAAGTATTTTTTAGTACTTTTAAAAAAAATAGGGTAGAATTTCATGATCTTTGCAATGGTGTAGCTAGTTTTCAATTTTTGTACAATTAAATTTTCCATTAGTGCGCTTAAAGTTAACTTATCTCACAATTTGGTCTAGGTTGTAGGGTTTTGATGCTCAATCAATTGTCTAACCCTAACGTTTGATTGTGTGTTGAGTTTGGAAAGTTTCTAACATCTCCTATGAATATCTTGTAGGATTTATGACACACATTTTTATGAAAACAAAAAACACATTTTTTTACAGGGAAGACGAACAGTCAAAGAATTTCAAACTTTCAATGCTTTTTAAGTTAGAAATCCTTCATTTTGGTGCTTAAAAAAAAACCTACAAACAACACATTTTTGATTTAAGTGCTCTAAAATCAATCATCTTCAAAGCTTTCTTAATTTAGGAGAATTTTCATTTGGTGCTTAAAAAGAACAATACAAACAAAACACTTTTGGTTTAATGCTCTAAAATGAATTTTTTAAGCTTTTTAAGTTAGGAAATATTTCATTTGGTGCCTAAAAAGAACAATAAAAATAAAACGCTTTTCAATTTAGTGCTCTAAATTGAATTTTTTAAAGCTTTCTAAGTTAGAAAATTTTAGATTCGTGCATAAAAAGAACAACACAAACAATTCAACTGGTGCTCTAAAAATGTGTTTAAGCTTTCAAATTGATACTTGGAATGTTTGATTTTATTTTTGTTGACTAAATGATTTCCTTTTGATAATGCACACTCAAATTCATTTTTATTGATCAAGTAAGACTAGGATTTATTTAGAAATACTCAAGTTTTGGGCTTAAAAATGAACAAATTAGTTTTTGTCTTGCACCTTTTCTATCTAATTGATTGATGTCCAAAACATTTCCATTGGATGCTTTTAAAAAGAACCATTGATATATTATTCACTTTTTTGGGGATAACACTGCTCGAGGTGCTTAAAAATAATCAAATTGCTATGAAGTGTATTTCGTGCATTCAATGTTTGGCAAGCTAGGTGTTCATCTTCTCCCCTTGCACCTTTTGGAAATCTTGGGTGAGCAAAAATATCTTGAGCTTCATACCTTTATTTTCAAAGCATACCTTTAGAGGGCTTGCCTATTGAGACACATCCCACGTTGGAGAACTCATAGGCAACCCAAGTGACGTTGTTTTGGTCCACTATATAAATTATTGTGGGTGTGAGGAAAGTTCATCACCCATTAGTTGAGGCTATTTTATACCGATGTTAGTTTCCCCCAGTATCCATGTGATACGTAAAAACTCGCAAGGGCTGGGATGCCTCTTAATTGAGAAAAATTTCGCATGTATAGACACCCAAAACTCATGACCCCAAAATATGACTATGAACCTAATGTTTTAGAAGCTACCCCTTTATTCAAAAGCATTCTCTGAAAGTGGTGCATTGAAATTTACTTTCGAGAAGTTACTTTCCATGTCTGACTTCAGGCCTGCGCCATAAGTTGCATGTAAAATCATCCCTTTAGGGCATGAGGTAGGCCTACCTAAAAGGATGGTTTCTATCTCTAGGGTTGTAAATATTTTTTTATCTTAAACTTTCTAAAAAAATTCAAAACAAATTTTGACATCAAACATTTTGCTTGAGCTAAAAGGAACATATCAAAACAAACACTAAACATGATAGTTGGATCACAAACCCTTCGACTTAGTGTATGATTTTAAGAGAAGCCCTATATTTTCACTACTTAAGGGATCTCCTTAAAGGTTTTTGAATATTCAGGCTTTAATTTTAGGCTGCATTGACTCAAAGTAAACATTGGAAACTATGGCTTGGGTATTATGATTTCAAAACTTAAAGCCATAGACATACAGGTCACACACGTACATGATATTTGAGTCAATAAAAGTTGTTGTATCACTTACCACATCTAGAAACAGATAAAAACATCCAAAAAATGCAAGAAAAATATCAACGTTGCTGCCAGAACATTGAAACTAGAAAACCAATTTACATAGAGGCTTCTTCTAATACTATTTCTAGTGCACTTAATCCAAAATTGGGAACAATTTCTAGAAAAAGCCCACTTTTTCTCTCCATCCCAAAAACTTCACTAATGAAAATCAGTTGCATTTGATAGAATCCACACACTTGATGCAAAACCAACACACTTTATTCTCTTTTCTTGCACTTTCTCCTTAGAAACTAGCAAACTTGCCTAAAATCTACTCGCAATTGCCAAAGAAAACTCACTTTTGATTGAGTAATCACCACATTTGATAGAAACATAGAAAGGCCACACTTGACATTTCAACTAATAATCGCTTCTCAAAAACTAGCACAATTGACAAATTTTAGGCCGTATTTGATTAATCTAACTGCTTCTGCTCACAATTTACCGCTTTTGGCTTAAAACACATTGCTTCTGCTCTATCCTGCTAACAATAAGAAAAATGAATCAAAGCTGCTTATAGGATCCTTGTTAGAATGAAACAATTGGAAACCTAGAGAAGTCATATAGTCCTTCATCCACTCTCACATTTCATCGTACTTTTGGAAACCAAAATCAAAACAAAAAAACTTGGATTATTCCCTCACTTGCACTTCTAAGATATCAATGGTTACTTGGAACTCACAGATAGTTCAAGTAAGCTTTTTCACAACATATCCTCTAGAAGAAGGTGAGATATCAATTCAAGCCTTTCAATATTTTGACTTCCAAAAATAGTGCCACCTCCAAAATAACACTCAAACCTTAAGGTCTTGAGCTTCATAATAAACCACATCAAAACATCCACACCTTCACCATATGACCATTTGGTGACCAGTTGCTCCTGTTCAACAACCAAACCTTATAACACAAATCCTCCAACCAAGTCTCACACAAATTGAAGGTGAACAAACTCATATTATTAGCAGTTTAAGGACCTTCATATTTTAGAAGAAAAAACACCCAACCAATGGAGAAATGTAGCGAACACCTTGGATAAAGAGGAAGAGAAATCAGACCTAGAAACTGGAAGACTTGTGTTACCACCTATTGCGTGGAAATAGATATACACCCTCCATGATCTCTGGGAAGAGAACAATCCTTAAGCAGAAATCCATATTATGACTTTCAAAGAACCGTCCCACTCTAAATTTTTCCAAAGGGTACATCTTGAGAAGATATCACACCCATCAAAATCAACTAGAACATTTCTATTTATGCTTTTCAATGGGCCAACCACCCTTAGATCTTCAATAGAAAATCCAAAAACAATATCATTTTCCTTAAAAATAGAAAATCCAAACAAAAACATTATTTTTTCTGTAGCTAAGAGTCATGAGAACATTTGCAAAAGCTTGGAAGTTGTTTATGAGAACTACAGGGTCACAACATAGAAATAACATGGAAGCCAACAAAAGCAAGGCTACTGTACCACCAAAAAACACTACAAAAGATAGAAGTAAACCATGGGGATATAAATAAAGTGACCTTACAATAGGGTATTGAGCATCAAACATCCTAAACACACAACCATGAAGGACCCAAAACATGTCAACATAAATCTACTACCTAAATCACTCTTATCAAGGGTCAAAACATCAAGTAGGAAAATAAGTCTACAACATCAAATTGAGCTAAATGCACTTGAAAAATAAGTTGAAAAACTTTATGAACAATGCTTTGGACACCCTCTAAAAAGTGGGTCACAATATCAACAACATCATGACACTCATCAAAACATTGATTCATATCAACATAAAAGTCTATTTCCATAAATCAAGTGAATCAACAACAACAATATCCACAAACACCTTAATACCTACACAAAAAACACTTCCAATATCATCAAAGCATTGATTCATATCAACAAAAAAGTCTATTTCCATAAAATCAAACAAATCAACAACATCAATGGTCACAAAATCAGATCCAACAACAATATCAACCCCCAGATCAACAATATCCACCTCAAAATCATCAACCTCAAGGCCAACAAGAAATTACATTTCAAAATCCATGTCCACTACAACCAACCTTACAATCAAACCAAACTACTAAACGTGAGTACAATCCTTTAGGGGAGCCAATTGAGGGTGTTTTAAACCAATTAGTTAATGCCAAACTTATCACACTTCCAAAACTGCCACGAAGTTGTGAACCTAGCATCAAACTCCCATGGTACAATGACAAGATCCATTGTAAATACCATGGAGTAAAATGGGGCATATTTTTAAAAATGGGGTACAAATGATACATAATATGGCATAATTGAGAAATTGATCCACATTTGATTTAGTGGTTTAGTGCATTTTGATGGTAAAACTAGGTTTTAGGTGATTTTGTTATGCAAATTGGTTGACGATGCATGTGTGATTGTTGTAGGTTGTTCTAGTCAACCATATCTAACGAGCGAAATCCTTGGATGATGGAGTTGAGGGTTGAGTTGTTTAAGATGGAGTAAGATTTTCTAGGTGCAATTGGACTATGACATATCACTTATATACCTGATATTTAAGCACATAGGGTATGATGATAGCCCTAGTTGAGAGGTGGCATGAAAAGTGAAGCGTATTTGTCTTGCTGACGGGTGAGATCACTATTAATTTGGATAACATTTGGAGTATATTAAGGATCCCCATTCATGGTGAGAGGGAGGTCTATGAAATATATTTTGGAGAGTGCACTTTTTATGGTCTTCATGATAGATGACCTTGGTATTGAGGATGGAGAGATGGATCTATAGAGAGCAATGAGTAGGTTCAAGGCACCTCCCTTGGTATTGGATGGGGTGGTTGGAGGAGTTTTTGTACCTGGTTCTATAAAGTTTCCTCCATTTTCATCCTCAACCCAAGCTTTGAAAGGAATTTTTTTATAAAAAAATGATAGAAGAGGGGGAGAAGGGCAAAAGAGGGGGGTTGTAATGAACCCCCCTTCTTTAGAAGGGGGGTCGCATAACCCCCCTTCTAGTGAATCCCCCTTTAAATACAATTAAAAAAGAAAACCCATTAAAGAGGGGTTCATTAGGAGGGGGTTCTAGCGAACCCTTTAGGGGTTTCTAGAAAACCCCCCTTCTAGCGAACCCCCTGAAGTGTTTTCCCTCTGAAAATGCATTTTCCCTTCCTCAAACTAATTGTAAACTAGTTTTGTGGGATCGCCTTGATATGAAAACCATTTGTATATTGTTCAATTGGTAAGATAGCTTTATCTTCGTCTTCTTTGTATAACTATTTGGAGAAGTCCTCTTCAATGACATATTTATTTAGTTCTCCCCAATGTGAGAAAACAATATGATCATATTTAATAATTGTACATGTAGTTTGTATTTGTTGGGGCTTAACATGTGTCTAGGTGAAGACAAAAGTTATCCCACATTGAAGAAACCTTTCATGTCATATTCTCCACATCCTTTGTCATGTACTTCGACCTTTATCTCGGGAATGAGAGTGTGTGTATTGGATGATGAAAATAAGGTGGATGGATCTACATCGAATGATGAAGATGAGGCAATATCATTGTTGTTTATTTTTTGATATTTTTTCCTCTACATTTTGGAAATATTAGAAAGGGTGAGGGTATCCCTAAATGGTTACCTTGGTATCATTGTAGGAAAATTTCAAGCATTGTTGGTAGGTGGATGGTATGGATTACATGGAATGTATCTATGGGCAACTGAAGAGAATTTTGTATGGGAGTTCAAGCTCCAATACTTGACATGTAGTATCTATGATGGCGGGACCAACTTGTACATGCAACTTTATTACTCCTTCAAATTCTCACTCAACATCATAGTATGATTTTATTATAATACATTTTTTGTGCATATATGACACCACCAAATTATCCCAACTATTTTACCAATTTGAGGGTGCAAATATTTAAGCCCGCTCCACCATCTATCATGACTCTATTTTTTGTGCTTATGAATGAAAAATTCTAGATATAGAGCTTGATTATGGTATGTGGTGGATGGAAGATATTTCTTGGTGAAAATGAGATGATGGGATGAATTAAGCTGCCCTACCATGGCCTAAAATATTTTTTTATATATGGTAGTGGGTACAAAATGACTTAAATTTCTTTTTCTAGTATCTCCTTATGCACGAGAGATGTACAAAGGAGTTCTAGGATAGATATTTGAGTTGGTGTTTTCCTTCAATGCTCTAAGAGGTTGTGTTTAGATGATGAATGTGGTGTTGCTTGGTCTCCTTAGAGAGTAACTTTACCATGATGTGTGGTAATTAAACATTTATGGGTTTTATTTGTTATGGATATGGTGGTGATTTGGCTACCAGTTTCTTCAATATGACTCACAATGGAATCATATGACTAATTGAAATTATTATAATTATTTCCATTATTGGAGTCATTTTCCTTCCCATAATTAGGGATTGGATCCTTGTAGATGTTAATATTGTTATTGGATGAATTTATAGGGTGGTCTTCAATGTTGATGTCTCCATGGCCAGTGAGATCCTGGATGAGATTTTTTAGTTTCATGTAATTAGGTGTCTTATGACCTTTACTCTATGGTATTTACAATAATTATTATCATTATATCATGAGGGTTTAAACTATGATTCATCATATTGTTTAAGCTATGGTAGCTTAATAAGATTAGACTAGATCAATTTTTCAAAGAAAATTCAATTGGCTCCCATAAAGGAGTATATTTTTTTCCTTTGGTTTGGTTTTTTGTCTAGGTTGTTCTCCTATAAGAGTCATATTTTAGTTATTTAGATATATTTTTGGTGGTGTTTGTATGTTTTGTATAAACTTTGAATCTACTACATCATAATTACAAATGTTTCTTTAAGCCCATAGGTGAGGTTTGTCATTAGAATGTGAAGCATGGCATTTTCTTTCATTGGATATTTTAACAAGACCTTTTGCAATGATATCCTTTTCAATGGTTATTCCTTTCTCTATGATTTTTTCAAATGTGTTAATACATTGTAATTTTAAATGAAATCCCATTTCTTGATTGAATTTTTGAAAAAATATGCTCACAAGTTGTTTTTAGGTATGAGCCATGGGAATTTTCTTGCCATGTTTCTCCATCATTGTAGGAAGGTAGTGAATGATTCTCCATTTCGTTGTTGTGTATTACATAGGTAGGTCATGGAAATTTCATGTTCTATGTTATGTGAGAAATGACTAATGAATATTTCTACCAATTCATGAAAGGTTTTAATCCCATGTGCTAAATGAGAGAACCATTCAATTGCTTGTCCTCCTGAACTTCATGGAAAGAGGCACATTAAGTATGTTCCATTGTAAGAAACCTATAGGAATTCCTTGCAAAATTATCATATATATTCACATGGATCACCTCTTCCCTTATGCTTGTTGAATTTAGGAATTTAAAAGTTGTGAGGGAAAGTTATCATAGTAATTGATATGTTGAATGGATAAGGGCATACATCTTCAAGTGTGTAATTTTATTTGTGTGGCCTAGTTCAATGTCAATTATTTTCTTCTACAAGATTTGAATTTGTTGTGCAAAGTAATTTGTAGGTGTGATGGTGGTCATGTTGGTAGGAGATTAAATGGTGAAATTTGAGGGAATATATGATTGATGTTGTGGAATATTGGATGAGTTGAATGAAATATTATGATTTTGGGGGATATATGTGTTTGTAGGTATGGTGAATGTGGAAGATTGATAGTTTTGTGGGATGTGTCTGTTCATAGGTATGGTGAATGTGTAAGATTGATAATTTTTTGGTATGAATTTGTTTGTATATTGTGAATGATTTGGGATGTATGTTTTTATTGATATGTTGGATATGGAATTTTTTCAATGATTTAGGATGTATGTGTTTGTAGATATGATGGAGATTGGAATTTGTGAATAATTTGGGATGTATGTGTTTGTAGATATGTTGGATGTAGAAATTTGGGAATGATTTGGGATATATGTGTTTGTAGATATGTTGAATGTGGAAGATTGAGAGATGTTTGGGATGTGTGATGATGTATTTTTGTTAATCATGGGGTTGGATATAGTGATATGAATAAATGGGATGGTTCCTTGATAAAGTGTATTAACATATTATTTAGAAAAAGTTGTTGATTTGGTGTCAATTGAAGGTATGGAAGGTTGGCTTGAAGTAATTGACATGAAAATTTGAGGTAGGATATGTTGAATAATTGGGATATTGGGATGTTTGTGGTTGGTATGTTGGATTAATTTTTCCCTCTATGATATGTGATGGAGTAATGGTCATAGGGGCTTATTCCTTAAGTATGGAAATGCCAAAATTTGAAGGTAGCTTGGTTCCCTTTTAGGCTAGCATAAGAAAGTATCTATTTGGATCTAAGTTAAGAAGACTATTAATGGCCATCATTGCATAAAAATATTATTTCATCTCTTGTAGTTTATTGGTGATAACTTGGAACCATCTTGTGTATTTTTCTCTATAACATAAATGACCCTTGAGGATGATAGTCTTGGTGTTTGGGAAGAATTTGGGGAAACATATGAGAAGGCATGCCAGACTCATGTTTATTATCACCTATGGTTGTTGTTATGTTTGAATTAGATTGGTTAGACTCCATAATTTTTTTGAGACCTCATGACAGGTATAAAAATTTCAAGACCTTGGTAAATGATATGTGAGATGAGAAGTGGATGATTAGTATGGATGTGAGGGTTTTGTACTTCCTAAAGATATGAATTTGACTTGGAAAAATATATAATGATTTTGGATTGTTGTTTTTTATTGATAAAAATATGGTTTTGAGTAAGACATAAATGAACTGAAGTTAATCTAGATATCCTAGTGATGATAATTTTTAGGATATGCATGGTTTTTACTTAAACTAGTTATTGTAAGTCTAATAAAAATATAAGAGGTAGAGTTTAACAACTCAAGAGTAGTCAAATCCATTAAGCTAATAGACCAAATTTAATCTAGATATCCTAGTGATGATAATTTCTAGGATATGGATGGTTTTTATTTGGACTAGACTTGTGAGTCTAAGCAAAAAGAGAAGAGACATAATTTACCAACTCAAGAGTATCCAAATTACCAAAGCTAATTAATCCACTAATGATAGGTTCTAACTCAAATATCTACTTAAGATAGACAATTTTTCAAGAAAAAAGATAAGCTAGAAATAAATGATAGAAGATCTAGATAAAACTCTAACAACCTTGGTTGCTAGATGTAAGATTGGATAAGTGATTATCGATATGTTGAAAAATATTTTATTTTTCCAATTCTAGGATACTAAAGTAAAATAAAATGAAATGGGTTGTTTGGTGGATGTGATTTAACTCAAAATTTTGTTGATGGATGAAGGTTGTAGAATTAGCTAGGATGTTTCAGGTCTTGTTTCTAGGCTTGCTTGGTCAGTTTTTTGCAGTGTTATGAAAATTTAGGAATTTATCAAAAGTATCATTGTACTAATCAAAGTGTAGCAAGATGACCCAAATGTGTAGTATAGAGACTCAAAAGCATAGATCTATCAGAGAGTTGCATAGGATAATAGGTCAAAAGAACCACATAATAAATTAGAAGTCTAGGTATACAACTCAAAAGCACAATTTTTTCAAATAGAAGCATAGGACAATAGGTCAAAAGTGCCATCAAATAGATCAAAAGTGCAAGTATACAAATCAATTTTTTAGTTTTGTTAGAAAGAAGCACAAGATAATAGGTCAAAAGAGCCATAAAATAACTTAGAAGCACAATACTATAACTCAAAAGCATAGTTCTATGACTCATAAGTGTAGGTTTATGTCATAGAAGTGAAACTATGTGAAAGAGGTGCATAGGTAGATAAATCAAAAGTTCCATAGAATAGATCAAAAGAATAGTTTAGAAGCATTGTTTATGACTCAAAAGTGTAGATTTTGTGTAAAAATAAGTTTTTTCTAGTGGATGATTATTTTGGACACTTTATTTTCTTTCACAAGAGAAAAATAATAAACAAGATGGTTGATGACTTCAAGGTGTTAAGGTTGAATGTATTTTATTGGTTTTGACAAGAATAAATTCCAAACACATTAACAACCTTATAATTATTCAAGTAGGTGTGTCACACTAGTGTAGGGCCAAGCAATATAATCAATTCACTTCCCCCCTTACTTTAGAAGCTTTGACACCTTTAGCCTAAATAACTTCTATCTCTACTCAAAGAGGTACATGTTGAATAACTTCATACTTGATATTAAGCATTTTACTACTCTAGATTGACAGTTGATGGTCTTCGGATTCTAAAAATTAAGGTTCTTAGTGGTATCTTTAAATTGAGGGCATATCTACAAATAATTGAGTCTAGTAGGGTCTCTCTTATCCTCTTCACCAAAAACGTCTCAATGGATTGAGGGTCTCATGGCTTAGCCAAACACAATGATGACTCACTCATGAGGTACAAATTTCCCTCTCCCTTTATATACCTCACAAAAATGTGGTTGAGGTTGTCCTTGAGGTGATGAAATCCCCAAGCAGCCCCCTAATGGAAAATATTTAAACTAGGTCTTTTGATCCCTAGGATTACATAAAGTGCAAGAGGAGAGCATACACAAGCTATCTCAAACTTAGGTATGAACATAAAATAAATAAGTAAACTAAAAGGATTTTTTGATCTCCATGATCACATGTTGTGTAAGGAGAGGGAATACAAACCCAATAGTTTACACAAACACAACAAATATGTCTATTGTCCCTTAAGAAATTAAAGTGTACAATTAATTTATTGCTAAAAAATAAAGAAACTAACCAATGTCTTGCACCAAATTATGTTAGTAATCTCAAATTTATGTTCTTTCTCATAGTGATTTCCAATCTACACCAAAAGGTTTAAACTCCAAGATCATAAAAGGTTAGCCAAAAGATAATCTCTAATTTAGATCAAAAGGATGAAAACATAGATCAAATGTATATAAAAAAAGATAAAAACATAGAAACAAAGATAATTAACATAGAAATAGAGATCAATAGTGCAGTAATAATTATCAAAATTGAAATCAAATAGATCGAAAAAATCATTATAACTTTCAAATTCACCAAGATACCTATGATTTTTTTTGAATTATCACTTAGAGGCATATGGATCTCTTTTACAAATGTTGAATTGTGTTTGGGTTCAATAGATAGATTAGTTGTACTAGTACAAATATTAGAAGTACCAAAGAATTTGTGTTTTAAAAAACACCTGCAAATAAAAAGTAACACTTTGCCAAACAAATGATCCATCATATAATAAGGCATTATAAGGGTCAGATCTTAATTATAAATTTTTAAACAAACAAAAACCTAATATTCATCGAGGACATTTTTAAATCAACAAGTTAGTCATATATATATATATATATATATATCTGTAAAGAACAATGCAGACTCTTTGGAAGTCTTTTTAGAAAAAATAGTGAGCTCAAAGAGGATCAGGTTTATTTCTTTGAAATTATGGAGAAAGAGTGCACGACAAAGGGAAAAGGTAAAAAATTTGCTAAGGATGATGAAAAAGGACCTGTTCTTAGAGGGTTGGCCAAGTGGAAGAAAATATTTGATGCAGAGAAGAAGGAGCTACTAGATATGGTTGAAAAGCATAGGAACCAACAAATGGAGGTGGCCAATACTGTGAATGGCCTGAACTATTTCCTATTGGGTGTAGGTGTATTTTAGGTTATTTTGTTGTTTTGTGGCAGTTGGGTGCTGATGGTAGCTTCTTGTCTTATTTTTAGATCAACACCATCTCTGTTGTGTTTTTTGCTTGATGGGTTGTTATTGGTGGTTTTTTAGCATATCCTTTCGTGCAACATTTTGTGTCTAATGTTGTAAAGGGTTTTAGGGTCCCTTAAAAACCCGTTTCCCCCTTTTAATCAAAACAAGTTAGTCATATAAAAAATCAAATGCATCATTATGTAGAATAGATGCATCAATCAGTGGATCAAATGCACTATTCTATAGATTCGATGGGCTATTTTATAGAATTTTTTAGATTGGATGTGATATTCTATAGATCAAATGCATTGAATATTCGAGAAGCATTCATGTATAATGTATATGCATCATTATGCACCTATACTTAAAAATCAAAACAATATTCAATAAAAAATATTAAATTCAAAGACGTGGGTCCCACCTAGTGTGCCAAAATGTAAGTGTATTAAATGTTGAAATTGAAATTAAAGGATAAATTCAGTGTAAATACTCAATTGAACATTCAGTAACTACTTCAATAGAGCATGTACACAAATAAAATAAATTAATCAATTTTAACTCCTCAAATATACCTAATTATTACTCCATTATATGTGATAATGCTGTAAGGTGATGATATGCATATTGCTCTTCAAACATAAACATAACTTGATAGGAAAATGGGTGTAATGATAGCATAATTTTATTTAGATAAATTATGGATGGATAATGGCTTAGAATAATGGGTGATTTATAGCTTTCACTTGACATTGATCAACAATGGAAGATGATGAAAAGAATTGATGGACGAGGTTGGTTGAGAGAGCATGATGAATGTGCAAGCACAAAGTGTCAAGGTGAAGGATTTGATTGATGAGTTAATTGGCTGCATGGATGAATGAAGTCAAAGTGAGTGGGAGTGATCAAGAGTTTTCTTTTTTAGTCAACCCACCTAGAAGAATATAAATAGAATTAAATAAATATATTATTTATTTTCATGTGCATGAGGAAAAGACATATTTAGAAAATAAATAAAAAATTAATTTTATTTATTTTTAGAAAAATAAAATTATAAATAAATTAAATTTATTTATTTTAACTATAGAAGAAATGTTTAGCTAGTTAAATAGTTAAATTATTTAATTATAGGGGATAAGAAGAATTAATGCATGAATTGATTAAATAATTAAAATATTTAATTAATGTGGTTGGAGGAATTTGAGAAATTGTTTAAATAATTAAAACTATTTAATTAATATGAATGGAAGAAAGTGAGAATTGATTAAATAATTAAAAAATATTAATTGATGCATGATAGAAGAATTTAAGAAATTAATTAAATAATTAAATTTTTAATAATTAACGTGGATAATGTGTTAGTTTAATTAAATAATTACAAATTATTTAATTAATATAGATGGATAAATTAATATGAAATGATGATGAGAAGATATGATGAATCAAATAGAATTTGTTAGTCATTTTTAGGTGTCTATAATTGTTATTACACTATTTTGGGTAAAATGCATCACTCTATTGCTAAGCTAGATATAGACACCCACCTACCTCAAGTTGATTCTCCCCATCACCCCACCACACCTATACACTCAAAACTAAAAATCACATTTATAGGAATTCTATGTGGTAGTTTACTACTTTATAAAGATGTATGTTCATGCATGATTATAAAACAATTATAGATATAGAGTACAACTTGAATAGAGATATATTTTGCATTGGGTATCGTTTGTAGAAATTTATTTGTTTATTGCTTATAGTTATGTCTAATATGAAACCATAGGGAATTCTCCCTTCATCTAGTGGAACCAAAAGTTGAAGGAGGTTCTACACATCTCAATAATTTTTTATTATTATTTTCCAACCTAATTACAAGTCTAGAATATTATTTCTAAGTTTAACACCCTTAATGCTTAGGAGAAGATCATTCTTTAGGGATTTGGAACCTACAACTTCACTCACAAACAATGTCTAAGGGATTTTTTTTTTTCATATGATAAATAAAATATTTAATTTTATCCAAGGAAATTTCATCTAGAATAATAATATTTTATTTCAAGAATACACATAACAATTGTAGAAAATAAATCTCTTGCATTAGAAATAAAATGATCATTATCAGTGGAGATGAAGATTTCAACATTAAAAATTCAAAATATTTTATAATTTCAACCTCATCCTCAATAAAAACACCACCCCAAATTAATAAAATTAGTATTTTTTTCCTTTTTTCCTCGACCTTTTAAAAAAAGACCCTCTATTCCCAAGAGTAACCACATTAACCTAGACCTAAAATTATAATTTTAACTCTAAAAAACTAATCGCCTCTTGACTTTTTCTTAGCATTCAAATTCATTTTTTGGAACTTATCATCATATAAATCATATTTAAAACAACTTTTAACTCTTATCAAAATTTCTTGAATATTTCTAAGCCTAACAGTCCTAGCTTTAGCCTTATCTTTACTAAAAAAAAAATAATAATTTTTTAGACTCCCATTGATTTATTCCATCTTTAGTCACTTGAACCTCTAAATAATTTTCCAAAGTTTAAAAGACACATATTTGACAATTTTTTTCAAAAAAGGATCCTTTAGGTGAGAAATATTAATCTTATAGAGACCTTGAAGGTTGGAGGAGGCTTAGGAGGGCTAATTAATGGGAAGAAATATATTTTGATTAGAAGATGATAAAAAAGAGTTGCAAGAATTGATCTAACCATATTTTTTGTTAATAGTATGAGAGAGATTGAAAAATATAATATCCAACATGAATCTATCCAATCTAGAAAAAACCTATTTATTATCATTTTCAAAATTATACTAGGTGTACCAAATCCTTTTATGTTGCTTACAACCTAAGAAAAAATCAATAAAAATATTTCCCCCCTTAAATTTGTCTCTTTTTTATTATATTTCCATTCCAACTTATACCCAACCTTCTTATCAACATTAAACTCCACCATATTAAATATCCATTGAACACCTATATAATATATTTGAAATTAATGGTTAACCAATTCCACATATGTGTTATTTATTTATAAGAATTCAATGCATAAATATAACATATGTAGTGTTGAAAAATGTACTCCTTTACATTTTCACACTATGTTTGCATCCCCTTAATTAATTGGACTTAATTATGCTTCTAATTTTCTAAAGTATGTATTCCTAAGCCTTATTATTCTCATTTTCCGAAAGAGAAACCAACATTAAAAAATGCTAACATTATATTAAACACCTTGGAAATTGTGTGTCTTGGATTTAGGTCCCAGGACCCATTCGCCCAAGGGTGAATGGGTTCTTTTAAGTGTCGAGACCCAATTTTTAATATGTTTTTGGTAGCATTTTAATAATTCAAATTCAAGTTTCAAGTGTCGGCTTATGGAATCTAATTTTTGGGGTTAGATAAACAACTATAAATACATAGTTATTTTATCAAATAAAACCCAAAGAAGCAACAAAATGCATAATCAAGAGATCATAAGAGCAAAAATTATTGTCAAGAGCATTGAAGAGAAGATTTATCAAGCATCTGCAACAAAAATCAAGATCATATCATCATGTCAAGATTCATGTGTGTTCATATTATGTTTTGGAGCTAATATTGTGATGTAGGTTTTAACCATTCAAGCATCAAATCAAGCAATCATTCAAGCCAATTCAAGCAAGATCAAGATCATTATTTCATCATCAAGGTTTAATTACAAAAATAGGTTTTGACCAAGGCAAACCCATATTCACCCAAAAACAAGTATTTTCCCCTCTCTTTGTATGTACAGATTTATAGGTGAAGGACTAAAATTGGATAAAAAGTGCAATTTTGCAAAGTTTTCATCGAAGTTGTTAAGCCACATAAACTCACCTAAAAATTATATTCCTAATTTTTCGATAGTAGAATCCAGAGGAATTAGGAGCTAAGATTTAGGAGAAGAGGACCGTGAAATCAAATTTTGGATCCCTGTGTAGAGACCCATTCACCTTAGGGCGAATATGTCATGGTAGGACACTCAACAACCACCTTTGGTGACATGTACACATAAGTATGCCCTTCTTAGATATGCTTGTAGCTTGTTGGTTTTTTTTGTGCTATCCTTTATTTTAACATTTGAATTTTTACATCACATAATTGAGTTCATTATGCATTTTATTTTCATCTCCCAAAAATGCATTTCAGTCATTTTCTATCACAAGGAAAATCAAAGATCCCCCATCCCCATAGAGTTGACTCACCTCAAGGTTGAAAGTCAATTCTATCCTTAGGAGAGATCTCTTTTTTTTCCATATGAAACTAGGAAAAGTGAGGGTGTCCTAGGTCATCATTTCATTATGGTGAACCCGTTTTATTCCTCTCTCCCATTTTTTGATGTTTCAACATATAATAAAATTAATCTTATCAACACTAAACTCAACACAAATCACCTTATTGCAGGGAGAGATACCATGACTACTAGAATTTGGGAAAGATAGAGGATTCAAGAGGATAGAGACCCCCTCTCCCTTTCACATTATTTAATAAAAAAATTCATTATGGTTAAATAACTCTATAAGTATACTCAAAATTAAAACTAGTTGACTTAACCTTTTGAAAGAGATTACAATACTGACATAAGGGGGAATAAAGCAATAGGAAAACAAGAAAAATTAATTAAAATAAATCAATTCAAAGAAAGATTAAAATTCCAAGCATACTCATGAAATGAAGCTCTAAAATAATAAAACAAAACAATGTAATCCTAAAGATAACATAAATTTAATTCAAAACCTAAAAAGCTATACCATCCCATGTCAGAGTTGTGTTTGTTTGATGTTTGGATGTTTGATTGCTCGATTCAATATAAAGCCTCCATTGTTGTTGTTGCAAAATATTCAATTTGTGTTGATAATGGTGATCTAGAAGGAGAGGGTAACAATTCTCAATATGCTCAAGAATCAGTTACATGCAACACTTCATTATGTAAATTCTAGATGATTTGTGAGAAGATAGAAGATTATTTTATAGATTTATTAGATGAACAATGAAGATTTAGTTGTAAAAGATCATGATTGATGGTTGAGAACTGTTGAGAGGAAATAGATTGGCCAACTAGCTTTTGTGATTGATCCAATTAAGGGTTTTAATTGCACAAACAAAGGGATTAGATTGCATAATCTGTGGGATTGAACAAATCAGGTTGAGTGGTTAGTGGGATTAAAGAATATTTGGGTTAGTTAGGAAATAGATGGGTTAGTTAGCCAATTTAGAGTGAGAAATCAGTGGTAATGACTTGCTCAATCACAAAAGGGGTGAGGATAAATTAATTGAATAATTAATCAATATTTTGAGTTGAATGTGCAAGTGATGTTTGACTTTAACAAATAAGTTTGTATTTTTTTGTTGAATATGTTGAATGATGCCGAATAATTAATTTAATTATTCAGGATTAGAAAGGGGACAATGATTTAATTAAATTATTAATTATAACAATTTAATTGATTTAGATGAATAGGGTATATTATCAACATAATTAAATAATTGATGTTTATTTAATTAATCAGGATAGATAAAGTTAGATTAATGATAAAATAGTGAATCAATTAAATAATGCAAGATTATTCAATTAATAGATATAAATAGGGTTAAATTAAGACTTTGTTTTAAATAAATAAGATTTATTTAATTAGTCAATAATGATGATTGAGGATGAATTAATTAAATAATGCTAAATCACTTAATTAATAGATAAATATAAAATTTGATAATAATTAAATAATAATGTATTATTGAATCATTTAGGGAAGAAGGGTGAAAGTTAGTTAAATAGTGTTGTTTGCAAGTTAGGACAATTTAGGGTATCTACATTTTGCTCCTGTTTGATAAAATGAAATTTTAAGCATTGTGTTAAAGAAAAATAAAAAAATCTTGCTCAGGAGTTGCCCTGATATGCCTTGGTGACGACGAGATAGCATGGTGCCCCCTTGAGAACTTTGGGGAAAATTTTGGATAATGAGCCAAATGTTTTGACAAGTTGATGTGATGCATTTAAGTGCAAGGACTGACAGAGGAAATGTTAAGTAGAAGAAAATGTTAGTAAGATTTAGAAGATAGAAGAAATTAGATGATTGTTGTTATGCAAAACATGACGAGTTTGCTTTTGCTTCGTAGAGACTTCGTATTTTAGCAATCCTTATTAATGTAGAAAATAGATATGATGCATCAGGGTATTAATGACTAAGGTGGCTTTGTATCTATTATGTGGACTTTGACTCTACAAACAAGGAGTATTCTTGCTCATACCAGATATACAAAAATTGTGTTAGAGTGTATGGGTTAGAAGTTTAGAGCATTTTGGACGAGTGCATAGAGAGGTATGAGGAACCAAACATGCAAGGCCACTTGAGTTGCTTGAAATGACTTCCATACACACAAGGAAAGTATTCACCATGGTGGTATTGCAGAAATATCCAACAAATAGAGCAAACATAAATCAATGATCAATGCTCCATTCCTTCTTCTCTAAATCCTTAATGGACATCCTCAAGAGATCCTAGGAATGAGATAATAAGATAAATTAGAAAGATAAAATAAAAAAAAGATAAACAATGCTGTTGTATCACTTGCCATATTTGTTTTGAGGTTTTAGGCTATTATCTGTTATTAATGATTTCTATTGTAGGAACAATCTATCCATTAAGACATATCTTAGGATGTTGATGGTGAATTGTCAATAGATAGGTAGTTAACACTTTGGCATTGTTTTAGTTTGTTTGCGATCAAATATTTGTGATTGTTTACTTGAAAGTTCTAGTTTTTGATGTTGCTTTATTTGTTGTATATTTTGTCAAAGGGTAAAAAAAATGATTTTTTTTTATTATGGATGGAAAGTTTATTGTGGATAGGTGATAATGGAGATATGAATTTTGAAATTTTTTAAATGTTTTTGTGTTTGAGGTTATTTGATGCTGGTTTTTTTTTGGGGGGACTAACCTAGGGCCTTGGGGGATCATTAGTGATGACCTTGCCTATGTTATACACATAGAGGCTTGTAGTTCACTTTATTTTGTGACTCAATTGAAGCTCATCTAGAGATGACCTACAATGTTTTTGGGATTTTGATGTTTTGAATTTGTTTTGGATTTTGATAGTTTTTTTTCAACTATTTTTGGATTTTGATGCTAATCATGTATGGATGTATGATAAAGAGATATTAGTATGTAAGGATATCAATAGGATTTTGAGATCTTGTTGATAGGCTGGCTAAAATTGATTGATCTGATTAAATAATTTATGATAAAGATAACATTATTGAGGATACATAATAATGTAAAGATAGTATTGTCACAATAGGAACAATGTTAGGATTGGGAAATACACATCCCAAGATAATGGTTGATTGATTGGATAATGATTGATTAAGATTTGTAGCCAAGATATGAACAAGATTGTTGAATGTTTTAATACCACGTTGAAGCGTCAACAAGATACAATTGATATGGATTTTTTTTTGAATTGTTTGGACAAAGCCAAGATCAAAATGTGAGATAGAAGACATAGATCAAGTTTTATTTTGAAGCAAGATGTAAGTAATTTCCACCAATTTATAGCAATGTAAAAAATGCAAGGATTATCTTGTGATTGGATAACATGTTCAGATAGAGTATGCTCCTTTGAACAATACCTCATGGCTTAGATAATGCTGGATAGGATAGGATAAATGATAGTGACCCATGTCAAGATGTTTACCATAGTAAAATGTGAAGTGTACATTGAACCTTTGTCAAGATAGAGATAAGTTGGATTAGGATAAAAATGGGCTGGATAATATAGATGGATAATGGATGGAATGTTGGATTTATTATGGATAGGATGAGATGATTTTACCTAAAATGGTGCATGTAGATGCTTGATTATACTCATGATGCCTATTTTCTAGGTTTTCATCATGGTACTTGTCCAAAGTGCCACCATAGTGTTTTTCACTAGAGGATTATTTTTATCTTTACTCTTTTCTTGATTGATTTTTCTTTATTTTTTTGATTTTTTGAAAGATTTTATGCTCATGTTGAACCACCTCGTGGTGCTGATGCAGATGTTGCTAGGGATAATATAGGTGTTGTTGCTATCATAATGTGCCAACAATATCCCACTTGAAGGAGTTATCTGCTAAGATACAAGTGTTTGAATGTAAACCTTGATAATTTGTCTTCTTTGTTGATATCAGAGTTAACCTTACCTTGATGGGCACATTGTGATAGGGTGCCCTTAGAGCCCTTATGATAAATAGTCACTACCAATACATGGTCAATGTGAGATTTAGATATCATGGATGAAAAAATGTGTTGAGGGATATGGCATTTAGATGGATTGGTTGATAGTTTGGAATCTTTGACTCTCCAAACTTGGAATGATGAGGAATGATGGGTGGATATGGAGATTCGGTTGGGACCAAATTCTTGATATACCTTGTAGGTTTCTCTTGAAGCTTTCTTTTGCATCATTGGAATTTTTTGATGGATGAACTTCCCTTTTTAATTTTTCCCCATAGTTTCTTTGACCAATGGATTTTGATAGGGATGATTTTTTTTCTTTTGCTTTGGTATCCATTTGTATTTTGTTTGTCTATTTTTTTTCCGATTCTTTTGCTTCAATGATTTGTTTTTCATTTTTTGATATAAATTTTTCTCTTGTTGTTGGTCCTAAAAAGTATGTGGATGATGATTCATGATATGAATGGTTGTAGCGTTGGTAGTGGTTTCATCATAAGGACCCTTCATACTCCCCATTTTGGTGTTTGCATTAGATAAAGTTACCCCCAATTTTATAGAGGTATCATTGTTATGTTTAGATTCCATTATTGTTGAATAACCAAGACCTTCATGCTTAGGATTTTCAATAAATTTCACTAGTTCTAGGATACCCTATTCATGTAGGCCTAATACTCTACCTTGATAACACATCCATTGAAATTTTTTATTTGTAATAGGATAAATTTATTTTGGAAATAGGGTGCTAATCCTTTTGTTCTCTATTGTGGATCTTCAAAGGTGATAGCTTCTTTATTGGTAAGAGAGCTTGCTCTGACAAAGGTAAGTGATCCAAGTTTATAAGTGATAGGATCCTCCATATGTGGGATAGCTTTCTGATTGATATTTTTTTCTTGATCTTGTGAAATATCATATTTTAATGCTTCTTCAAGAGGTGTTGATGATTCACAATCCACGTAAAAGTCTTCCTCATGATTCATTTTTTATATGCTTTCACATGATGTTTTTGATTCAAAATTTATGTAGAAGTCTTCTTCACGATCAATTTCTGATGTCTCTGGATTCTTCTATGTCTTGATCATGTGCAGAGATTCCAAGAGTAGGAGACCCTTATTTATTGGTAATGATGTCAAGAGTATGAGACTCTTATTTTGGATGAAGATCATCTACATGTCCATTAGGAGTAAGCATCTCATAGGTAGATGTATGTGTGCTTGGTGTATGGATTTGTTCTTCTTTTGGAAAGCATTGGATGTCTTGGAAGATATCCACCAAGTCATTGTAGTATTTTGATGAGAGGGATCTTGAATTTGTGTGGTATTATCTTTGATATACTTTGGTTCGTTCTCTTGACATGAATCAATTTCAAAGAAGGGATTTCTTATAAAGGATCCTTGGCTTTCCTTGAAATGTGAACATGTGGGTGATAGATCCTGGCTTAGATTTCTTGCATTGGGTATAAGTGTTGGATTAAGAGTCTCTTGATCATCAATACATGATACCATGAGGTTGAATGATGTTAGTGTATCTTGGATAGGATCACTACTAGACTTTGGTGATTGATTTTGATCATGCTTGGGAATAAATTCTTGATTTATGTCCTCTGTCTCATTAGGTGATATAGAGATATTGTCAATGTGATTAGTGGTAGATATATCTTGATCATTGTTTTCATTAGTAGTTGATCCTTTAATTTTGTCTTCAATAGCTATTTCTCCTTGATCAATTAGGTTTTGGATGAGATTTTTGAGTTTAAAATAGTGTGATGCATCATGAATTTTTGCTTTATGATATTCACAATAAGCATTGTCATCATACCATAGGAATTTGAAGATAGGTTCACCACTTCATGATGGTTTTGGAACTGTGATAAGTTTACCATTGACTAACATGTTTAACACCCCCTCGATTGGCTCCCCTAAAGGAGTGTATTTACGTTTAGTGGTGGGGTTGGATTGTGAGGCTTGTTGTGGTGGGGATGATTTTTGTATTTGAGATGGAATTTCTTGTTGGTTTTAAAATTGATGATTTTGATTTGGATATTGCTGATTTGGGGGTTGATATTGATGTTTTTGATTCACTTGATGTTGTGGAAATATACTTCGTTGCTAATATGAATCAATGTTTTGATGATGTTAGAAGTGTTGTTGGTGTGGATATTGAGGTGTTTGTGGAATGATGTTTATTTTTTGTTGATATTCAATATCTTAATGTTGAACATGGTGTTGATGATATGTCATGTTTTGATTTTGTTCAAGTGTGTCAACTATTTTATCAAGTGCATTTAGGGAAATTTGATGTTCTAGATTTTGTCCTTGATGGGGATTTTGAAACCCTTGATAAGCGTGACTTTGATATGAATGGGGATTTTGATTGAAATCTTCCATGTGACAATATTGTTGGGAAAATGCATCTCAACCTTGCAATTATATATATTTTATTTTTGATATGATGTATATATATTTATATATGTTTCCTAGTTACACTGATAGGTGTATACAATGGTAGCACAAAGCGAAATGTGAGCATGTTAACTTTTTAGAAAACTTCTAGAATGGCCAACATACATTAAATAATGGATATATTATAAATCTGGACCATTCATTACTAGGTTTTAGATCTAATGGAAGATATTTTGTTGGCTTGTCTTGCCCTAGAATGTAACTATATTTTATGAGGGCATTGTATTATGACTACGATAGAGATTGTGATGATTTTTGAGTTTGATAGTAGTCATGTTGTCTCTAGATCTCTAAGTGGTGATAATCCTATGAGAAGCTTTCTCTGCAAGTATATTGTAATCTTTGTGATTTACTGAATAATATATTGGGTGGCTTTTGGAGTGTGGGGTTTTTGTCTTGAAAGGGTTTTCCCCACTAAATCACTGTGTCATGGTATACATGATATTTATGTTTATTTCTATTTAATTTTTGTAACTGTTAAAGATCTATAAATTTTTTGCATTATTCTCCTCTCAATATTAGTGTAGGAATTTGTTATGCTAACTTAGCTTCCTTACAAGTGGTGTTAGAGCCTGATCACCTTTGGTTTTAGTTCTGGGTTGTTGGGTTTTTTGGATTAATCTAGGTTTGAGTGGGATCTTGTGTAGAAGATACTTTGTGATATTGTTGCAAGAATTTTTAGATGGAAAGTTCATCAGGGAGAATAGAGGTGGATAAATTTTCTAGAAATAATTTTGAAATGTGGAAGTTGAAGATGGAGGATTTGTTGATAGATCAAGATCTGTGGGATGTTGTTGATGAGAATGTTTCAAGGCCTATAGATCCTACTTAGGCTTCTCAATATGATGTTATGGATCATAAAACCGAGGGTCTAATTAGATTGTGTTTGGTAGACTCTATTTTAATTAATGTCCATGAGGATACCTTTGCACGAAAACTATGGAAGAAGCTTGGTGAGATGTATCATGCCAAATATTTAGTGAATAATATTTTGTTGAGGAAGAAGTTGTATTCCTTAAGAATGGAAGAGGGTGGATGAATCAAAAACCACTTGGAAGAATTCAAGTGGCTCAACTGCTAGTAGTTGGTGTCAAAATAGATGGAGGAGAAATGCCAAATCTTCCTTTGTTCTTTGCCTGATTCATGGGATTCTCTTGTTATGGCTATTGGGAGTACTATTATTTTGAAGACTAAAGATGTGGTGGGTTCTTTGATTTCTAAAGAAATGAGGATGAAGGTATCCATCACTACCAAGGAGGCCCTAAATGTTCATGGAAGACCTAAGGAAAAAGGCAAGAAGAATGAGAATCATGACAAATCCAAGTCCAAGGGAAGATCTAAATCTCCTAGAAAGTCTAAATTTATTTGTTGGAACTGTGGTAAGCCTTGGCATGTTCATAAGGAATGAAAATAAGAAAGGAAGAAACAAAGAAGAAACTTGATTATGATTCTGAGTCTGATAAGGAAGATGGCAAAAATATCATTGCAGCTTTGGCAAATCACACGGGTAATGATGCATGGTTAATTGACTCAGGAGCATCTTTACATAGACCTTTAATAGAGATTGGTTCTTTGAATATGAATAATTTGATGGAGGTAAGGTGTACTTGGGTGATGATTCTCATTTAGAAATTGTTGTCCATGGTCAAGTTAAAATCAGATTTCTTGATGGTAGAATAAAAAGGATTAATAATGTGTTGCATATCCCTGGATCAGCATGAAATTTGTCATCTATGAGAAAACTAATAGATGCGGGTGTGCAGGTAGTATTTTATGATGCAAGATGCAAGATGGTTAGAGGTGCTATGGTGATTGCTATAGGTGTCATATATGGCACATTGTATAAGCTTGATCCATGCACTATTGAGTGTAATAGTACTTCTATGAAAAGAAAGTTTGTGGAAGAAGTGAGGGTTTAACCTTCAACAGATGGTCATGGCTTTTGGGTACCCAAGGGTGCTCTTTCTTTTGAGACAAAATTTATCTACACAAAAAACTATGTTATGGCACCAGAGACTTGGCCAAATTGGAGAAAAGGGTTTAAGGACCTTGAAAAATAAAAACCTTGTTGCAGGTATGTCTGATTGTAATCTTGAATTTGATTTTTGTGAGCATTGCATTTATGGAAAACAAAACTGTGTTAATTTTTACTCAAGTTCTCATAAATCTTGTAGTGTACTTGATCTTATTCATTCAGATGTGTTTGGTCCTGTAGATGTTCCTTTGATTGGTAAATCCACATATTATGTTTCATTTACTGATGATTATAGTAGGACATGGGTATATTTCCTAAAGAGTAAATCTAAAGTTTTTAGTCGATTTAAAGAATTTAAAGCAATGGTTAAGTTGCACACTAGAAAGAAAATAAAATGTTTGAGGACTGGTAATGGTAGTTAATTTTTCTCTAATGACTTTGATAAATTTTGTAAATATTATGGTATTCATAGATATAATACAACTCCATATTATCCACAACAGAATGGAGTTGCAAAAAGAATGAACAAGAAACTGATGGAGAAGGCTAGGAGTATGTTGAGTGGTGCTGGTCTAGATCAATGTTTTTGGGATGAATCTATTTCCACTACATTTTACTTGATTAACTAGTCTCCTACATCAAATCTTGTCGATAAGACACCTATAGAGGCATGGTTAGGTCACAAGCCTTCATTGAGACATCTTAGAGTTTTTGGTTGTGAGGCATATGCACATGTGCCAAAGGAGAAGTGAATAAAGTTGGAGAATAAGGCTATGAAATGTATCTTCATCGGATATAGTTATGGTGTGAAAGGATAAAAGCTTTGGGATCCTATTGCATAGAAGGTAATACATAGTAGAAGTGTGATTTTTAGAGAAACTAAGCCTTCTTCTATTACATTGTAGCCAAAACAAAGTAAACAAGAAGATGTGATTCAATTTCTTTCTACACTTGAGAAAGTTGAATCAAGGCCCAAGGATAGACAAGAAGTTGAGGAGGGCTCATCTAGCTCTAGATCTTTAGAAGAGGAGAAAGAAGCTCCAACTCAACCTTTTCGTAGGTCTACAAGGAATAGACAACCAATTGAAAGGTATTCACCTAATGATTGGAGATGTATTTTTTCTTTAAATACTAACATGGATGAACCCATATCTATAGAAGAGGCACTAGGTATGAATGATTTGGAATCCTAGAAGATTTCTATGGATGAAGAAATTACATCTTTTAAAAAGAATGATACATGGGATCTTGTACCATTGCCTAAAAGAAGAAAACCTGTTGGTTGTAAATGGTTGTTCAAGAAAAAGATTGGTTCAAATAGAATTATTGGGAAATAAAAAGAAAGGTTGGTTGAGAAGGGTTACTCTCAAGTTGAGGGTGTTGATTATGGTGAGATATTTTCTCCTATTGCAAAAATGACATTCATTAGATTTTTTCTTTCTATTGCTGCTTATTTGATTTAGAGGTTGAGCAAATAGATGTGAAAACTACTTTCTGTCATGGTGATTTGGAGGAGGATATTTATATGACACAGCCAAAGCACTACGTGGTGAAAGGTAAAAGTAAATTGGTTTGCAAATTGAAGAAATCTTTGTATGGTTTAAAAAAGAGTCTTAGGATGTGGTACCATAAATTTGATACATATGTGTTGAGTTTGGCATTTGAGCGTTCTAAATCATATCATAATGTTTATTATAAAATTGATGGTGATCGTTTCCTTTTTATTGCATTATATGTTATTTATTGGCAAAGGGAAATGTATGATTTCAGAAATAAAATATCAACTTGCTGCTAAATTTGAAATGAAAGATCTTGGCATAGTTAAACACATTCTTGGGATGGAAATTAAAAGAGATAGAGTGAACGAGAAGTTATGGATTGGCCAAAGTAAGTATGTGAACTCAATTTTATAGAGGTTTGATATGCATGATTATAGACCATTGTGTGTTCTTGTTTCAATTGGAACAAAGTTATCTATTTCAGATTGTCCTACATCTCCATCAGAGATGGAAGACATGAGAAAAGTGACTTACCATAGTGCAGTTGGAAGTTTGATGTATGCTATGGTTTGTACTAGACTAGACATTGCCCAAGCAGTGGGAGTTCTTTCCAGATATATGTCTAATCCTGGTAAATTTTATTAGGTTATAGTTAAAAGTCTTCAGATATTTTAGGGGTACCTCAGATTATTCCAAGGTATATTATCATAATAATATGTTGGAGATGAGATTTCCCTTGTTATTTATGATTATGCAGATTCAGACTAGGTAGGTGGTGTTGATAGCAGAAAATCCACCAGTGCTTGATGTTTACTTTATTTGATGGTGCAATTAGCTGGATGAGTAAGTGACAGGTTGTGGTTTCTTTGTCCACTACTGAAGCAAAGTATATGATAACTACTCATGCTTGTAAAGAAGCCATTTGGCTTAAGATACTATGTTAAGATATTGGTATAAAACAAGGTGCAATGACAATTTATTGTGATAGTCAGAGTGCGATATTTCTAGCCAAGAACCCAACATTTCATGTCAATACCAAGCATATTGCTGTACAATATCATTTTGTTAGAGATATGGTCAAAGATGGCAATGTGAAGCTTGTTAAGGTAGAGACTTTGATGAATGCTATTGATTCTTTAACTAATCCTATGAGTACATAGAAGTTCATATGGTGTTCAGAGACTATGATCCTTTCAGCCCCTAGCAATTAAAGAGACGATGTTTACACCTCACGTTGCTCTTACAAGGTGTTCGACAAGTGGGATATTTTTTGGGAAAATGTGTCTCAACCTTGTAATTATATGCAGTTTATTGTTCATAGGATGTATATATATATTTATATATATATATATCCTAGTTACACTAATAGGTGTATACAATGACATAATGAAGCAAAATGTGAGCATGTTAACTTTTTTTGGAAACTTCTAGCATGACTGACATAGATTAAATAAAGGATATTTTATAAATCTGGACCATTCATTATTAGGTTTTAGATCTCATTGCAGATACTTTGTTGGCTTGTCTTTCCCTAGAATATAACTCTATTTTATGATGGTGTTGTATTATGATCATGATAGATATTGTGATGATTTCTGAGATTCTGATAGTGGTTGTGTTGTCTCTTGATCTCTGAGTTGTGATACTCCTATGATAAGATTTCTTTGCAAGTATATTGTGATATTAATGATTTACTAAATAATATTGGGCAGATTTTGGAGTGTGGGATTTTTCTCTCGAAATGGTTTTCCCCATGTAAATCATTGTGTCATGGTATGCATGATATTTATGTTTATTTTTGTTTAAGTTTCTATAACTGTTAAAGATTTGTAAAAGTTCTACATTATTCTCCTCTCAAAATTAGTGTAGGAAGTTGTTTCGCTACCTTAGCTTCCTTACAAAGATGCTCCAAAACCTTGGTTAGGGGAATCCATAGTTGATATATCATTGATATTTGTAGGGTATGATGTCCCCATGGATGTATAAAGTGGAACTGGATTCGGGTAATAGATTGATGTCCCCACAGATGAGATTTTGTTTTGATGAAATAATGTATGAAAGTGATGTGTGAAAAACCTTTTGGTCAAATATTTGAAAATGGTTTGTTATGAATTGAGTGTTTGATGCTCAAGAATCTAAAGTATGAGTGATTTTTTCGTGGATGTTTTGAGATGATGTTAATTTTGGGACACAAAGTGTACAAGACTTGGATCAATATTTTACTCTATTTTTCTATAGGATATGTTGATAATCTACTTGAACTAGCCTTGAGGTTGCAAGAAAATGTTAATATCTTAGAAAACTAGAGTAAGAGGATAATCCAAGTTTTGTTTGATTCATGTCTTAAACTAGGTTGATGTTTTTGATTTGTGAATGGATATGGAAAGATGCTGATATGACTTGTTTACAGGTCTGATTATTTTTGTTTTCAAAATATGGATGATTAACTAGTTTTGGATTAGTTTCTAATTTGCACAAGAAAATAGGACAATGTTGGTCTCTATTAGGAAAATAGCGATTATTTTTAGGACAATATTAGTTGGAACATAGGATGACATCGATCAATCTTTGAGAAATAGCGATCTCTATTTCAATTTGTGACTGGTAATATAGAATAAAATAGCGGTAATTTGATAGAAGTAGTAATTTCCAGGATAATAGCGGTTGATTTTTAGGACAACTGTGGCAAGTTCAACAAGAGCAGGCACTGTTTCAATTCTTTTTTATTAGTGAACATAGAAGACAATAGTGGCCACTTTGACAGTAATGGTTATTTCTAGGACAACAACAGTTAAAAATTAGGACAACATTGGCCAAAATTTAGTATACTAGCAGCAATAATGTGGAACAAAAGTGGTAGGAATGACAATACCAATAAAAAAAAGTACAACCACAGACCTTTTTTCCAAATTTTCTAGTTTTTTTGAGAACAATTTGTTGGAAAAGTTTGCAAGTTTCTAATTTTTGGTTGATCCAATTTTTTGAGGATTATGTCTAAGATTTGGAAAGTGATAAAGCATATCAATAAAACTATATAAAATTGACCATAATGTTTTGATGATAAGGGGTCAAAATCAACCCATGTTTAAACTGGTAACAACATCAAATCATATCAAACAATAATATCTCTAAGGTCAAATTGGCCAATGGCGACACTTTTAGGCCCATAACTTGGAAGCTCCTTCAAAGTAAAGGTATGGACAACATTCCAAGTGTATACACTCAAGTATTTCAAGAATGGATAGATAGGGGCCTCTAGGAATGGAAGGATGACCCAATCACCCTCTCCTCAAACATTTACAAGTAGCAAGCTACAAGTAACTTATACAAGTTGGAGATTTCTGTATCAATTCAAGGGAGTTAATATGGTGAGTAAAGTTCTTCAGAGTACAGTGAAAATCTCTTGCCCTAAATCGTGTCAACAAGTTCTTAGTCACTACTAAGAGGACTCAACACTTGGCTAATGTCCAAAAACCTACTTAAAGATTAAACACTCCTATTAGGGGCCCTATATACCTGAAGGTACCTCCCCATTTTGAATGGAATTTTTAACCAAGTAATCACCAGATAGATCTTGGTGTTTAACCTTGACCAATTTGTTGCAAGAATGGAGAAAGGAATGAAGGTGTTTTCATTGATGTCAACTAGTCAATTAGATATCTACTAGTTGTTGTTGTCATTAGTGTCATGGTTCCAAGTTATTCATTGCATATGTTGAGGATATCGATAAGATTGTATTAAAGAAATTTTATAGGTATTCATTTGTTGCTCCAATTGATGATCCGGTATTTTCCCCTATGTTCGTGCAGTTAAGATATGTTGGTCATGGTTGTTGAATATCTCTATATTCATATTTATGGTTGTTGGTTCATTGTGAAGTTCAAGTTGTGTTCACTAGTTGTGAACTATGTTTTTCTGTGTTCTGGTTGAAGTCCAAGAGAAAATTTGGTGGTCTAGATTTCTCTTTGATGAAGTCTTTTGACTTGCGGTTCTAGAGTTAAATATGTTCTAATTGCATTGAAGATATTTTTGGTTTTTAGAAGTTTCAAGCTTAGTTTTTCTATGTGTTTACATTGGTTTGGTCGACCTTGTGTTAAGCACTATCTTCAAAGTTGATGAAGTGTGTTGAATCTATTTTGGGTCCTGGTGAAGTGTGTGTTTGGGTCATCCTCATTCTAATTCCACCCTAGGATGTTTGATGCCAACCTAATTTGAATTTGAAATTAGATGGCCGAATTTGGATCTTTTTCAAGATTGGAGATAGTATAAATACAAGATAAGCTAGTAATGAAAAGCATACAAGAGAAAAGAAGGAAGATAAGTGAAAGAGTAGATGCAACATTGATACTATTTAGAAAGTGTGTGTGATTTATGTGTGGCAGATTAGTGTGAAGCTTAATGTTGAGTTTCCAGATGCAGTGAGAAGAAGGCGAACTCTATCATTCATGTAAGTTGATCAAGTAAGTATGGTGGAATCCTTTGTTGCATTGGGATTGTAGTCTCTCTGTAACAAGTAGTCTTTGTCTTCTTTGTATCTCTACGGTAGTTATCCCTTTGGGTTGTATCCCTATTAGATAGTGAGTCCTTGTTCCAAATAGCGAGTCCTTATCTCAGGTAGCGAGCCTTATCTCAGGCAATGAGCCTTGTTTCAGGTAGTGAGCCTTTCTGTAATTGGTTTTGATATTCTTTATAGTGCGAGTTAATCCTCACCATGGTTTTTCCCTCATTGGGTTTTCCATGCAAATCTGGTGTTATTTTTTTTGTGTTGGATTTGGGTTTCTACATTGACATTTGATGATTAATCATTTAAGTAGTTTTAAGTATTAGTTTTGGTGATTGAATTAAAGGTTAAAATCTGTGACAACTGATTCACCCCCCTCTCAGTTGTCATATTCAACAATTGGTATCAAAAATTAGTTCCTTTGTGAAGATCTTAACTGCTTGAAGAAAGTCCGGGATGGCTAGCAAGATGGTCTTTGATTATCTGAGGTTTGATGGAACTAATTATGGTATTTAGAAATTTTTGATGGAAGAAAACCTGGAGTATTGCAGAAATGATGTGGAGAAAGATCACAAGAATCCTTACACTCCTCCTGCTAATGGTCGGAGTACACCTGAAGAGATTAGAGCACATGAAGTGAAAAATAAGGTGAAGTTCATCTTGAAGAATAGTTTGGTACATTTTGAGTTGATTAAGGTTCAAAATTTGAAGACTACTAAGGAAGTTTGGGATGATTTATAAAGAGCACATGATGGTGATGAAAGAGTTAAAGAGGTGAAATTTTAGAATTTGGAAATACATTTTGATCTTATACATATGTCTGAAGATGAAAATGTTAAAGCTTATGTACAAATATTAGATGAGGTAGTGGCTAGAATGTGATCACTTGGTGCTACTATAGATGAAACTAGGATTGTAAATAAGATTCTTAAAACTCTTCCTAATGCTTACAGTGAGAACGTGAGTCCTATTAAGAAGACTATAGATTATAAGACTTGTATTAAGGATCTTCTATTAGGATTTTTAACATCTTATGAAATGAGGAAGCCGAGTCTAAGAAATGGAGGCAAATCAGAGACTGCTTTTAAAGATACAAAAGATGAAGATCCAGATGAAGAGAACTTTGATGAAATAGAAGCTAACTTTGTGAGAAGAATGATAAATGGTTTTGGTAAGTATGAAGGTAAGTTTCCCTTTAAATTATTTAGTTGTGGAGAAATAGGTCACTATGTTGCAAAGTGTTCGAAAAAAGATAAAAGGAATAAACAAAGATATGAGAAAGAAAAGAAAGGAAAGAATATTAAAAGAGCTTACTATGTGAATGAGAATGCTCATAGTTCTAATGAGGATTCAAAATATGAGATCTATATGTCAATGAATGCTTGTTCTTGGTGATTAAGGATGAACCTACTTCTACTAATTCAGAAAAATAGGTAAATGAAATCCCTTTGGAGAAGGAGAAGGAGAAAAATGAAGGTACAATTATCCTTTCCCTACATGCTAAACAAGAAAAGAATTAGTTGATAGTGGTTTTTCACATCACATGTTTAGTGATAAGAGTAATTTCATTAAACTTGAGAAATATGATGGAGGCTTGGTTATGTTTGGAGATGATATTGGTGCTAAAATTTGTGGGATAGGTTCAGTAAGTTTTGATGGTAAGGATCATATTGACGGTGTTTACTATGTTAAGGGTTTAAGGAATTTTTTTTTGAGTGTTGGTTAGATGTGCAAAAATGGATATGATCTTGTGTTTAAGGATGAGAAATGTGAGATACATAAAGGATCTAAAACATTGATTGCTATAGGAAAGAAATATGAAGGGAATATTTATCAACTTAAGGGTGTTGATGGACAATGCTTTATGGATCAAATAAATGACAGTTGGTTATGGAATAGGAGAATGTGTCACATGAATTTTGATAGCTTGACACAGATTAGTGTTGTTCAGACTGTGAGAGATTTACCAAGAATTACAAAGCCTATTAATGCTATTTGTAGGAATCGCCAGTTTGGGAAGCAAGCAAGAAGTCATTATAGAACAAAGGAATAATCTACTACCAGACTATTGGATTTAGTTCATATAGATCTCTATGATCCTATGAGAATGAGAAGTCTACTTGGTGAAAGAAACTTTATGCTTTTTATTGATGATTATTCTAGATATACATGGGTTACATTTCTTAGAGAGAAATCAGATGCGTTAGATGGATTCAGGGCATTCAAGGATTTGGTTGAAAATGAAGTGAATTTAAAGATAAAATTCTTGAGATCTAATAGAGGTGGAGAATTCACCTCCCATGAGTTCAATATGTTTTGTGAAGTGTAGGGAATAAAGAGACAATTATCTACCTCGAGAACTCCTCAGCATAATGGAGTTATTGAGAGGAAAAATAGAACAGTTCAAGAGGCTGCTAGATCAATGATTACTGAGGCTAGTTTTCTAGAAGTTTATTGGAAAGAAGCTATTCATACTACTGTTTATGTATTCAATTAGTTCAAGCAAGAGAAAATAGTACAAAGACTCCCTATGAGCTATGGCACGAAAGAATTCCTACAGTTAAATATTTCAAGGTATTCGAAAGAAAATGCTATATCAAAAGAGATGAGGAAACTTTGGGTAAGTTTGATGCAAGAAGTGATGAAGGAATATTTCTTAGATACTCTACTAAAAGCAAGGCATATAGATTTTTCAGTAAAATAATGAGAAAGATTATAGAGAGCTCAAATGTGAAGGTTGATGAGACAAAGAAGAATTATATTGATATTAATGGATATATGTCTGATGAACATGATTGTGCAAGAATAGAAGAAATTTTGGAAGAATAGGATAAAGATGAGCAAAATAAGCATGATAAATAGGATGAAAGAGAAGAAGATGTTTTGGTGATGTCCCCTAGGACACCAAAATATGTATAGAGGAATCATTCAAAAAATTAGATTATTGGAGATAAGACAAAAGGCATGTTAACTAGAAGAAAAGATTCCACTAAAGTAAATTTGTGTCTATTCTCTGAGATTGAGCCGAAGCTAGTAAGTGAAGCATGTAAACATAAACTTTTGAAGGAAGAAATGAAAGAATAAATTTTGTAGATTGAGAAGAATCAGACTTGGGAATTGGTCCCAAGACCAGTAGATAAAAATATCATTGGATCAAAATGGGTATTTAGAAATAAGTTGAATGAGAATGGAGAATTTGTCAAAAAAAAAGTGAGGCTTGTGTGTAAAGGCTACTCACAAGTAGAAGGTATATATTTTCAGGAAATTTTTTCCTAGGTAGCAAGAATGGAATCTATAAGGATTTTCTTGGCATTGGTTGCTTATAAAGTTTTCAAAGTCTATCAGATGGATGTCAAGTTAGAATTTCTAAATGGTGAGATAGAAGAAGTTTACATGGAACAACCAGAAGGATTTGAGTTAATAGATCAACCAGATATGGTGTGCAGGTTGAAGAAAGCTTTATATGGATTGAAGCAAGCTCTTAGAGCTTGGTATGCAAGGTTAGACAGGTATTTGATTTAGTAAGGATTTAACAAAGGTACGAAAGACAATAATTTGTACTTTAAGATTGATAATAAAACATTAATTGAAGTTGTATATGTTATTAAATTATCTTTGGAGGAAATGAAAAGATGTACAAGATGTTTGCAGAACAGAAATGAAGAAATAATTTGAAATGTCTATGTTTGGGGAGATGAATTTCTTTCTTGGGCTAAAAATTAATCAAACAAAGAAAGGAATTTTTATTTCATAGTCTAAGTATGTGAGAGAGATGTTGAAGAAGTTTGAGATGGAAGGTTCCAAACTGGTATGTACTCCTATGGTGACTGGTTGCAAATTGGGTAAAGATGATGACTTACCTAAGGCTGATCAAAGCAACTATAGATCTATGATTGGTGGATTACTATATTTGACTACTACTAGATTGGATATTATGCATGTGGTTTTTTTTGTGGCTAGATTTCAAGAAGATCTCAAGGAAACACATGTTGCTGTTGTTAAAAGAATATTCAAATATTTGAATGAAACTTTGGATTATGGATTGTGGTATCCTAAAGATACTAAATTTACACTTAATGCCTATACAAATGCAGATTGGGCTAGATGTGTAGATGAAAAAAAGAGTACAAGTGTTGGTGCATTCTTTCTTGGATGCAGATTGGTGGCATGGTTGAGTAAGAAGAAAGATTAAGTCTCCTTTTCTATTGTTGAAGCTGAGTATATTGTTGTTGCATCTTAAATTGTACACAAGTTCTATAGATGAAATAGATATTAAAAGATATCACAATGCTATATGATGATCCTATTTCTATCTTATATGATAATACAAGTGAAATTAACATTTCAAAGAATATTGTGATGCACTTGAGGATGAAGCGTATATATTAGATATCATTTCTTGAGAGAGAAGATCATGGAGAATGAAGTAAAACTTGAGTATGTTTTGACGAAGGATCATATTGCTGATATTTTCATGAAGGATCTTCTTAAAGATACTTTTGAGTATCTCTGAGAGAAGTTAGGGGTTATTTCCCCTCCTTTCATAAACTTAGATGCATATGGAGATGCATCAGTCTGATGGATTCATGGTTCTATCTTTTTGGATTGATGTTTTGGTGGCTACCTCTCAGGGGGAGCAAGTAGTTTTAGGCATTGTCATTGTGAGTATTCTATTCTCATTTTAAAGGAAGATTCAATGAACATATCTTTTCTCATTTTCCATTGATGTCAAAGGGGAGATAAAGCATGTGAAAAGGAGAGAGATCTAATAAGAGAAAGTAGGTAATGAGGAAGATGATCTTCTGAGGAGGAGAAATAAAAAGGGAAAATCCTAAGAAGTATACTCAAAACTAGTATAGTGTCTTTGATGGTTTTTCACATCATGTGTTGCCATCAATGACAAAGGGGGAGGTTGTTACAAGAATGGAGAAGGGAATGAAGGTGTTGTCATTGATGTCAACTAGTCAATTAGCTATCTACTAGTTGTTCTTGTCATTAGTGTAATGGTTATAGGTGATTGGTTGCATATGTCGAAGATATTGAGAAAATTGTATTAAAGAAAGTTTATAGGTATTCAGTTTTTGCTCTGGGTGATGATCTAGTATTTTCCCCTATGCTCGTGTGGTTAAAATATGTTGCTTATGGTTGTTGAAGGTTTCTATATCCATATTTTTGGTCGTTGGTTTGTTGTGAAGTTCAAGTTGTGTTCACCATTTGTGAACTATGTTTTTCTATGTTCTGGTTGAGGTCTGGGAGAAAAGCTGCTAGTTTAGATTTCTCTTTGATGAAGTATTTTGACTTGTGGTTCTAGAGTTAAGATGTTCTAATTACATTGAAGATATTTTTGGTTTCTAGAAGTTTTGAGCTTAATTTTTCTATGTTTTTTACACTGGTTTGGTTGACCTTGTGTTAAGAACTATCTTCAAAGTTGATGAAGCGTGTTGGATCTATTTTGGGTCCTGATGAAGTGTGTGTTTGGGTAACCCTCATTCTAATTCCACCCTAGGATTTTTGGTGCTGACCTAATTTGAATTTGAAATTAGATGGCTGACTTTGGATCTTTTTCAAGGTTGGAGGTAGTATAAATACATAATGAGCTAGTAATGAAAAGTGTACAAGAATAAAGAAGGAAGATAAGTGAAAGAGTAGATACAACATTGATACTATTTAGAAAGTGTGTGTGATTTATGTGTGGAAGATCAGTACGAAGCTTAATGTTGAGTTTTCAGATGCAGTGAGAAGAAGGAAAAATCTATCATTCATGTAAGTTGATCAAGTAAGTATGGTGGAATCCTTTGTTGCATTGGGATTGTAGTCTCTCTGTAATAAGTACTCTTTGTCTTCTTTGTATCTCTATGGCAGTGATCCCTTTGGGTTGTATCCCTATTGGACAGTGAGTCCTTATCTTAGGAAGTGAGCCTTGTTTCAAGCAATGTGCCTTTTTGTAATCGATTTTGATATTATCTATAGTGTGAGTTAATCCTCACCGTGGTTTTTCCCTCATTGGGTTTTCCACATAAATCTGGTGTTATTGTGTTTATGTGTTAGATTTGAGTTTCTGCATTGGCATTTGATGATTAATCATTTAAGAAGTTTTAAGTATTCGTTCTAGTGATAAAATTAAAGGTTAAAATCTATGACAACTAATTCACCCCCCTCTCAGTTGTCCTATTCATCAATTGGTATCAGATCTTGGTTCCTTGGTGAAGAGATTAACCACTTAAGGAAGGTTCAGGATGGCTAGCAAGATGGTCTTTGATTATCCGAGGTTTGATGGAACTAATTATGGTATCTGGAAAGTTTTGATGGAAGAATATCTAGAGTATTGTAGATATGATGTGGAGAAAGCTTATAAGAATCCTTACAATCCTCCTGCTAATGGTCTGAGTGCACTTGAAGAGATTAGAACAAATGAAGTGAACAATAAGGTGAAGTTCATCTTGAAGAATAGTTTGGTACATTCTGAGTTGATTAATTATTCAAGTTTAAAAAGGGGACAACGATTTAATTAAATTATTAATGATAATAATTTAATTGATTTAGATGAATAGGGTATATTAGCGACATAATTAAATAATTTATGTTTATATAATTAATCAAGATAGAAAAAGTTAGATTGATGTTAAAATAGCTAATTAATTAAATAATGCAAGATTATTCAATTAATAGATAGAAATAGGGTTAAACTAGGACTTTTATTAAATACATAAGATTTATTTAATTAGTCAAAAATGATGATTGAGGATGAATTAATTAAATAATGTTAAATCACTTAATTAGTAGATGAATATAAATTTTGATAATAATTAAATAATAATGTATTATTTAATCATTTAGGGAAGACGGGTGAAAGTTAGTTAAATAGTCTTGTTTGCTATTCAGAACAATTTAGGGTATCTAAAAATCCAACTCTATCATAGAATTACACAAGGCTTTATCCAAATACATTCTATCATGATATTTAATCCCCCTTACATTGCAATCCTCCCTTACTTTTTTTTTTCAAAATAGGAGGTCTTCATCCCACTACTAAAAGAACCATATTTTTCTTTATCATTAGACACAACACCATCATTAACCTCATCTCTATAAACACCATTCACTCCTAACCTATCCACCTAGGAAATTTTTTTCTACCTTTAAGAATTATTTTTCCCCTTGGGAAAGTGCAAAAAGATGTGACACAAAAAGATGCCACATTTTTTTTTTCTCGAAATGAGCATTTGTTGCTTTTCAAAATTTTTGGATGAACAAACACGAGGCTTGATCATTCCAATCCAAATTTGGAAAGTGCCAAATATGGCGAGCACCAAATTTGGTGCTCTCCAAATGTGAATGATGCCTCTATACTAATACCCTCAACTGTAAATTGAATACCCTAAACCCTACACCTCAATATGGACATTTACTTTCTTATACTTTATGTTATATTTCATGTATATATTTTCAAGATGTTTGAGATTTGTTTTAGATCTCTTGGATTTATAATGAAAATTTTAGTTTTTGGAAGATCTTATAATTTTTTAGACTATCAAATTTCATTAATTAGCATGTCAAATTTTAGTAATCAAGGTCAAATTTTAGTAATTAGCAAGTTGTATCATCTTTATCTCTCTCTATATCACTCATTTTTTATCCCTTATTCTCTAGAACTCTCTCTCACACTATGTCCATCCCTTTATCTGATCTGACTCTCTATACCTTGTGCTCAAGAATTACCTCTCTACTTGTTTATCTCTCTCTCTCTCTCTCCTTCCACCTCTACTCTATATCTCGCTCCCTCCCTCCCTCCTTCCCTCTCTATATCTTATCTTGATCTACCCTCTCCCTCTCCTATCTCTCTCTACTCTCTATCTCACCCCTCTCTCCCTCCCCCCCTTTCTCTCTCTCTCCTCTCTAATTTTCTCTATCTCCCCCTTCTCTCTCTCTCCCCTTCCCTCTCTACTTATGTCTATCTCACCTCTCTCTCCTCCCAACATCTCACTCCCTCCTCCCCCCTCCCTCTCTCCTTCCCTATCTACTTATCTCTATCTCTCTCTCTCTCTCTCCATATCTACCTCTCCCTCCCTCCTTACATCTCTCTCTCAACCTCCCCACCTTCCTCCCATCTCTACTTTTCTCTATCTCTATCTCTATCTCTATCTCTATCTCTATTTATGTCTTTATCTTTGTCTATGTCTCTCTCTCTCTCTCTCAATTTCTCTCTATCTCACCTCATTCTCTCCCTCCCTCTTTCCTTCCCTCTCTACTCTCTATCTCCAATCTCCCTCTCTCTACCTACCTCACCCTCCATAACTTCCTACCAAACTATCTCTATCTCTATCTACTTCTCTCTATCTCACCTATCCCTCCCTACCTCTCCCTCCATCCCTCCTCCCCCCCTCTCTCTCTCATTCTCTCCTTCCCTCTCTATTCTATATCTCACCTCTCTCTCTCTCTACTTATATCTATCTCACTTATCCCTCTTTACCCCTCCTTCCATCCCTCCCTCCCTTCCCTCTCCCTCCTTCCTCCCTCTCTCTTTGTTTCTCTCTATCTTACTTCTCTCACCTCTCTCCCTCCCTCTCCAATTCTCTCTATCCCCCCTCCCTCTCTCCATGATTCTCTCTCTCACCTCTCTCTCTCCATCCCTACCTCTCCCTCCATCTCTCATTTCCTCTCTACTTCTCTCTACCTACCTCTCTCTCTATAACTCCCTACCAATCTCTCTCTACCTACCTCTCTATCGCAATCTCCCCTCTCTCTACCCACCTCTCCCTCCATCACTCCCCACACCCCTCTCTCTCTATCTCACCTCTCTCTCACCTTTCTCTCCCTACCCCCTCTCTACTTCTATCTATTTCCCCTCCCCCTCTCTACCTACCTCTCCATCCATATCTCCTTCCCTACCACTCTCTCTACCTACCTTATACCTCTCTACCTCTATCTATCCTCTCCCTCCACTTCCTACTACTCTCTCTCTCTCTCTCTCTCTCTCTCTCTCTCTCTTTCTCTCTCTCTCTCTCTCCCCACCTCTTTCTATCTCTCCTATCCCTCTCTCTCATTTGGCTCTAGCATTCTAAAAATGCATGTTCATTTGGCTAGCACCGAATGATTTGCATTGAGGCATACCAACCCTTTGGGTTAGATTTGACTTGGGCATCCAACCCAAAGGGTTGGATGCCTATTTCATGCCAAAAAACATTTTTTTTGAAAAGGCAAAAAAATTCACACATTTTTGGCCGAACTCTCCATTAGGTTTACACATGTTTCTAACCATATTTTTTTTTTCATGTTTTGATTATATGAAGGTTTTAATCTCTAATTAATTTTGTTAGTGTGTTTTTTTTTGTTAAAAACCAACATGTGGTATTTTGGGTAAAGTTTTTTACTCATTCATCAAATTTTGAAACAAATTACATTTTTAGAAACTAGACTCCATTCTACACATATTGAAAAATAAAATTTATTTTCGATTAGTTTTACAAAAATTTATGGGGAAGCATGCTCAAATTTCTATTTTTAGGATGTGTCCACTTTGAAAATTTGTAAAAAATCATATATTCATTAAAAAATTAGCCAAAAAATCTGGCATAAACTACATGGTGTTTGCTAATTTCTCACTGAAGCAATTTTTTTTACAATTCTAAAAAAGTTAACATTTTATGGGGAGCACACCAGAAACTATGTTATGTTTAAAAAAAATATAAGACCACTTTGTGTGCCCCCCCTTTTTGAAACCCTTAATCTTCACCATTTAAAAAAAAAAAAAGTTTAGAAAGTAGATTCAGAGCACTACAACTCTTGTTTTGGTTGCATCTTCAAATTTTGAACGTAACTATCTTCATTTTATCATTGAATATCAGAATTTGATGATTTAAATTAAAAAGTGGCATCTTAAGACCCCATTTTTGTATCACATCTTGGTACACTTTCCCCCTTTAGAACTAGATTCAATATCTTTTACTCCAAACCCCTTATCAGTATGCTATGTAGGAGGCTTCGATTTGCTAGAATTGATAATAGAGCAACCATAGTTTACCTAAAATTCAAGAAATATTTTATTAATATTTTTTAAATAAATAATATGTTAAGTATGGTTTAATTTAAATGGATACTTAACAAAATTATCTTAATACTTAATAGAACTAGATTCAATAACTATATAATCTTCTTGATTTTATAGAAAGTTTTGAGAGGGTAACTCTTCATATCCTTGACCAATTTTTGAACTATTGCCTATATCCATATTACCACTAGTAATGTGAACATTGTTATCACCTATACCAATATTTTATATAGAAGTATTATTTAAGAGAGGACATACCTTTTTCAAATGATCATCCTTCTTACAAAAAGAAGCAAATATTCACCCCTCATAATCCGTTAATTTGTAAGTATACATAAAACCATGTAAATGAATAAATATAAAGTCAAGGATGCTGCTATTAGGATTTACAAAAAATAATAACTTAATATTCATATCACAAAAATAAAAAAATATATCTTCCATCTTATTAACTTCAATCAATGCTTAAGAACTTGATGAAGCAAGAAACACATACAAATTTCACAAATTTCAATCCACTTGGGAGAAGATTTGAAAACAACATCCTCAATATTAGTAATTTGATTCTAAGAAATACATAAATAGAGATATTACAATATTTTAAAACCTTTTATATATTACTCTCTCTTACATATTGTTTCTCTTAAGAAAAAAAAAGTAAAGTGCTATTTGAATCATATGGAAAATAATTACTATAGAACTAATTATTAACCATCATAGAATCTAATCAATCATTAAAAAAACTTCTATTAGGTAGATCCTTGGGTGTGGAACCAATAAAATATTCCTAGAGATTTTGATCATGATTCCTCGATATGAATAATGACAACCATTTCATCATTAGGCGATGATTCTAATGTAGAGGGTTGTTCACCTTGCATACCATCTACTTGCTCCTATTCTTGGGAGGACCCTCAAATGAAAAACTTAGTTTCTTCTCCCACAATATTTTTCTCTCCTAAAACCATAACCTATTTAAAAGGAAATGCATTATTTCTAATAACTATAATATTCCCATTTCTACCTAACTCCATTGGGCCAAGGTCCTTTACATATGACTACCTCCAAAGTTGCAATATTGAAACCTTGTGTACATTGGGAAATAGGCCCTAGTAAACCCAAACCCAAAACCTTTAAATGAACATAAGTAAAAGAATAAACAATATAAAAATTATACAAAATCCAACAAAAATTATGTCAAAATAACAAAATAAAATAAAATATTAAAGCACAAAACCAATACAAATGATCACAAAGGGGACAAAGAAAACACAAGTTGAACAAATCAAAATGAAAAGAAAGAAGAGGAATCCTCAAATATTATAACCTCCCCATGTTATTCGAGAATATTGAGTATTATATAGTGTTTAAATATGGGTATATTTAGGTCAATTGATATTTTCTTGATAATTAATTAAGCTTTAACATTGGTAGTAAGAACCTTTTGGGTATGTTCAAGGTTGATTATATTAAGCTACCTAAATTTTAATTTATTATTGAAGGTTTTGATAATGTGGGTTGTGAGCCTCTTAGTTTTGTTACATTACCCATTACTCTAGGACATCTTACACTTGATATTATGTTTCATTTGATGCATATTTATTTAGTGTATAATATTCTTTTGGGTAATTTTTCAAGTTATGCTATGGGTGTTACACCTTCTATACTTGATCTAACCTTAAATTTAAAATTCATAATAATAATCATAAATGTGTAGTAATAATAAATTACAATCCCTATCAATTATTTTAGATTATTTAAATACATAATATTTTGGTTCCTCCTAACAAAATGATTACATTTACATTACAATTGATAAATTCCTCTCTATCTATACCTCATGTTGATCTTTGATCATGCTGGTGTCATATTCATGGATTTGAGTCCAATTCTTTTCTACCTATAATTTATCTTCTTCTTTCTCATCTCATAATATGGTAAAGGTCTTTCTATTATCCAAATATTTATTATACCAAAAAATGTTTTGTTTTAAAAGAAGGTATATTCGAACCATCATAGTTAAAACTAATACTTCTAGGTTTATTTTACTAAGGGTAATAATACAAAAAGTAAGCACAAAATTAAACTTTTAATTAGCATTTACAATTTTATATAATCCTTCACCATTGGTACATTTCAAGTTGATTTATTAGTGCTTGTCAATGTATTGCCCCACCAAGGAATCTCAGAGGACAACACTAACCATGACATAATAATGGAACATTTTTTTTATAAGAAATAAAAATGGAATGATATCATAATTTAATATATAATCTATCCTAGGTCCTCTAAGGATCCATGTCTACGTTACTAACATATCTATTAATCAAGATACTAGAATCATTTCATTATCTATAAAGATATCATGTTTCATTTACAAGAAAAGTACATTTTAAACCACTACATTAAAAGATTCTACATTATGTAATCCCATAACATGTCATCAGATAAACATCATAAAATATCATTTCTCAATAATTAACACATATAAAATACATCACTTAATAATATCCATTACAAGAGAGCTCATCAATATATGTACATCATTACAAGGTTTACAATAGTGCTTCCTTGAGTACATATGGGAAGAATACATCAAATTACAATAAATGGTACAACTGATATACAATCCAATGCATATACATAAAGACTATCTCCTCAAACTAGAACATGAACTAGAGTCCGCTACATAAGGTACAACCTCCACACACATGAACATGCATCAAGGATACCTAATGGAGGAAAAAGAACCAACCTCCCGACCATGTGGAACCCTAAGGTCTACCCCCTGTGCTAGCAGATAACACAAGGTCCCACTACAAGAAAACAATCAAGAAGAGAACATGCTAACATAGTCAAGGGATATACATGACTCCAACACAACAATGTACCAACATTAACATCACATAAGCACATACATCGCTTCCAAAGGATTTCAAACAATAGAAGGGGGAAAATATAACTAGGGAATGCTAGACTACAATAGGGAAGAGTGTCATCACAAGAAGAGAACATGCTAACATAGTCAAGGGATATACATGACTCCAACACAACAATGTACCAACATTAACATCACATAAGCAAATACATCGCTTCCAAAGGATTTCAAACAATAGAAGGGGGGAAATATAACTAGGGAATGCTAGACTACAATAGGGAAGAGTGTCATCACATAGCTTGATATGGGTTATCCTGACAGATCTTCCTAGGCCCCGACCCCTATCCTGGGTTATCCTGGCAGCCTCTACCAATCCCCAGCCCCATACAAACTCATGAAAAATAAATATACCTTTCATGAGGACAAGCTAGTTGATCTTGCCATTCCAGGCCTTCCCATCTCATCTCAAGCCTAAAAAAGCACTTGAGCCATGAGTGGGGCATACCATTATCTTGATTAATGTGAAATATACCCATCCCCCTAATTCATTATTTATGTTTTCACTGGATTAAGAAACTCCTGAATGGGTTATCCTGGAAACTACTTTGGGTTTTGGGCCCCATTGAGAGCCACTCCCCCTAATTGCAAATAGTAAACCCTACACAACAAGCAAGGTATTTACCATCTTGCACACTTAACCTAATCACATGAATCCAAATACAGTGCAAGGAATTGAACCTCTTGCACACATATCACAATCACAAGAATCTACATAGTGCAAGGCATTGAACCTCTTGCACACAACTCAAACATTACCAAAACACTTTCAGAAATGAAACAACATAAAATGCATACATGCAAAATACTCCCTCCTAAGCCTTTGGGAACCAACCCTAACCACTTTTCACAAAAGACTCCTACTTTTGAACAACCTCAAATCAAACACAATATACATTACATATGATCAAACAAAAAATATGTCCATGAAGACATTTTTTCCACATCTCATGATACTCATTAACTTAGCCACTAATTCACAATTGTACTCAATAACTGATTGCATGTTAAATTTACAATTTAACTATTAAATAATTATAAAAGTAATCAACATTCATCAAGACAAAGATAATCTAGTTCATTTATTTAATCAAATATTTTAATTATCTAAATATATATAAATAAATCATTTCTTTCCCCATTAAATTTTTCTAAATTCATTTATCTAACATAATCATTTAATCTCATGGACAAAATTATTCACTTGCTATGACCATAATATATGCATATATATATATATATATTTATATGTCTCTCTCTCTATATACATATATATATATATATATATACTAAAACATAATGCAATTTACAGAACAACATATCAAATAATAATATAGCAATATATATATCTACATACATATATATCGATATATATATATATATATATATATATTTATATATAGATACATATATATTCATATATATTCATATATATATGTTTAATAAAATCGAATGCTAGCTCAATATTCATCGAATGGAGATTTATTCCAAACTTTATACTGAATCATCAAATTATATATATATAAATAACCGATTTCCACAAATAATACAGATGCATCAAATTACATAAATCGAATGTTAAGCACTTATCACATGAAATACATAGTGTTGATTGCTAAGTATACAACATAACCATGGATATAAGTTCGAATACAAAGCATTGAATACAACACACAAAAGAAATAAAATTGCACCCTACAGATTTAATCTACCTCACATTCCAAAATGTAACCAACGAATACCAAACCAAAATATAGCTATCGAATTAAATTAGTAGACCATAAAACAACTCCGCTATACAATATCGATGAAGATACCGGGGATAAATTCATATTAAGTAGTTTCTAACAAATACACAACCATAAGATGAAATTACTAACATGAAACCGAATCAACCAACATCTAATCAAATCGCCTATCATATAAGAAATTGAATTGAAGGCATATGCATGAGAAGTGCATCCAAATCAAATTCATTGATTCCAAACATAGGCTATTGAAAAGAAAAATCAAAAGATCTAGTGACAAAGGTATGGTGTAGAACATAAAATTGCAATACAAGGTATCAAATTCAAGTATACATAAATAAGCAACTTATATATATACTATTGAATGCCATAAAAAGGTTTATCAATCTTTCCAAATTGTATGAAAACAGTGAGGAAAGCTGCAAGCAGCGAATTTGGTGGGAGAGAGGGAACTAAAATTATAGCCTTACAAAGGCTTAAGAAACTTCCAAACAAATGTAAGTGGGAGGCATTAAGGGAGGTGCGCAATCAAATATATTGAATAGGCTTCAAAAAATTTCAAGCTAAGGACAAATAGCTGGAAGAAATAAATTGATACCATTATGGAGATCAAGATTGCAAAATATGAATAAGATAGATTTTGCAAGGAAGCAATTGAAATCTTTAAATTTATGAAGCATTTCAAAACACATCCAAACAATCAAGCAATCATTTTCAACAAGTAGAAGGAGAAATAAGTTGGACTAATTAAAGAAACAAAATAAAGAACAAGGAACAAGCCAACCTGGATCCAATGTTGGCTGGGACATAAATTTGATACCGACTCCTAATCCTTCAACTTGCAACCCGAACTCTCCAATTCCCAATCAAATTTTCCAGAATCCCAATTTAGCATATGAAAATTTCTTGCAGACAAAACTTACTTCCCTTCCTGGATATTAGAATGAATCATCCCCAAAATCTCTCCAAAGAAAAAAATATTTACCAGAAGGAAGCTGTTCTATTTTTTGAAACTAAAAATATAATAAAATCTCTAAAATCCCTCAAAAAACGTCAAATTTCCTTTTTAACAATTTGTTCGAAGTTATGCATGTGCTCCAAGAAAATCCTTTCTATCTTTTTAAATTATTTTTACTATTTATTAATTACAACATTCCATTATAATTTTTATTCATTTTAATATAATTTTAGTGTACATTTAGTTTATTATAAACCTTGATTATTAATAAATATATTTATATTTATTTATCAAATTCCCTTTTTACTTAATAATTTATTTTAATGAATCAATTACCCAAAAAAATTTTTTATCAAAAAAAATTAAATTAAACAAACCAAACGGCAACATCAATGACCTAAACCCTAACCAGGGTTGAAAAGAAAGACCAATTGAGCATAAACATTAGACAACACTGATGAGGTAACAAACTAGATACTCATCCTCTTTGAGGATGATGGATAGGGTAGGGGACTAGATGTTATCTTTGATCAACTCTTCTATTGGGTTTAAGACACTCTCAAACCTGCCAATTCAGGTGGAGTCAATGCCTATTACCTGCAATATGTAGAACTCAAAACGGTCATGCATAACTATATTCATATAATTAGGCACATCATGAAAGGAAATCATAGCATAGCAGGGTACTCACCAGTGAGTAATGTGACACTGTCTCTTTCACCCAAACACATCAATCAAGTAACCACACCAACTCATGACAATCAGTTACATAACAAAAGATAAGAACAATCACAAAATAATCACATAATAATCATGATCAGATAACCACATAGTGCTCATAATAAGATTAATCCACATAATCAAATAAATCTATATAGTAGTCGTAACATATGCATAAATATCCAGTAACAAAAGTATCACTAAAATATCATCATAGCAGTAAGTCCAACATCAAAAAAAGTATCATAATGTCTCATCCTAAGAATATCAAGTACCAGTCTAACAGATAATAATATGAGGGGAACTACATCCTCTGCCCTAGAATCAGGCTTACTCCTAAAAGTCTCAAAACAAGAAAGGGTATAACTCTCGCATCCAGGATACATCATCCCAAATGGCTGAAGACTCATCATTAGGATCCCATCCAACCCTCACTTGCTCAATGTATCAACCCCTGAGGGTGACTCTCCTATGTTGTAGAATGCACATGGGTTCCAGAGCTAGATGCCTGTCCTCTACCTATAAAGCATTCCAGTCAAGAACATGAGAAATATCTAGATAGTATGGCCTGAGAACATAAACATGAAATACATCATGAATGTGTCATAGACTGAGCGACAAAGCAAGACAGTATGCAATAGGATCGATCCTCTCCAAAACCTCGAATGGCCCAACAAAATGCGGTGTGAGTTTAGATCCTTTTCCATAGTGGATCAGACTCTTTTATGGACACACTCACAAAAATACCCAGTCACCAATCGAAAACAGACGATCAACCCTATGAGCATCCGCATACTTCTTTTGTCTATCCTACGCTGCTACCAAATACTCTCCAATATGAAGAACCTACTGCTCCATCTCTTGAAGCATCTCCGGTCCTAGAAGGAATCTATCCTCAATATGATCTCAACTCAGTGGGGTCCGAAAAGGATGAGCATATAATGCTTGAAAAGGGGGAATACCAATAGAACTGTTGTATCCGTTTTTATATGAAAACTCCACTAAGTATAGATAATCCTCCCAATAAGACTGCTGATCCATGACATACATCCTGAGCATATCCTCAAGGACCTGATTAACCCTCTTGGTCTAACCATTTGTCTCTGGATGATAAGCAAAACTAAATTTCAACTGAGTCCCCAACGCATGTTGTAAGGACATCCAAAGTGCTAAAGTGAACACTAGATCTCTATCAGAGATAATCCTATGAGGAATCCCATGCAATCTGACTATATCCTCCATAAATATCCTGGCCACTGAAGAAGCATTGTATGAAGATCGCACAAGAGATAAGTGCACCACCTTATTCAACTTGTCCATGATGACCATGATGGCATCATGACGACAAGAAGATACTCAATAGATGACTATAAAATCCACTGAAATGATGTCCTATTTCTATTCTAGAACAAGATGCAGCTACAAAAGACCTATGGAGTGATGGTGTTATGCCTTAACCCTTCGACACTCCAAACACCTCGAAACAAAATATGCAATATCCCTCTTCATTCCGGCCCAAAAATATAATTGACAGAGGTCTGCGTACATATTTTTGACACCCGAGTGAGCTGAGTATGGTGCTCGATGTGCCTCTGACATAATTAGGGTACGAAGACCCTCTGAAGGAGAAACATAAATGTGACCTAAGTGTCACAAAAGACCATCTGGCTCAAGAGAATAACTTGCAAACCTACCCTCAAAGGCTCTACCTGAATCAACCTCTGACTTCACCTCCCGATACCAACTATCTACAAGAAGTGATACAAGGATTTGAATCCTCAAATTTACTCCAAGAGACTACTGAAAGCTCATGCTTTCATCGACTAAGAGCATCTGCCACAACATTCTCCTTACCTTGGATATACTTCACCTCAAAATTTACTCACACAGGAACTCCATCGATCATCTTTGCCTAACATTCAGGTTTGGCTGTGTGAATATGTACTATAAACTACGGTGGTCTCTATACAACTCAAACTAATGTCCCAACAGAAAATGTCTCCATCTCACCAAGGCATGAACAATGAGAGATAATTCCAAGTCTTGCATAGGATAGTTCAACTTGTTATTCTTGAGTTTTTGAGACTTGTAGGCTATCATGCAACCATCTTGCATCAACACTTCTCCTAGACTCTCCAAAGATGCATCAATACACACCACAAAGTCTTCGGTAGGATCAGGAACTGCCAAAATAGGTGCACTAGTCAACCTCTTGTTGAGAGTCTAAAAGGCTTCCTGACACTACTTTGACCAAATGAACTTCTTCCCTTTCCTTTGAAGGTAAGTGAAAGGGTGAGATATCTTCAAAAAACCTTGCACAAACCATTGATAATAACCTGCTAAACCCATAAAGATGCAAACCTATGAAACATTAGTGGGCTTAGGCCAATCTATGATGACTTGGATCTTTGAAGGACCCACAACAATAACTTCTCCTGAAATAACATGCCCCAAATATCTCACCTCTGTCTGAAGGAATTCACATAGCCAAATTTGCATATAGTTGATTCTCCCTCAGACACATCAATACCTACTGCAAATGCTCCTTGTGCTACTCCACAGTCCTAGAATAAATCAAAATGTCATCCAGGAAAAAAAGGAGAAATCTATCAAGATAGGTGTGGAACATCCCATTCATCAAGCTCATAAATATAGATGGTGCATTCGTCAACCCAAACAACACAATGGTGAAATCATAGTGCCTATAGCGAGTGTGAAATGCAGTCTTATGAATGTTTTCCTTAAAGATACGTAACTGATGATACCCTAAATTTAGGTCAATCTTCGAAAACACCTTGGCTCCCTTAATCTGATCAAAGAGGTCATCTATTCTTGACAAAGGATATCTATTCTTCATAGTCACCTTATTCAGTTGCCAATAATCAATACACAACCGAAGGGATCCATCCTTTTCTTCACAAAATAACCAGTGCTCCTAAATGGGAGACACTAGGACGAATGAACCCCTTTGCCAACAACTCCTTAGCTGCAACTGAAGCTCCTTAAGCTCTTGAGTGGTCATTTGATACAAAGCTCAAGAAATAGGTTCATCTTCGAGAACAATATCTATCCTAAAATTGATGTCATGCTTAGGTGGCATCCCCAAAATCTCACTGGGAAAGACATTTGCAAACTACCTAAGGATACGATGATCAATGAGGGAAACCTCTCGACTCTCCCCCAACTCCAAATTATTGACTGTCCTAGCGAACAACTTGCAACCATGACACATAAATCTCCTTAATTGCATAGAAAAAATCATATGCAAGGAGATGGGCCTCTGAATGCCAAATACCTCTACCTCCTTGCCAAAATCATCTAAACACCAAACTGACTTACATCAGCAATATATCACTGCTTAATGAGCATCCAAACAATCCATACCCAAATCTATGTTATAAGATCCTAGGGGTATGATGTGAAGATCCACCATGGTAAAGAGAGAGCCAATCCCCAATCCACATCCATACACAAGGGATTATACCATTACTCTAGCTCCAGAGACCAATTTGACCTACCACCTAACATCCTACTTTGCTGCCACCAGTCCACATTGCTCTACTAAAGAAGGGGAAATAAATGAATCAGAAGCACTAAAGTAAAAAAGGATAGAAATAACAATACCCTACAACACACCTATATCCTCCACAATTGTGCCCTGATGCTCTGCTTAGTGGTTATCAACCGCTACAAACACTCTATGAGACCTGCCTACATCATCCACTATTAGCTCTAAGGCTGCTAGCCTCTGACTGAATCCTAATGTGCCCTTTTGAGGACACTATCTAGCTATGTGGCCCTGTTGGCCACAAGAAAAACATCTTGTACCTCCGCCATACCCCCTACTGCCTGAAGGTATATTGGATTGCTGGAAACTACCTCTACTGATTGCAGACTGTGTGCTTTGAGCTAGTTTGTCAGAATGATTATACTTGGCTTAACACTAATTCTAGTTTTTCCCAGACTAAGAACCACCACCTTGTTGAGACTAAAACTTCTTAGGTTTCAACTGGGAATGCTCCTGTCGCTATTGTCCACCCTTAGTGGGTGCATGATGGCTCCTAGAGGAACCTGCTGCCTGAGATTGACCACCTCAAGATCCGAAGCTTGCTAAAGGTGCACTATCAATCTACACACCTGGATGACCTCCTAGCACCATGGATAGATTATCCTCTACCGATCGATCCTTCTCTACTGCCACCTCCATGGTCTTCGGCTCAAAGACATAGACTCCCCTAGTGATATGAGCATTCAAACTCCTAATGAAATGCTAAACCAACATGTCCTCATTATTACCAATACTTGCATGCTACTTAAACTCACATAACCCATGCTCATACTGCTCCATAGACATAACCATTTGTCTCAACTCATGAAACTCATCATCACGAGATTTCCTCCAGTGATCTAACGAAAAAAAGCTCTGAACCTTTCTAGAAACATCTCCCAAGAAACTAAACCAATATCCAAATATAATTTCTATTCCTCCAACCGCCACCATGTAGAAGCAAAACCACTAAGGTGCATGATGGCACATCCTGCCTTAGTGTTAATACCATATAGATGCATGTCAAAACACCTGTCCAAATCTATCAACCAAGTCTCTACCTCCAATCCACCACTAAAACCATCAAAGGTAGGAGGGTGTGCCCTCAAGAAATCCCTCATATGACCTACTAAAATAGTCTCCTGCTCTGCTATAAGATCTCTCCTCCTAGGATACCTTCTCCTCCTAGGATACCTTTCTATTTCCCTATCCACTTGTTGATTACCCTCCTATATAGGGCCTAGGAGGGCAAGGATCCCCTCAAGAAATTGACGCAATAGAGCTCCTTCTAACCCTAGCTGACTCGGATTCTAAGCTCTACTTTCCTGATCATTCTAAGAGCCCTGTTGTTCCTCACAATCACTCTCATGAGAACTCTAAGAAGGGGTGTTTTGGTGGTTAGCCCCACGGCCACCACCTCAACCTCTACCATGACCCCAACCTTGACCTCTACCTCTAGGAATCTTCCTACACAAAACCACCAAATGACAAGTCACAGGTAATTAGGCGAGGATGACAGAAGGGGAAAAAACATAAGATCAAGAGTCTAAGTGACTAGGACAACATAATGGGCTCATATGAAACTAGAGTACCCAGTGTTAGAACTTGGGCTCTGATACCAGGTGTAACACCCCGCCAAGGAATCCCAGAGGACAACACTAACCATGACATAATAATGGAACATTACTAACATATCTATCCTAGGTCCTCTAAGGTTCCATGACTACATTACTAACATATCTATTAATCAAGATACTATAATCATTTAATTATCTATAAATCTTTATCATGTTTCATCTACAAGAAAAGTACATTTTAAACCACCACATTAAAAGATTCTACATTACGTAATCCCATAACATGTCATCGGATAAACATCATAAAAGATCATTTCTCAATAACTAACATATACAAAATACATCACTTAATAATATCCATTACAAGAGAGTTCATCAATATTTGTACATCGTTATAAAGTTTACAACAGTGCTTCCCTAAGTACATGTGGAAAGAAATACATCAAATTACAATAAATGGTACAACTGATATACAATCCAATGCATATACATAAAGACTATCTCCTCAAATTGGAACATGAATTGGAATTCACTACACAAGGTACAACCTCCACACACACAAACATGCAACAATGATACCCAATGGAGGAAAAAGCACCAACCTCCTGACCATGTGGAGCCCTAAGGTCCATCCCTTGTGCTAGGAGATAGCACAAGGTCCCACTACAAGCAAACAATCAAGAAGACAACATGCTAACATAGTCAAGGGCTATACATGACTCCAATACAATACTACAACAACATTAACATCACATAAACACATACATTACTTCTAGAGGCTTTCACACAATAGATGAGGGAAAACATAACTAGGGAATGCTAAAATGAAATAGGGAAGAGTGTCATCACATAGCTTGATATGGGTTATCCTGGTAGATCTTCCTAGGACCCAACCCCCATCTTCGGTTATTCTAGCAGCCTCTACCAATCCCCAACCCCCATACAAACTCATGCGAAATCAACATACCTTTTATGAGGACAAGGCATTTTATCTTTCCATTCCAGGCCTTCCCATCTCATCTCAAGCCTAAATGAGCACTTGAACCATGAGCGGGGCATACCATTATTTTGATTAATGTGAAATCTACCCATCCCCCTAATTCATTATTTAGGTTTTCACCGGATTAATAAAATCCCGAATGGGTTATCCTAGACACCACTTTGGGTTCCACCCCCCATTAAGAGCCACTCCCCCTACTTGCAAATAGTAAACCCTACACAACAAGCAAGGTATTTACCATCTTCCACACTTAACCTAATCACATGAATCCAAATACAGTGCAAGGCATTGACCATCTTGCACACATATCACAATCAAAAGAATCTACATAGTGTGAGGCATTGACCCTCTTGCACACAACTCAAACATTACCAAAGCACTTTTAGAAATGAAACAATATAAAACCCATACATGAAAAATACTCCCCCTTAAGCCTCTAGGAACCATTCCTAACCACTTTGCACAAAAGAATCCTACTTTTGAACAATAACCAAAATCACCCCAACATAAAATCAAACACAACATTCATTACATATGATCAAACAAACAATACATCCATGAAGACATTATTTCCACATCTCATGATACTCATTAACTTAGCCACTAATTCACTTTTACTCAATAACTAATTACATGGTAAATTTACAATTTAACTATTAAATAATTATAAAAGAAATCAAAATTCATCAACAAAAATATAATATAGTTCATTTATTTAATCAAATATTTTAATTATCTAAATATATATAAATAAATCATTTCTTTCCCCATTAGATTTTTCCAAATTCATTTATCTAACATAATCGTTTAATCTCATGGATAGAATTATTCACTTGTTGTGACCATAATATATGCATATATATATTTATATGTCTCTATATATATACATACATATATGTGTATATATATTAAAACATAATGCAATTTACAAAACATCATATCAAATGATAATATGGAAATATATATATTTACATACATATATATCGATATATATATATACATATACACATATATATTTATATATATACATATATATATATTTATATATATACATATATATATTCATATATATATGTTTATATATATACATATATATATTCATATATATATATGTTTATAAAATTGAATGCCAGCTCAATATTCATTGAATTGAGATGCAGTCCAAACTTTATACAGAATCACTGAATTATATATATATAACTGATTTCCACACATAATACAAATGCATCAAATTACATAAATTGAATGTTAAGCACTTATCACATGAAATACATAGTGTCAATTGCTAAGTATACAACATAACCATGGATATAAGTTTGAATGCACAACATTGAATACAACACACAAGAAAAATAAAATCACATCCTATAGATTTAATCTACCTCACAACCCAAAATGTAACCAGCGAATGCCCAACCAAAATATAGCTATCGAATTAAATTAGTAGACCATAAAACAACTCAGCTATACAATATCGATGAAGATGCAGGGGATAAATTTGTATTAAGCAGTTTCTAACGAATACACATGCATAAGATGAAATTGCTAACATGAAACTGAATCAACCAACATCTAATCAAATCACCTATCATATAAGAAATTGAATTGAAGGAATATGCATGAGAAGTGCACCCAAATCAAATTCATTGATTCCAAACATAGGCTATTGAAAATAAAAATTGAAAGATTTAGTGCCAAAGGTGTGGCACAGTACATAAAATTACAATACAAGGTATCGAATTCAAGTATGCATAAATATTCAGCTTATATATATACTATAGAATGCCATAAAAATGTTTATCAATCTTTCCAAATTGTATGAAAATAGTGGGGAAAGCTGCAAGCAACAACTTTGGTGGGAGAGAGGGTGTTGAAATAGCCTTACAAAGGCTTAAGAAACTTCCAAACAAATGCAAATGGCAGGCATTAAGGGAGGCACACAATCAGATATATTAAATAGGCTTCAAAAACTTTCAACCTAAAGATAAACGGTTGGAAGAAATAATTTGATACCATTATGAAGATCAATATTGTAGAATATGAACAAGATAGATTTTGCACGGAATCAATCAAAATATTTAAATTTATGAAGCATTCCAAAACACATCTAAACAATCAAGCAGTCATTTTAAACAAGTAGAAAGAGAGAGAAATCAGTCACATTAATTAGAGAAACAAAATAAAGAACAAGGATCAAGCCAACCTGGATCCAACGCTGGCTGGGACAAAAATCTGATACCAACTCCGAATCCTTCAACTTGTAACCCAAACTCTCCAGTTTCCAATCAAATTTCCCAGAATCCCAATTTAGCATATAAAATTTTCTTGCAGACAAAAAATAATTCCCTTCCCGGATAACAGAATGAATCATCCCCCAAATCTCTCCAAAGGAAAAAATATTTACCAGAAGGTCCAAGCTGTTCTATTTTCGAAACTAAAAATCTAATAAAATCTCTAAAATCCCCCAAAAAACATCAAGTTTCCTTTTTGACAATTTGTTCGAAGTTATGCATGTGCTCCAAGAAAATCCTTTCTGTATTTTTAAATTAATTTTACTATTTATTAATTACAGCATTGCATTATAATTTTTATTTATTTTAATATTTCATTGCACATTTAATTTATTATAAACCTTGATTATTAATAAATATATTTATATTTATTTATCAAATGCCCTTTTTACTTAATAATTTATTTTAATGAATCAATTACCCAAAAACAAAATTTTTCAAAAAAATTTAAATTAAACAAACCAAATGACAACAACAATTACCTAAACGCTAACCAGGGTTGAAAAGAAAGACCAACTGACCACAAACATTAGACAACACTGGCAAGGTAACGCACTAGATACTCATCCTCTTCGAGGATGATGGATAGGGTAGGGGATGAGATGCTATCTCTGATCAACTGTCCCATTGGGGTTGAGGCACACTCAGACCTGCCAATTCAGGTGGAGTCGATGCCTAGTACTTGCTATAACTAAGGGTATAATTATTAGGTTAGCAGATTAGAGCATAATAAACCAAACCCAAAGTAAATAATGAAGCACATAGGAGAAAAACATGAAAACAAAAGGAAAGAGTTTACCAAAAGTCTTCAACCTCCATGATTAACCTCCATTACACCTTCTCTATTTTTTGCAATATGATAATTGCCCTCAGATTTTGTGTGAGCAGCAATGACTATGCCAAGACCAAAGAAAACATTGAAGGATTTGAATCAAAATACTACACTATGCAATTATGCAACTAGTAAGCAAAGGCTAAAGTATGCCAAAATGCCAAGATGCCAAAATGCCAAAATGCTAAGAGTGCCTAAAACAAGATTGCATGAGGTGCCAAAATGAGAGCAAAATTGCCTTTTTATAGAAAATGCAATTTTGGATGAATGACCATGATTAAAGGTTGACAGATGCCCTAGAATCAATGGACAATATTCAATATGACAACCCACAATTAGGGTTAGGGAAACATTAGGGTGAAATTTAAAATGGAGGGCTGAATTTGATTTTAGAAAAATCGAATCAAAGGTGGAGAATGCATGTGACAAGGAGAGGTGGCACAGAAAAAGAGGAAAGTGGGGAATTAAAATAGAAATTTAAAATTAATTCCCACAAGAGGTGATGTGAACCTTCTAAATTAAAAATTAATTTAATTTAGAAGTGGTGGGACCATGTGACAATAAATAATAATTTAAAATTATTTACTTGGAAAGAGGGAAATTCAAATAAATGATTTTTATTTAAATTAGGAGGAGAATTAAATGGGATAATTAAATAATTAATTTTAACTATTTAATTGTGGAGGGAAGTGACCATTAATAATTAAATAAATTATGGAGGATTTATTTAATTATGAGAGGACATTAGTATTAGAGATGTATTTAAATAAATTTATTTAGATAATTAGGAGGAAATAATGGATTAAATAAATTAAATAATTTATTTAATAGAATAGGACATTAGAAATTAGTGGTGCATTTAAATAGAATAAATATGATTTATTAATTTAAATAGTCAAGAAGAATAAAAGATGGGAATTAATTAAATAATTAAGAATTATTTTATTAATAGATGAAGAAGGACACAATCAAATATTTTAATTATGTTTAGAAGAATTATGGAGAAAACCGAGTTCACAAGTCTAGGTTAATTTTATGTGTCTACACCTGCAACCTACATAACACAAAATGATCGTTCATAACCATAAACATATAATCAAGCACATCATGAAAGGAAATCGAAATGTAGCAAGGTACTCACTAGTGAGTAATGCGACACTATCCCTTTCAACCAAACACATCAATCAAGTAACCACACCAACTCATGACAATCAATTACATAAGAACAAAATAAGAACAATCACAAAATAGTCACATAATAATCATGATCAGATAACCACATAGTGCTCATAATAAGATTAATCCACATAATCAAATAAATACATATACTAGTCATAACATATGCATAAAACTCTAGTAACAAAAGTATCAGCAAAAAATCATCGTAGCAGTAAGTCCAACATCAAACAAAGTATCATAATGTCTCATCCTAAGCAAATCAACTACTAGTCTAACAAATAATAATATGAGGGGCACTATAGTCAAACTCTATTTGTCATTTAGATGCTTTTGTGAATGACGAATATTTTGCTAAATTCTTATGTGTTTATGAGAATTGTCCTAAGCTTTGTCATTATAGAGGTTTACCTATGCTTTTGAGGTTTATTATTATTTTGGGGAAACCTTTCCTTCACTAGGCAATTCTAAAAAAATATATAGTTTTTTCTATTATATCATTCGTTGAGGATAGATTACACTTGTTGGTGGTAGGTTAGATGTTGAAACAAATAGATTAAATATTTATACAAATAATTTTTTGGGTTGGTAAATTATGATCATGGGGACTATTCCCTTTGTACTAAAAAAAAAGGATTAATTTTTTTTTCCTTTGGAGAGGTAAAAATTTTATCTTCATTATATCATGCCATTCTACATGCTAATCTAGATGGTTCAAATGTTAAAAAATTATTTAAAATTATCTAATCTATCTAGAAAATATATACATTTTCCTATTAGGGTTTAGCCTAAATAAATGCTCATTTTGAAATATTATATTTTATAAAAAAAAAACTTTGAACAATGTGGTTATTGTAGTATATTGGCCCACATTCTCTTGAACAATCTCTTTGATCCATACAAATACCCACATTCCATAGATTATGTGATCCTAGTCATGAGTGGAAGGAGCTCTACCAAGTTTCTTGCCTTCTTTTTTGTTGCTACTCATTTCATGTAAATTTCATGGTGATGAATGATCACCATTACCTTATAGCCAACCCTTTGTGAATGATCATAGTATTTTTTAACAAATAAAAACCAACCACAATAATCACTTCTTATAGAATCAAGCTAATCCACCAGTAAATAATTCTTAACCAACTAAGAGGCTATGATCATGGTAATTTTTGTATACTCTTCTAGATCTAACAACACCATAATTAACATTTTTGTCATGTATATATTTACTCTATATCTATTGTCAAACATCAAGAATTCATCATATAATATATATTGAATGACAAAGATGGAAATCTTAGCTCCCACTTTGAAGAATCCTCTGAGTCTTAGCTCTACAATTCTCCTAAGGAATTTCATTTGATGATCTAGGAAGATAAAATCTAAACACTAGTTCTCATTAGTAGATAGAGTGAAGGGAAAATGAAATGAAAAGAAAAGAATAATTGAATGAAGAAAATGCATGGGTTGGTTTTCTTTATTAAATTTCACATATATCTATCAATCAATAGATATTAGTCATCAATAATTCAACACCCTAAAATATCATTTCCCTTCTCCATTCTTACCCTAGTAAATACTATGGTATGCAATAATAAATGCTTGTGTTCCCTATCATTATTGACAATCTCTTCATTTAATTCTAAGGGATACAATTTTTATGATTGTTTTATTTAAAATATTTTTCCAAAGCCTTCCCATGAATTGTAATTATAGATTATGATGCACTATAATTCATTATCAATTGCATTTGTTGGTTATGAATTCAACCTCCTAGTTGAATTCTTTATAAATTGTTGTATTGAATAGTCTAATAATATATATGAGAACGAATGAATAATATTTAATATGTTTGTAAGCCCCTAATTAGGTAATCCTATTTTCCTTATTATATTAATAATAATCTTTGAAATACCTTCAATTTTAATTTGACTGATCCTAAATTGGTTGTATACTTCTAGTTTCAATAATAGGGCCTCAACTTATACTTCATTGTTTGATTTATTCTTCATTTTTTGATCATACATAAAGAAATTTCCCTTGTCCATTTTGTATAGTTATCATATCCATTATTATTCAAGGTTTCCCAAACCACACCATTAAAAATCATTTTTCCCCATCCATAGTTAGGTGTGGTCCATCTTATGTTCTTATGCACTTTGACAACTCTTAGCTTACCAACCCCGTGAAATGGGTGATAAAGACAAAGTGTTAAAAATTAGTGAATGTTTGAATATTTTCAAATAAAAAAACCATTCTAAAATGCTTAATTATTGTAGTGACTTATTCTTGACCCAAAATTTAGATTTATAAAATAAAAAAGTAGAAAGATGCATATTAAGGTTCCTTCATGGTTAAAATAAAATACACAAAAGTTATTAAAAGTTAAATTCATTAGACCCATTAACTACACTCCATGGGTTTCAAATATAGTGCCTATCACTAAACCTATAGAACCTATTCACACATGTATTGATTTTATATATTTTTACAAATAATCATCTAAGAATGACTTAGATTGTCCAATATTGATATGATTATTCATTCTAATGCTGATTATGAAATGTTCTCATTTATGGATGTTTTTTTAGCATACAAAATCCCTAAGATCAACATGAGACTAAATTTACTAAAGATCTATTAGAAACAATAATAGCAACACAAATACATACTATTATGTAGATATTTTACCAAATTCCCCTTCATAGTAGTTTTTTTAACCAGAAAATAACAATGAGGGTGTTCTTAACCATTTATTGGTAAAGTGTAGATATGATGTCTGTGTTATTTATACTAGATAAAATTTAGAAAATACATTCACTTATAAATCCTTGAAAGAGACAACTAAAGATGCACTATCTTAATTACCTATGAATAAAAATTATTTGTTGCATACATTAAAAAAGCTCCCAATATGTATAGAATATCATCTAATTAATTATTCTCATTGTTATAGCTTATCGAGGTGGGGGTTTGTGCTATAAAAAAATGTACAAGCCTTACTTTCCTTTTGATCACTTCACAATTATCCTTTGAAATGGTTTTCCAGAATTTTTTGAAAAGATCAAGTAGTGAGTCAAATGATCCTATGGTCAAGCTCTCTCTAACCTTGTCTAAAATTTATATGCTAGTTATGAGTAGTTTACAAGTTGTAGGTTAATATTGCATGTTGTTTTGTGTTGAAAATTTATAAATAATATTGAAAGGAATTTTTAGCAACAAGGAATTATGCCTTATATATATAACATCCATCAAGTTTGAAAGAAAGGTTGAAGCAATTTTACTATCTATTAGTCATCTTGAGTTATCATGTAAGAATTCATAGCCCATTATGAGACATAAATGCCTTCACCTTCCTCACAAATTTTCATTTTTGAATTCACTTGAAGTAAATGAATTTAACTACTATAAATGACTCTCTTCTACTATATAAGGTTCTCTTCCCCTCTTTTGCACTTAATTTTACTTTTGAAATATTTAAAAATAAATTTATTATTTCCTTTGATTTCTCTCTGCCTTCATTTCTTGATATTTATATTTGAATTCACATGCCTCATTAAATATTAAAGTATTTAATTTGACTTATTTTGGAATTTTAGATACTTCATCATTTAGATAAATTCCTCTTGTGAGATTGAGTGACATCGTAGAGAGTCTAATATCTCCTTGTGAGAGGAAAAATGATCAATCTAGAGCATGATGGAAGTATTTGAATATTTCACTTGTTCTCTACAATGTGCACTTTAATCATATGATTAAAATATAATACTTAATGCCAACTGAACCTAAGAAACCAATGATAGTTCTTTCTCCATATATTTTTTCCTTTTTCCATAAAACCCTATGCACCATTAGATTACTTTATCAACATTAATCTACTGACATGGAATAAATTCCTATTCATAAGGCCTCACTCTATCTTTCCTTGGGATTGTGAGAAATAAAAAAATATTTCTTTCCTTGATTTTATGGTGGGATCAAGTGACATGGAGCTTATAGACCAATATTAGAAGGTGTTGGAATATGTTTGTTGTTATGCCAAAGTATCGACCTGTTAACACCTGATACAAACACCAGAGATAAATAGATCCACAGAAGGCAGTTAGTTCATGTCATGAATCCAAAGGGAGATGCTGGTGATTAGTCCAACAATCCACCCTCAACATCACTCAAGGGGATTCAAACCCGTGATCATGACTTTGATACCATTTGTTAGAATGTGTTAGTTGTTGAACCAAAAGATTGACCTGTTAACGCCTGATACAAATGCCAAAGATAAATAGATCCACATGAGGCAATTAGTCCATGTCACGAATTCGAAGGGAGATGTTGACAATTAGTCCAACAAAAGGTTTCTAACTTTTACTTTTGTAACCTCTTTAAAATTCTTAGTGTTTGATTTAATAAAATTAATGAAGTGAGATTAAATTCCATTATAAAGGCATTTCTTTAAAAATCCTTCACATATATTAAAATATTAAAAGATCCCCATGAACCATTCATTCATGGGGATCCAATGGTGTGGGAGACTTTAATATTTATGTTTGATTTAAACCTTATAACTCCAATAAAATACTGTCAAATGAATCTTATTGATGATTTTATGGTTGCACTCTTTTTTATTCTTCACATACCATTCTTCATAGTTCACATTTTATTTCTTTTCTATTTGTCTCATTTTGTGTTTTATTTATGTTTCATATATCTAAAAGTTACTATTATTTTTTTAGATTTGATTTCAATCTTTTTTGTTATATCATGATTTTTTTAGAAATTAAAGGTAAAAATTATAGTAATATGAACATAAGTTTGTGTTTGAAAATCTAAAATATGTACTGAATATTGCCAATTATGCGATTATGTGATTAGCAATTGCAATAATGAAAGAAAATCAACAATACCAGAAGTTGAGAATCATAAGTGACATAAGATATACATGGAGAAACCCTTGCAGGAAAAAAATCCACACCCAAAGAGATGCAATGCTTGTATTAGTACAAAAATAAAAAAATCCTCTCCGAATTCCAATAGCACTTCATTACTCTGAAAACCCGTAAACAAACTCATGAAACCACCATCTCAATGATCCAATATATAGAAGTTTGTGGAAGAGGAAACCACAAATGGTATCCTGAAAAAAAAAGTAAAACCAACTGGAAAAACCCATGCCCTCATAGTGGACAACCCAAAAACATGGTAAAAAATATTAAATGCTCACATGGCCTTCACATGGGTGCATAACCCATAGCAAATCAAAATTGGTCAATATTGAGTGCTCCATAACTCTTTGATGGCTATGACAGCTCGAACCTAGAACATGCAAACTTGTGTATCCAACCTAAGATAACATACAAATAACATGCATGAGCATGCACTTCTGGGTGGTCCCCACCTATAATTTGGATGCCCAAAAGGAATATGCTCTAGAGATGCTCTTTAATTGTCATCGTAGTGGGTCTACCTCTATGAATGCAATTAAAATTTGTCATAGGAAAATAAATACTAAATATTTTACCCCTCATGTCCTCTAGAACACTTTCCAAAGAACGTGGAGACACACAATTATTAACTTAGGATAGCAATTATAATGTCACCCATCCTAACATTCTCCCACTTGAAATTATACATTGCAATTACATCCATGAGATACAAATAAAATATTATAATAAAGTATAGTGATTAAGGCCCATGGCCTTCCTACAACAAGAGAACATATCCATGGTCATTGGATTTGTGAGAGAATCTACAACATTATCCAAAGTGTCAACCTTCTCAATCAAGACCTTACCATTCTCAACCATTTCTCGTAAAAAGTGATACTAAATATCAACATGTTTAGTATGAGCATGATACATAGGATTTTTGGCTAAACATATGGCACTTTGGCTGTCACATCCAATCCTCACTCTCCTACAATTAAAACCAATACCTTTACCAAGTCTCGATAACCATACTACCTCCTTAGAGGCATGTGTAGCAGCCATATACTTTTCTTATGTTGTGGAAAATGCAATGATAGGTTGTATTTTACTCATCCAACTAAGTGCACCTCTAGAAAAAGTAAAAACATAACCACTTGTAGACCTTTGAATATCCAAGTCACCTACCCAATCTGCATCAATAAAACCCTGTTTGTCCAATGACTTAACCACATCATTAGTACCATGATAAACCAAATAGTAATATAAAGTACCACACAAATACCTAAACACCATCTTAATAAACTCCCAATGCTCTCTACCAGGGTTAGACATAAACCTGCTAAAAAATCACATAGTTTGGGTTATATCTAGTCTAGTGCAAACCATTGCATACATCAAACTACCAATGACACTAGCATAAGGAATGTTAGAAATCTCTTCAAAATCATCATCAAAAATAGGAAACGTGTCTAAAATCAACTTAGTACCAACCAAAAATGGAATATTAGCTAGTTTATAGTCATGCATACTAAACCTCTACAAAATGGTATCAACATACTTACTTTGACTTAACCAAAGATTTTTGTAAGCCCAATCCCTACTGATCTCCATCCCAAGGATATATTTTTCAGCCTTCAAATCTTTCATATCAAATGTGTTAGAAAGTCGAGTCTTAAGCTCCATAATCATCACCTTGCTATTACCTATAAACACCATATCATCAACATACAAGACAATGATTAGTATTTGATCATCAATAACCTTGATATAAACACAATGATCCTCTTCACTTCTAAAATGCCCAAATTTAATGAAAATTCATAAAACTTTAGATACCACATCTTGGGTGATTGTTTCAAACCATATAAATATATCTTTAACATGTAAACCAAGTGTTCTTTTCCTTTCACAGCAAAACTGTTAGGCTGTCACATATAAATTTCTTCCTCAAGATCCCCATGCAAGAAAGTAGTTTTAACATCCATTTGCAATAGATAATAGGAATCTAATAGAAGTCAACTTAGCAATAAGAGAGAAAACTTCACTGAAATAAACTCCCTCTCTAGGAGTAGCCTTGTCCACCAATCTGGCCTTGTATTGAACTCTAGCCAACCATCTGCTCCAAATTTATTTTTGAATACCCACTTGCAACTAATGGATTCCTTTCTTCGGGAAAAATCACAAGATCCCAGGTATCACAACTATCTAAATTCATCATCTCCTCCTGCATGGCCTACATCCTAGACTCACTTTCTTCTAAAGAAAGAGCCTCCCTATAGGATCTAGGTTCATCATCAGTACTCAACAAAGAAAATACACAATGGTAATTTGATGGGATATACCTATCAATTGGATTTTATTGCCTTGCATACCTCCTTAAGATAGGAGTAATGGGCTCTAGCTGTTCTTCCTCTATTGTTTTCTCATCCTACACATCCTTTGAACTATCTAAACCCTCTTCTTCTCCATCCTCGGATACATCTAATTGTTCTTTCACATGAGCATCTTCTTGCTTATCAATCTTTTTCTTGAAGTGTACTATTTTTGTCTTATCTTTTTCCTTTGGTTGTTCTTCACCTGAGTAAGCTCTAAACTCCCTAAAAATCACATTTCTATAGAAAAGCATTTTATGGGTTAGTGGATTCCAAAGCTTGTAACCTTTAACATTCTCACCATAACCAACAAAGATGCATTTTTGTGCTTTTGGATCCAATTTAGAATGCTTCTCTTGAGGGGTGATCCCACAATAGTCTTAAGGAATTTCAAGATGAATATTATACCTGATCTTGACAAATATATTACCAAGTGATATTTAGAATCATCAATATTTTTCTCACTTGATTTTGTTCTTAGCATTTTAAGCCCTATTTTCTTGCTTTTAATATGTGGTTTCTAACACACATCTAGTATCTAATTTGTGTTGACCCCAAACCCTATAAGGTAGTGCATCTCCTCAAATCCCAAATAGGTATTTTCCAAGATTGCCTTCACTTTTCATTGGTTGTTGGAAAATGAAAAAGTTACACGTATTAAAAAATAAGATATTTGAAAGAAAACCAAGAGTCTCCCATCTTTCCTCACGGACATAAATTATGAGTGGCCAGGCGGGAGCCGTTATTCTTGTGCGTTGAGGACTGGGAGAAAGTGTACAAGACTCCACGGAACTCTGTGCTGTTAGGGCAGGGAAGGCAGTGAAGAAAACCTGTTAAAACTGTTGTGTTGTCTGAGCTCTAATGGAGCGTCGGTGGAACAATCCTCACGTTCCATGTACTGGAAGCATCTCATTCCTTTTCTTGAACTGGCCAAGCGCCTCTCCACCCACCATCTTTATCACTCCGGACAAGTACGCTCCAAAGAAAGAAGATTACCTTTCCTTCGCCAACAATCCTATGTGAATTAGTCTTCAAGGAATACCTCACTACAATCTACCATCATATGATCTACACATATAAAATCAATTCTGGTCTAAATTCATGTGATTAAGACAGTTGAATCAATCAAAAATTAGTCATCACTATCAATGTGTAGCATCATTATCTCATGATATAGAGGAATCTGCATATTTTTCTTGATCCTACACTCTTTCCAATGTTCCTATTTTCCACAATTCCAACATTTGAGTTTACTCATAGTATGCATTTTAAATCATTATTTTGATTTGAACCTCTCCTTATCCCCCTTTTTATCATTTTTTCTTTTCTTTAGATCTATCTCAAATATGGAGTGCATCCTTCAAACCCTGATTTATAAATTTCCTCCTCATTTATTCATTGAACAAAGTAACAATAAGGGAACCCATCTTAGAAAATTTAGTACCACTACCAATTACAACTACTAGGTTCTCCCAAGATTCTAGGAAAGAGTAATGCAACAATATACACTTATCGTCTTCATGAAGTTTAACATAAATAAATATTAATTGAATAAAAATAATATTATTAGAATTTAAGTGTTCAATAATTAAGCCTCCTTTCATTTATAAAGAATAAAGTTTCTATTTTACCTAAAACTTATTTACCAAAATCCTAGTTTGATATATTTTACCTATTCTCATCCACAATTTGAATGCATTACTTTTGTCATAAACATTAAAGAGAATGGATTCATAGAGACATAACCAAATGGTTCCCCAATCCTTTTTTCCAATCTTCTCTCAATATTCAACAAATAAATCCAAAAAAAAACTTTTCTATCATAACTCTCTATTGATACCTTTTGTTCAAATAGATCTTCAATTTTTAGTCTTTACAATTTGTAACCAAAGCTATTAAACTTCTCAATCTTCAAAAGAGATGTTCTTGGAATTATTTCAACTATATATAATTTTTTTAAACCACTAAATAAAATTATTTCATCACAAATACATAAAATACACAAAAAAATGATAAAGGTATCCCTCTATAATCAAGTCATATCCATACTACTAATTTTCAAAATAGGTTAAATAATACAATAAAAAAATTAACAATATATTTTTTAAATTTGATTAAATGTATGATAAAATCATTAACCAAAATGAATCTTGAAGAGAAATATTAGAAAATATACACACATATGAACACTAAATTTACATGGAGAAACCCTAGATTTGGAAAAAAATCCACCATCAAAGAGAGCACAATAATTTATTAATATCTAAAACAAGAGTTCATCGATACAACACCCATCTCTTTAGTTTGATAGTAGTATAATAGCATAATAATACCTACAAAGCAAATATGAAACTACTATTCCATGCCTTTATTATTTAGAAAAAAATGAATCTAGAAACCATTAAGTGTTATGAAGAATCCCATAGTCAAAACCATTAGAAATCTGAAATAGATTGAATAACCTAAGGAAATTTTTAAGAGAAAATTAAAGTTACATAAAATAGAAAAGCATAAAGAATGTAAACCAGAACTTTGAGAGATTATGCAATGTCGATGTGACAAAATGCATTAAGAGCTTTCAAGATTTTGATGCAAAATACAAGCTACTTGTAGTGAGTTTATATAGAACTTAGGAGAGGATGGAGGTGCCAAATCAATCAATAAGAATTGACCACCAAAACCACCAATATTAAATAAAGTGATGAAAAATTAAATATTTCACCCTTTGAAGGTGGAGGACAACTCATCACTTTATCTCCTAGTTATTAAATAATTAACCCATTTTATTATCCTAAACAAGCTTAATAAATGCGTAGGAAAAATTTATAACTAAGGAAATTAAATATCTCACTAGGAATATTAAATATTCTACTAAGAAAATTAAATATCCCACTAGGAAATAAAAACCTACACTAACACCCCCTTAAGTGCAACTTAGGAGGATGTAAAAATGATGGGTGTTAACAAATGAGGCCATGTTAGGTACCCATGTACATATCAAATTATCCCTCAAAGAAAAAGAATCCCCCCACAAATAGAGAGAGAAAACCCCTCAAAATAGAGAGAGAATAGAAGAGAAGGATTAAGTATCCCCCCTAAAGAGATCCAATGGTAGATGCTTGAAATTGGATGGAGAAAATAGTCCAAATTGTCAAACAACATTCCTCCCCATAGGAAGAAATAAAACCAATGGTATATGCAAGCTATCTCCCAAGTACTAAAAGGAATATGTAGGAAGAAAGTGCAAAATGTATGAAGGTTCTGAAGTTGGCTCAAATATCCCCATATTGATGCTGAAAACTATCACAATCAAATAAGGTATTCTAGGCCATACTGCTGAAGATGAAAAATCAGAATCTCCTAGAGACTAATGTAGAGCACAAGCCAAAGACTCAAATATCTCCTCTAAATATGTCTTTTCAAAATGTTGACCCAAAGTATCCACACTCATGTCAAGCTATGATGAATTATCATGTAGAGAATGAAAAAGAGGGTCATAGTGTTCCCTCACAATAATTGAAGAAGAATCAACTTCGTCAAAGAGAAGATAAATACAATCAATAGTGTCTCCCAAATTTGCAATACGTGTCTCCATAAACAAGTCTGAAATACTTGTTAAGAGATCATCCCACGAAGCTAAAATCAGGAAGACTATGGATGTCCTATTGCAAGAAATCATTTGGAAGCTTTTGAAGAAATAATACTAAACTCTGAAGTAGCAATAGATGCAAGGACAAAAGAGCGGTCCTTAAAGAGAAGACATATATCCTCAATAGTGTCATCTAGATCCAAGATGAGGGACTCTAAAAAAAATACAATATGTCTGGTAGAAATTGGTCCCAATGGGCTGAATCTGGAAGACATAAATGATCTTGCTACAATGAATCATTAAAGGCTCTCAAAGAATCTCTCTGGAACCTAAATCCATAATAGGTGATGTTGATGGGGTATCAACTAATTGATCATCCACACTAGATGTATCCACATAAGATGAGGCAACATGAGTCTCAGTATTATCCACAATAGCTTGGTTCTATAAGGAAACATCACTTTCATACGAAGTTTCAATGTCTCCATACAACTATTGCATGATGGTCCAAGCAGTGACAAGGCACTCAGTGTGCTCTATGTGATGTAGAGTATCCTAAGGAATAGTAGGAAATATTAGTCCATAGACCATGTCATTATTGTTAGACCATGCATTCTTATGATAAATGACACTTGGCTCAGGAATGGTCCAATCCTAGGGTAATAGATCTTGCTCAAGGTAGTGATTATTTATCCTTTATTTCCAAGATAAATAGTTCTCTAAATTTAGCTTGACAATAGAAGGATGAAATTTAACACATGATTAACCCCCCAATAAATGGAACTTTATCTTAGTTTGCGCTTATAAATTACTTGTTTAATCCCACCAAGAATAAGTGTAAAAGACACCAAAAAATAGCACCAATACACTCCCACCCTTTTCACTAGTATAAAAAATTCACCCCCCAAATATTATAAGGTTGACACTTTATAGTTCAGTGCAATTACAAAGCCTTTTTCAAGATACAATGCTCAATAGGCTCAAAATAGCCAAAAATACAAACTTTACTAAAGAATGAATCCAAGATGGAACCTAGAAAAAATATCCTTATAGTTGTTTAGTACTCTTCACCACCTTTCTAATGTCTACTCGTTTTTGAAAATTGGAGCACCAGGGCAAAAGTTATGACTTGTTGAAGAAATTAGCAAAAAATAACTTCAACTTGAAATATATGGTACAAAATGGGAAAAAATATTTTCAATACCTCCATTGATGGAAATTTCTTATTTCCAACTTTTTGACAATATCTCATTTTCAAAAAATGGACACTGTGGTGAAAAGTTATGATTTTTTTTTAAAAATGGTTGAATTTAGCCCCTAGTGATGACCCCGCTGACAAAATATTTTTTTTTCAAAAATCAAATTCATCTAAAATAGACAAATTTTATATGAGAATAGAGGTTTTTGGGCCTTCCCAGTGTAATGAAAATGTTTGTTTTGGCCGAAAATGCTCCAAAAAAAAATTTCTCGCCAAATTTGAGCTTCAAACCATCATTTACAACTATGCCAAAATGATCTCCAATTTAGATGAAACAAAAGCCAATATTGACTTTCTCAAGCCTCTTTGATGCATTGAAATGGTCAAAAATAGCACCAGTATAACCAAAAATGTTGCAATCACCTGGATATCACAAAACTCACATGCAATATAAAGAGACAATTAAATCTTTGCAAACCCTTTCTTATTCTCTAGATCGTTCAAAAAATAAGAGAAGAGCATACAAAAGTTTACAAGAAAACTCAATCTCTCAATTAGGAATCAATGAACTTAGATTTTTTAAAACAAAAACTTTGATACTATGTTAGAAATCTGAAATAGATTGAATAACCTAAGAAACTTTTTAAGAGAAAATCAAAGTTACATAAACTAAAAAATCATAAAGAATGCAAACCAAAAGTTTGAAAGATTATGCAATGTTGATATGACAAAATGCATTAAGAGCTTCCAAGATTGATGCAAACTACAAGCTAAGTAGTGAGTTTAGATAGAACTTGGGAGAGGATGGAGGTGGAAAATCAATCAATGAGAATTAACCACAAAAATTGGACCAATATTAAATAAAGTGATGAAAAAGTAAATACTTCACCCTGAAAAGGTAAAGGACAACTCATCACTTTATTTCATAGTTATTAAATAATTAACTCACTTTATTATCCTAAGAAAGCTTAATAAATGTGTAGGAAAAACCTATAACTAAGGGAATTAAAAGAATATTAAATCTCACTAGGAAAATTAAATATCCCACTAGGGAATGAAAAGCCTACACTAATAAAAACCATAGGCCGAAAATTAGGCACCTAGAATTAACCACTTAAAAAAACCAATGCACTATAATGAATGGGCAGTATCTTTGAAGAGTATGAAACTTATATCATTTACATCACTTATACACCATATATTTTTATCATAAACCATCATTAAGATCACTTTTCCAATCCTAGGTGACCCATGAGGGCAATAAATATATGTTATAATGCACATCTTTGGAAAATGCTTTGTAATTCCCAATTTTGACCTCTTTTGTGACCTCATTCAATATTCTCATAATCATATTCTAAAGTCATTAGGGGATAAATAAGTAAGAAAAATATGTCATCTCTCTCAAAATGGCATCCATTTTTACCCACTCCATGGACCTTGGAGAATAAACATTATTTATCTAACTACGAAATAATTAAATACAATAATCTTAAGGAATTTCAAGGTGAATATTTTACCTAATCCTAACAAATATCTTACAAGTGACATTGAGCATTTTAAGCCCCTTTTTCTTTCTTTTAATCCATGGTTTCTAACACACTTCTAGTATCCAATTTGGGTTGACCTCAAACCCCACAAGGTAGTGCATCCTCTCAAAGCTCAATTAGGTGGTTTCCAAACTTGGGCCACCATTATAGTGTCATAGAAAAGACAATAATAGATCTAGGGGGGATATGATCAACAATGCTACATTTTTACACCCAATGATGAATTGTGTCATTTAGATTCAATGCTTTCAACCAACCTTCCCTAGGAGGTCGCCATAAATGTAATGAACTCTTTTAAAAATAAAAAATAAAAATAAAATTAAAACCCTAGTAAGGAGCATTAACTTAATATTTAATTATCATAAATTATTCTGGCTTCTTTTAATATTTAATATAAAACTTTCACTACACCCATCCTTATATGAGTGCAATGAAAGCTATTTGAAATGGGATATCCATTTCTAGATTAACACGGTCCTTTTTTTTACTACCCTATTGATCAACAATTGGGATTAGTTTTCCCTTTTTAGTAGTCTATAAGTAGAAGATTCTCCTTATTTCTATTTAGATCTTTTGGCTCTTAATGAATGAAAGTGTTGCTTTTTCCTTTATTTTTCATTTCATCTTGAAGAGTGTTCCTTGGTATTGATTTCATGTATCTATTCAAAAGACACACGATATCTAGATTTATAAGTAATATTGATTCAACTACATAATGACATACCATACACCATTTGAGTGTTCACAAATCTTAGTGTTTTGATTCAAGTGGTATTTCTTCATACTCTATTATAGAAGCATACTTTATTTTCCCTGTCTTTGCATATTAGGTCAAACCTAAATTCTTGCACATCCTTATGATCTTCTCTATTAGATCTTCCTTCTCTATGCATCATGCTTTCCTAGATCACCCCTCTTACAAAGGTCATGATTGATTCTTCTCTTCCTTATTTCCACTTCCTTTTGCACTCTAATCATTTACACTCATATTGTACTACCTTCTATACTTGCACTATATTATTCTTGGGTTATAACTCAATCACATTGTTTACCATGTAGTCTTTTGTACAAAGACACCTACTCCATGGAAATGCATTTGATGTGTTTTTCAATTAGAAATCTTTTCATGAAAGAGATATCTAGCATAGCAACATTCTTTTGATTGGTATGAATTTTTTTGTAACACATCTGAAACTAAGCTATAGGTTAAAATTTTTGATTACAACATATGGCTATTTATAACATCTCTCACAAAAGCATTCACTACACATCCAAAATATATATTAACCTCTAGAAAAATGAAATATTCTCAAACATTCACTAGAGTCAACCTTGATGCTTTATGGTATATTATTTTACCAAGTTAAAAATCAATCAAGGAGTTGGTCTAATAAGTTGGCCCAAAATTCTCTGTACAATGGATAAACAACTCTTTTAATTACCATTATCAAATCTTCACATAAATGTCAAGATCTCCTTGCTAACAAATTCTTCCACCTTGCTCAACCATGAGTGGTGGATGTCGAGAATTGTTACATGGTAGACCATACTTAAGAAACAACACAAAGATTCTAAGTTCAGGTCCTAACAACATAACTAATATGTTAGCCATTCTATAATTATTTAGTTAACTTAATCCTAGAATATTTATGTAGAACTATTTTATTTCTTTGCAACAATAAAATAGAATAGATTGATATACATAGTTTATTAGTACATAAGATGGAAACTAAGGGTAGGTTCCAATGTGCTAGTCAATGTTTTAAAGAGTTATTTGTGGAGTTGGTGGTCCCATGAATATTTAATATTTTTGCTTACAATCATTTTAAATCAACACTATTAACAATTTGTGCAATTAAATTTTGGAGGAAACAATTGGAGGCAAATGTTAGAAAGGAGGGAAAAAAATTTGTGGAACCATTTTGAAAATTTTGGCAATATGCAATTGTTGCTATTTTTAGCCCCTCCTTTTTTCCATAGCTTAAGGGTCTCCATGCAGTTGCTTAGCTTATTTTGGCTAGTCACTACTCAACTTATTTTATAATTGTTTGGAGACGTGGTGACCCCATGAATTTTATTTTTTTGCATATTTAAAGTTATATTAATTTTATATTAATAGTATTAACATAAATCTATGTAGTTAAAATTTGGAAAAAAATGGAAGAAAATGTTAAAAAAAAAGAGAAATTTGTGGAGCCACAACTTGTTTTCAATTCCCAGTTGTTCCATTAAAATAGGAAAATATTTCTAATTATCATTTTCCCATAATTAAATATTTACATGAGAACACTCTAATTACTCAAAAACACACTTAAATAACAATACAAAAGCATCAAATAATATAATTAAATAAAAAAATAATTGTAAGAAATTTTTTATTTTTCAAAAAAAAAAGATCACATTTTAAAAAATCAAAATTTATCAAATTTAATTGATAATTAAAAAATAAATTCTCATTCTAGCAAACCTAGATTCAAATTCTGAAATGAAATTTAAAATAAACTCTCGTTCCAGAGACCTACATAGATTCAAATTCTCAAATGAAATTTAAAATAGAATTCCAACTCTTAAAGTTCGTCACATTAAAATCAACCCGGAATGAAAGAGAGTTCCAAGATCAACACTGCCTTCACTTTTCATTGGTTGTTGGAAAATGAAAAAGTTACACATATTAAAAAAAAGGTTTAGTGAAAGAAAACCAAGAGTCTCCCATCTTTCTTCACGGACAGAACAAAGCAACAGAGATTATGAGTGGCTAGCCGGGAGCCGTTATTCTTGTGCGTTGAGGACTGGGAGAAAGTGTACAAGACTACACAGAACTCTGTGCTATTAGGGCAGGGAAGGCAGTGAAGAAAACCTGTTAAAACTGTTGTTTCGTCTCAGTTCTAATGGAGCGTCGGCGGAACAAACCTCACGTTGCAATGTACGCAGGCTGCGGATGGAGCCATCTCATTCCTTTTCTTGAACTAGCCAAGCGCCTCTCCACCCACCACGGTTTCTCCATCATCTTTATCACTCCGGACAAGTACGCTCCAAAGAAAGAAGATTACATCAAGCAGGCGGTCTGTGTCTGTGAGGACATGCTGGTTTTGGAGGTGACCAACGGAAACCAAGTCGCGGGATTTCTGAAACTTCTCCTGGAGCTCAAGATTCCTCTCTGCGCTTACATAGTAGAGAACGTCTGGACAACAACACATGACTTGGTCACCTATCATTTGAGCATCGGATCGACGCTCAAAATACCCACCTACGTATTTTTCCGCTACTCTGCCTCCTATGTATGCCTCTCATTTCTCAAAGACATGAACCGCAATCAACAGGGGAACATACCAGGGCTTAACTCGGTTACAGCGAATGACATACCGGCAGATCTTCTTAGGGAAAAGTTTCCTCTTGAGCACCTTTTCCCGGTCTCCGAGCTCAGTGGGGCGCGTGGTATTATTATAAATTCTTGCCGGGATCTGGAGACCACACAGATAGTTGCTCTGGAAAGTTCTCAGCCTCCATTGCCAAGTATATACAGTATTGGGCCTCTTCTGCCGGAATCCGAGCCACCTTGTTCGGACTCTGCGAAGCAAAAGTGTGAGAAATGGCTTGAAAACACGCCTAAGGATTCGGTCCTGTTCGTTTTCCTGGGTCCTGTGTTCCTGTCGGCGGAGCAGATCCAAGAACTCGCCTTGGGGCTGGAAGCCAGCGGGCAGAAATTCATTTGGGTGTTGAAAGCAGGAGCCATGAATGATTACAGTCTGTTGGAGATGATGGAAGGTGAAGCCCAAATTCATTCTGTGCCCGAATTGCTACCGCCGGGGTTCGAGGACCGTGTGAGAGATCAAGGACTGGTTCTTGACCAAGTGCCTCCGCAGGGCTTTCTTCTTGCTCACCAATCCATTCGTGGCTTTCTTACCCACTGCGGATGGAATTCCACGGTGCAGAGCATTATGAACTCCAAGCCCATCATCGCTTGGCCGGAGTTTGAGAACGAACAGAAACTTAATGCTCTTGTTCTGGTCAAAGAAATGAGGATTGCAGTCGAAGCACAGAAGGGAGCGGACGGACTGGTGAGCAGAAAGGAAGTGGAGAGATGTGTCCGGGTATTAATGGGAGGTGGAAGTGAGGGAGAAGATATGAGGATGAGAGTGACTAAACTGGGTGCCAAGGCCAGACATGCAATCACAGAGGAAGGAAGTTCACACCAAGCACTCAAGTCTTTGGCCGATTTGTTCATGTCGGACATGCCACTTAGAGGATAATTATAACTACTCTTCATTCTCAACTTTACTCTTGATTCTTGATAGGACTGCATTTTATCTTCTAGAGGTTGCAGAATTTTTGGTCCATCGAATGTTGAAGGAAACGGCTGATTCGGTTTGCTTGTTATGTTAATGCAGTCATACAATTCCTTTTTTCTCCCCATTGTTCACAGTTTGAAGTAATTTGTAAGATTAGGTATGAATGTAGCCTTGCGCTGATGATGATTATTTCAATGAAAATAATTGTTGTCTGGTTTTGGCAAATTTTCAATTTTTTTCACAATAGCAACATTTTTACAGGATGTGTAGGATCTCTTTGTTGACTGGATTAAACTCTAAATTGTGAGTTGCATTTATATTTCAGATCACATTTCATGATCTTTATTTTGTCTCTTTTAATTCTTTATTATTTTCAAAATGGATCATAGAATGTAATCCAAAACGTTGATAAAAACTTCACAATCTAACATAAATTTAACAGTAGTCTTTGATTTATTACTATTGTGAAGGTATTTGAAATTGTTCTTGATAACTGCAAAGAAATATTTCTGTCTGGGTTTGGATCTCTCCACTTAATTTAGTCCTTTTTCCATGAAAACGAATCCAAAACTAGAATGAAAATTTAAAGATTAGATTGATCCTGGTTTGAAAGTATGTTGAACTCTTCTGAAAACACTTAAAATCGAGAATAATCCAGCCTAGTTTTTGAATCGAATTTCTAAGAAAAGTACAATGAAACGCGTCGGAATGGCATCGTTTTCCGTCTTTGACGAGCGTTTCTATCCTTCCCATCGTATTTGCAGAAAATATCGTTGCTTTTCAGCGATCCGTCCCATTTTCCCTAAAAACTTTCTTTTATATTTTGATTTTTACAAAGCTCCTTACAGTTCGTTTCTTAATGGAATATAATTTTTTTAAATTGATTTTTTTGACTTTTCACTTCTTTCTAATTTGTTTGGGACTTGTGTAAATAGATTTTTTTTCGAATTTGAAAATTGTAAAATGGAATATAATTAGATAAGTTTTAAATGTTTATTAATTCTTTATATATAATTAATTTTAATATTTTAAAAATTAAAATTAATAATTTGTTTTAATTGTAAACTTATATAATTATAATATATTGGAGAGGAATATAATAGTTATCTTTGTTATATAGATTTTGGTTTCTTTTAACATTTTTTAATCTCATTTTTTACTATGTTATAATTGTCATTGTCATTATATTTTTCATTTCTTATTTTTATCTGGTTTCTAGTAATATAGATTTTAACCATATATTGCAATTGTATATACATGATTAGTTCTTTAAAGTATTTTAAATTTATGAAGATGAAGAGAATTTTCTTTTTGAAATACAAAAAATTATATTGTTGATAGCATTTGAATTGATGCCTCTCAAAAAAATCCTATTCAAAGTTGACTATAGTTTAAAAGTTTTTTTTATTTTTGAGAGGAACTGAGATTTTAGCCCAACGATCTAAAACTTAGCTCTTTATAGGGCGAGCCCCCCTATAACCTCTCAAGTGATGTGCAAAAAACCCTCATCCACACATTGTGGGAACATAGGAGTCAAACCCACAACTCGGGCTACCTAAAGTGGCAATTGAGATCGAGTGAGTTGACCTCATGGGTCTATTTAAAAGTTTCATCTAAACATATTCAATTCATTTTTACCCTCAACATTACAAGCTTCTTATTATAAAAGAAAAAGAATATATATATATTGATAAATTGAAATGATGCAACACATTAAAACTCATTTATGAATGAATAATATATAATTTTTATATAAACAAAATATGACACAAAGTTCTAAAAAAGGAAGAGTTCACAAATTTTTGAAAAGGAGTAGAATATGTTGGAGTTCAACAATTCACAATACACAAAAGGACACAGGGGACCTAGATCAACCCCTCATTGCTGGAGGACAAGAATGATGAATTTGAGTAGACAAAAGGAAAATAGAGAGGATTCAAATTGTCATTCTAGCAAAGATATATTAGTAACCAAGATGATGAAGAATGGAATAGTAGGAAGATTCAAAAGGAAATTTAGTCAAACTCAAGTAGGGGAATGGATAGAGAGAAATTGGAGGGATAGATCAACACAAAGATTCATGCCGAAGGGGTTCTTCTATGTCAAATTTTTGAGGGAAGAAGAAAGGGTAAAAATATTAGATAAATAAATATGGATGCTGCAAGAATCAAATTTTTACATTTAGAAATGGGTTCCAAATTTTAACCTACTTAAATGTATTACACAGAGAAAACTAGTAGATAAGATTGTACAACTTTCCCCTATAATTTTGGACAAGGCGATGGTTAAAAGTGTTGCAAGTATGTGCAAATTGGTGTTGTCATTGATGTCAACAAGCTTGTGTTGGCATTGATGTCAATTGTATGTGTTGAGGAAGATTGATGTTGAAGATGAACAATTGGTGTTGTCTATGCTTTGATTTGTTGCATTATGTTGTCATCAGTTAATCTACTAGTGTTAACCTTTGTTGCTACTTTGATAAGCTTCTATCTATGGATATAGTAGTGATGAAGATGATACGTAAATGTCTTTGGTGCTTGGTTTCCAAGTGCTTTTGAGAAAAATGATAAAAAAAGAAGAGGAAACAAAGTGTTGTAGTGTTGTTTTGGGTTACAAAGAGATGTTATGGTTTTTCTTTGCATTTCTTCTAGGTTGAAGATCTACCTATGCAATTTAGATATGTTGGAGAGAGGTGTTTAGAGGTGTTATATTCAAGAGATGGTATGCTAGATTGTTGTACAATAGAATTTGTGCTCACCAGTGTGTGATTGCACATTACAAAGGTGTCTGAGAGAAAAAAATTTTCTTTGCATTTATCCACAACTATGCTTCAGGTCTTGTGATTCTGAAGATGTGTTGATGGTGTTGGTAGTTTACCTCAGTCAAAAGGATTTGAGGTTTAATGCTTCAGAAGATAAGTTTTCAAGTAATAGTGTATGCCAAAGTAGTCTGAGTGTACTAGGTTTGTACATTCTTTAGGTGGAAGTTGTTGCAAGGGAGTTTTTTGGATTTTAGGATGTTTAAGGAATATTCTAAATCATGTTATGTGGTTCACAAGTCATCCTTGGGTTTGAGGAAGCATGTACTTAAAATTTTAATGGTGTTTGCATAGGTAACGATCGACCTGGTGTTTACACTACATGTGAAGGACAAATATTGTTTGTGGTAGCATGTGATTAAGTGGTGTTGTTGATTTGGGTCCCAATTAAGTTTTGATGTGGTCCACATTCACTTCTATCCACCACAGGAGTGTTTTGGCATCAAACTAATTTGAATTTGGACGTTTGAGGTGTATAACCGACCTTGGAAAGGGTTTGAAGGTTGAGGATGGTATAAGTATGAGTTGAATTGTTAAAGGAGGTTAATATAGATGAAAGTGAAAAGTGTGTGATGCAAATGATGCAAAATTGAGCAACATAGTGTGAGATTTCAAGCGTTGGATTACCAGATGCAGTGATCAAAAGGTATCTGCAATCATTTAAATAGATTGCGAAGGTGTTAGACCTATTGTGGTGGAATTTCTATTACATTGAGATCATGTTCTCTGTGTAAAATTTCTTCTTTATCTTCTTTTTTGTAGTGAGCCTTTCAGGGCAGTGTGCCCCTTTTGTTATTGAGCCTTTGTAACTAGTTTTGCAATTACTTATATTGTGAGCATCCTCACTATGGTTTTTTCTTTCTTTGGTTTTCCATGTAAATCTGGTGTTCTCTTGTGCATGGTGTTAAATTTGTTTCAATTTTTGTTATTTTCTTTTCATGTTACATCTTCATAATAGATTAAGGGTTTAATGAATGCATGTGGATCTGAATGTTGATGAGGGTTTCAATATTTTGATCAGATACAATTGATTCACCCCCCTCTTATTTTTCTTTTTCATTCAATAATTGGTATTAGAGAAAGGTTCCTTGGAGAAAAGCTTAACAACCCGAGGTAGATCTGGGATGGCGAATAAGGAGATCTGTATTTTTGATGGTATAGACTATGCATTATGGAAGACAAAGATGGAAGGCTATCTGGTTTACCTTGGATATGATGTCTGGAAATCAATAAAGACTCAATGGGTAAGTGCACCAATCTGTGACACTATTTTGTCTCTTAAGATGCCACTTTTTTTTTTTTTTCTGAAATTAGCAAAATATGATTTGCACGAGAAAATGAAGATAGTTACGCTAAAAATTTTAAGATGCAACAAGAACAAAAGTTGAAGTGCTCCGAGTCTATTTTATAAGCTACTATTTTTTTTTGAAATTAATGAAGATTAAGGGTCTCAAAAGAGGCGGGGCAAAACATGTCTTGGTTTTATAAAAAAAATAGCATAGTGCCTGAGGGCTCCCCCCTTTTTGATTAACTATTTTTTAGAATTTCAAAAATCCCAATGGTGAGAAATTAGCTAACACCATGTAGTTTATCCTCATTTTTTCAGATAATTTTTTTAATGAATATATAATATTTTATGTTTTTTCAAAGTGAACACATCCTGAAAAATTGAAATTTGAGCGTGCTCCCCCCTAATTTTTTTGAAAACTAATCGAAAATTGATTTTTTTTTCATCATGTGTAGAATGGAGTCTAGTTTCAAAAAATCTAATTTGTTTCACGTTTCCATGAATGAGTAAAAATCTATCCTAAAACTAGCAGATTCTGGTTTTTGACCAAAAACAGAGGCATTTACAAAAGGAGTCATGGATCAAAACCTTAACTAAATCAAAATGAAAAAATAATTATATATTTAGATAGCTAAGAGAGAGGTTAATGCTATCACATTTTTTTTTTATATAGTTGCATTGAAATACGTGCAAATGAGATGGGGAGCATAGACAAAAATATGAGAAAATTTGGCAAATCCTGTCAATTAACATGTCCAAAGTAGATAATTTGGCATTCACCAAATTACTTGCTTTGAACAAAACTTGAATTTCCCCTCTCTTTGGTCGATAAATTTGATAATGCTTAGAGTGCACAGTTTATGATTGTAGATGGATAGTTGAGGTTTTACCTTTCATATGCTCTCTAACTCATTACCCTAATTGGATAACTCTTTATCCCTCTGAAGTCTCTCTCTCAAGTCTCACTCCCTCCCACGCGACCTAGACTACTCTCTCAGTCCAATCCCCTCTCTCAGGTCTCTTTCCCTCCCACATAGGTACCTAAATAAATCTATCTCACTCCAACCCCCTTTTTCACTCTCCCTCTCTCTCTCTCTCCCTCTTTGGTCTTTTTGTCTCTCTCACACCATCTCCCTCTCTTAGGTTGTTATCTTTATATCTCTCTCTCAATTCTCTCCCTCCTACCCCCTCTTCCTCTCTTAGGTCTGTCACTCCCTCCCTCTATCTCTCTCCCATTCCCTCTCTCTCACTCACTCTATCTCTCTCCCTCTCTCTCACTCTCTCTTGGGTATCTCCACCCCCCTCTCTCTCTCTCTCTCTCTCATTCTCTCCCACTCTGTCTTTCTCCATCTCTCTCCTACTCTATCCCACTCTGTCTCTCTCCCTCTCTCTCAGGTTTCTCCCTCCCACCCCCCTCCCTCTCTCTCTCTCTCAAGTATCTTCGTCCTACCCCCTCTCCCTCTCTCTCTTTATCAAGTCTCCCCCTCCTACCTCCTCTCCCTCTCATAGTCATTCCCTCTATCTCTCTTCAACTCCCTCCCTATCTCACTCCCTCTATCTCTCTCCCTCTACCTCTCCATCTCTCTTAAGTATCTCCCTCCCACCACCTCTCCCTCTCTCTCTCAAGTCCCTCTCTCTCTCTCGCCTTCTATCTCTCTCCCACTCTCTCTCCCTCTCCCTCTCCCTCTTTCTCAAGTCTCTCTCTCAAGTATCTCCCTTCTACCCCCTCTCCCTCTGTCAGTTCTCTCTTTGTCTCTCTCATTCACTCCCTCTATCTCTCTCCCACATCCTCTCTCTCACTCCCTTTATCTCTCTCCCTCTCTCTCAGGTATCTCCCTCCCACTCCCTCCCACTCTCTCTCTCCCCCTCTCTCTCAGGTATCTCCCCCCACCCCCTATCTCTCTATCTCTCTCTCCAATACCTCTATCCTGAGTACTCAAGTTCTCCCCCAAGTACTCCCTCTCCTTCCCACCCCCTCTCAATCTCTCAAGTATCTCTTATTCACTCCTTGTATCTCTCCCATCCTTCTGTCTCCCACTCCATCTCTCGCAAGTGTCTCCCTCCCACCCTCTCTCTTAGGTTTCTCTCTCCCCATCTCTCTCCCAAGTCTCTCCCTCCTACCCCCCCTCTCTCTCTCTCTCCAACTTCCTCTCTCTCTCTCTCCCTCTATCTCTATCCCACTTTGTCTCTCTCATGTCTCGCCCTCCCATCCCCTCTCCCTCTTTCTCTCTCTCAAGTATCTCCATCCTACCCCCTCTCCCTCCCTCTCTTTGTCAAGTCTCCCCCTCCTACCCTCTCTCCCTCTCATAGTCACTCCCTCTATCTCTCTTCCACTCCCTACCTCTCTCACTCCCTCTATCTCTATCCCTCTCCCTATCCCTCTCCCTCTCCCTCTCTCTCAAGTATGTCCCTCCCACCACCTCTCCCTCTCTCTCTGTCAAGTAGAGGGTTTAGGGTTTAGGGATTAAGGGTTAAGGGTAGAGGGTTTAGGGATTACAATTTATGGTTTAAGGGTAGAGGGTTTAAGGGTTTAGGGTTTAACCTGGTTAAGGGTAGAGGGTTGAGCATTAAGGGTTTAGGGTTTAAGGGTAGAGGGTAGAGGGTAGAGGGTAGAGGGTAGAGGGTTTAGGGTTTAGGGATTACGATTTACTGTTTAAGGGTAGATGGTATAGGGTTGAGAGAGGGGGGTGTTGAGGGTAGAGGGTAGAGGGTTAAGGGTAGAGGCTAGAGGGTTTAGGGGTTTACAGTTTATAGTTTAAGGGTAGAGGGTTTAAGGGTTTAGGGTTTAACTTGGTTAAGGGTAGATGGTTGAGGGTTGAGGGTTTAGGGTTTAAGGGTTGAGGGTAGATGGTAGAGGGTAGAGGGTTTAGGGTTTAGGGATTACAATTTACAGTTTAAGGGTAGATGGTGTAGGGTTGAGAGAGAGAGGGGGGTGTTGAGGGTAGAGGGTAGAGGGGTTGAGGGATTAAGAGGGTATAGGGGTTGAGGGTTATGGTTTAAGGGTTGAGGGTTGAGGGTAGGGTTGAGGATTAGGGTTTGAAGGTAGAGGGTTGATAAGAGGTATAGGGGTTTAGGGTTTAGGGTTGATGGTTGAGGTTGAGGACTAAGAGTATAGGGTTGGATTAGGGTTTAAGGTTTGAGGGGAGGTTGAGATTAAGAGGAATTATAGGGATTGAGGGATTAGGGATTTAGGAGTAGAAGGTAGAGGGGTTGAGGGATTAGGGTTTAAGGGTTGAGGGTTGAGGGTTGAGGGATTAATAGGGTATAGGGGTTGAGGGATTAGGGTTTAAGGGTTGAGGGTAGAGGGGTTGAGGGATTAGGGTTTAAGGGTTAAGTGTTGAGGGTTGAGGGATTAAGAGGGTATAGGGTTTGAGGGATTAGGGTTTAAGAGTAGAAGGTAGAGGGGTTGAGGGATTAAGAGGGTATAGGTGTTGAGGGATTAGGGTTTAAGGGTTGAGGATTGAGGGATTAAGAGGGTATAAGGGTTGAGGGATTAGGGTTTAAGGGCTGAGGGATTAAGAGGGTATAGGGGTTGAGGGATTAGGGTTTAAGGGTTGAGGGTTGAGGGATTAAGAGGGTATAGGGGTTGAGGGATCAGGGTGGGTTAAGGGTTGAGGTTTGAGGGATTAAAAGGGTATAGGGGTTGAGGGATTAGGGGTTGAGGGATTGAGGGTAGATAGTTTAAGGGGTTAGGGTTTAAGGGTTTAGGGTTTAGCCCGTATAGGATTTACAATTTAAGGGTAGAGGGTTTAGGGTTTAACCTAATTAAGGGTTGAGGGTTGAGGGTAGAGGGTAGAGGGTAGAGGGTAGAGGGTTTAGGGTTTAGGGATTAATGGTTTAGGGTATAGGGTATAGGGTTTAGGGATTACAATTTATGATTTAAGGGTAGATGGTGTAGGGTTGAGAGAGAGAGGGAGGTTGAGGGTAGAGGGTAGAAGGTTAAGGTTTTAGGGGTTTAGGGTTTAGGGTTTAAGGGTTAATGGTATAGGGTTTACGGTTTAAGGGTCCCACTCCCTCTCTTAGGTCTTCCCCCCCACCATAACTGAATAAATCTCTCCCTCTCAAGTCTCTCTCTCTCTCAAGTCTCACACCCTCCCATGCTACCTAGACTAATATGTGTCACTCCAATGCCCTTTCTCATAGTCCCTCTATGTCAGGCCTCACTTACTTCCCACCCTACCTAGACAAATATATTTCAATCCAACCCCCTCTCCCACACCCCCTCTCTCTCTCTCTCTCCCCCTTTTGTCTTTTTGTATTTCTCGAGTCTCATCCCTCCCAACCCCTCTCCTATTGTCAAGTATTTTGCCCCACTGTAATTGGATAACTCTCTATCCCTCTCAAGTCTCTATTGCTATTAGGTCTCAATCGCTACCACACTACCTAGACTAATCTCTCTTACTCCTGTCACCTCTCTCTCTATCTTGAGTGTCACTCCCTTTGTCTCTATGGAATCTCTCCCTTTCAAAACAACACATTTAGCAAGCGCCAAATGTGTTTTACCTTGAAATGGTAAAATAGGGGTTGACCCCATGATTCAATCCCAAATGCTTCTGTATTTGTCTGGTTCAACGCTTTATTCGATTTAGAAACACCTTGTTTATGCAGTTGACTTCATGTTGTACCAATATATGCTTGATCCATCACCTTTTTACCACCAATCTGCATGGCAGACAACGTAGAAGAAAACATTTTTAAGTTTCTACATCATTTTACATTATCTGAGGTAATATATTCATTTTGGTAATATTGAAATATTTATATTTAGTATATTTGTTTGTTTTTGACAATATAAACTAAATTTCTTTGATGATTTTATTAATCATAACAATTGGACATAGAATTCAACGTTGAATTAGATGGGATTTGCATAATTTTTTTAAATTTTTATGAGTTTGAAGAACAAAAAAATGAAAAACATGACATTTACTTAACACAAATTTACTTATGAATTCTATTTGCATTGCTTATAGTAGCCCATTTCTAGCATGGGTAGTGGAATCCACTCTATTTCATTTTATTTTCAACTAATTTGGAAAACCTAATAGATTTCATCAATGTTAATGCAAGTTTCCATTAATTTTTTGTTCCATAAAAAATTCACCTTCATCACATGTGCTTAGATAAATTCAAGTGAGTTTACATAGTTGTTAATGCAAGTTTCCATTCATTCATACCATTTACCCTTCTAATAAATATAAAAATGGAAATTTTTGTGCAATTGAGAATGCTTATTGTCTTTCTAAGTTACCTCATTGCTAAAGAAATAGTGAATAATTATAAGATATAGCATCAAAAACCCTTCTTTGAATTCATATTCTTCATGACTTCATTGACAATCACAAATTTGGTTTTGAGAACAATAAACACAAGATTCTATAGTTTTCATTTAGGCGGCAACAAATTATAGCCTAGGTTTGTGATGCAGAGCAGGGAGATAAAACCTTCAACAATCACAATTAGATTAGTTTCAAACAATCTTCAATCTCAAAAACCTCAATTCAATGCTCAACTGACCAATTCACATTCACTTCCTTGTAGCATTCACAATAGAGAAAATTGTTCATATCTTATCATATATTAGTCACTGGAACCCTCTCTAATGCATCTAAACACTAAACCATTGATTTAGGCCTTTCCATTCTTGAAACAAGGAGGGTTTATTCAAAATCAATGTTCCAGGCCTCTAGTGCAGGAGCACCTTGTAAGCTCAATTTTTTCAAAAAGGTCATGTTTAGTGAGAATGGTAAAATGACAGGATTTTAGTTAATGGGTCCTCTAACTTGTAAAATACATGCCTAACCTATTTAGAATATTGTGGGGTCAAGGTTGGGTGTCTGGGATGATGTTCTAGGATTGTAGTAGGGTATTTTCATAGTGAAAATGAGGGCTTCAAGTGGTGTTTTGAAAAAATGTGGGAAGGACTGTCCATGTAATTTATTACTCACCATGTTCATGGTTTGGTAAGTTTTTTTGGTGTTTTGTATGGGTCTGGAAGGTCTAGGAGATAGGAGTTTCATTAAAACCCCAAGTATTTTGCTTGAAATTGAGGGTTTGGTGTATCACGGGTCTAGAGGTCTTGGACCTAAAAAAAGTCAAGAAATTGGAGGTTTTGACACATAACATACTATTTTTTGAGGATTTTGAGTGAAGATGTAGTGTTTCAAAGGTACCCTCTTTGTAAACTAGGCCAATTGAATAGCCTTTTCCAAGGTGGGTCTATTGGAAGTCAATGTTGGTCCAAAGGAGTTCATGCTAGGTTTTACCTATGTTTTATAACTTGAAAATGGGTATCTTAATCCATCATGAGTTTGTTAAGTGTTTTGGAAAATCTTGGTGAAAAGGCCCTTGAACCGGGTTACCTATGCTACAAGGGAAAGCTTGGTAGAAGTTGGGATTTTCAGTTGAACATCTGATTTTGCTTTGGAATCCAATTGATTCTCATTGATTTGGTGTATTAAATGGTTTTCGCCCCTCTCTGCATCAAAAATGGTGTTTCTTGGTAAGTTAAGTGATCAATTTGTGTTTGGTTTATTACTTTAATCTTGTTAGATGCCTTAATAGGCTCATGCAAAGCCCTTATACCTTAGTGTGGATTGGAGTCCTTAAAAGCCTATTTCCTTTGATGAAACTTTGAAAGAGTGTGTGTAAGTATATTAAGAGCCTTCCTCTAAATATTTGAACAAGTTCATTGTGGATCCTTGCATGTACTGGATCAACCTCTAGCTACTTTGCCAACTCTTCAAACACACTCAAAATCCCTACTCTAATATCTAACCCTACAGACATCTAACTCCATCATATGAAAAATGTTTTCTTGCATAGACATGTTTGATAATTCAAAACGTCTCAATGCCTTCTTTCATAAAATTCCTGGATGTGTTTCATATTTAATGTAATGTAATTAGCAATATCAATATTTTCATAAAATGCATTACTTACTTTTGTTCTATGTGTGTTTATGGTTCTAGGTGTGTTTGTGAACATGTAGCATTGAATGCCATGTTGAGGAAACAACCGAAGCCTCTAACACCAGAAGAATGTGTAGTTAAAAATGCAAGGAGAAGAGAATTAAAAAAATGTAGCTTGTGAAGCAAAGGAATTGCAACCCATACAACCAAAAAATCCCATGCAATCTAAGAGAGATGTCAAATTGGAAAAACAAAGGGCACGAATGAGGAAAGTTCATGGAAGGATAGGAATGGATACCAAAGTTGGGGGCACATCATCAACCATAGGTGAATCTCAATGCACATCTCTAGTTGAAGACACATCGACAACAACATGTGGTTTTCCAAGTACATCGGAAATCACATCTCCAATTGAATACATGCTATCAACAACATTGCGTTTTGAAAGTACATCAGAAAACACATCTCTATTTGAAGGAACTCCACAAATGACATCTCAAGTTGGAGGTACAACATTGTTTACATGTCAATCTCAAGGTATTCCATCAATTGCACCTCTGATTGAAGGTACACAATCATTCCCCGATGTTGTTGATCTTCCCAATGTTGACACAAATTTACATTTGAGAAATCCTCCTAGAGTTTTGCATACAACACCTAAATTTTTTATTGATATTGATTCCAATGTTTTGAAATGGATTCCTAATAAGATTCCAAAATGTACATGTCAAAGATATGCATAGAGGATATGGAGTTAATTTTTTGCAAAGCTAAGTGAGGGTGGAAGATGCCAACTATTGTTTGAAATGATGAGGCAAATCAAATTTAGGCCCACCATGAAGGCTCTTGGGCTAAGAGTTTCAAATGACTCAAGTGAAAATTCCATTGTAAACAACTTGATGAGTTTATATGAGAGTGTGGGTTCTACCTCACGCACGAAGGATAGTTGTGCCACATGATGTGTGGTGACAAAAACACTGTTAAGTAGTCAAACAAGGAACACAGTGAACCTTAAAAAGGCAAGTAAGTCTTTGAAAATAAGTAGATCATCTCTAATGAGAGCCAAAGCAAGGTGTGAAAGAGTGGAGGATCCAAATAGCAATGAGTTATGGGCATTTTCGGATAGAGTGCTACGGAAAGATACAAGAATTGCTCAAGGCTTGAGATCATTAATAGCGAATTATTGGAAGGATAACACAAGGACCTCTCCTAATCAAAGAGATTTTGTAAGAAGAAGAATTGGTAGTAAAATCCTTGAGCCACATCCAATGCATTACTTGGATACCACTCAAACCCAATTTTTTGTTGATTTTGTACAAAAGTTTCTTGAAATTAAAATATGTTGAAGGTATTTTGAAATGCTAAAGCCTTTTTATGTCAAAATAAATCACACACGCACTACTTGTTGTTGTAGGGTTCATATTGAGTTTTCTAACCATTATGATTTTTATTGATGTATATGTGTAGATATGCATACTGACAATGTCTTGCAGGAATGTAACATAATGCCTCCACCTAAATCGTCAAGGAAATTTTTGTCTTCCATTTTATGTGAAAGAGAGGATGGTCAATTTTTTTACAAGTCGCGTTTGGATGGCACATGTGATCATTGTGGTGGCATGTAACATTTTCCAATTTTCTAACACATGGCTAGTACACATACAATCTAAAAGATGGGAAAGAAGCAAAGAAGTGTGAATTGGTCAGTGATAAGATTCTAGTGTATTAGTTTATGGGCATTTTACGTGATTAGGTGGTCTATGAGTATGCAAGGAATACACACAGAGCACAATGGTTGGACTCACAGTTCAAGTTATGCAAGGACACATTTCCATTTCGTCATATCATTTTAATTGTTGACTTCGCTGAGAACTACACACTACAGCTACATAATGAGGTGCAATAATAGTACTACAACTCCACCTAGGTTTCTATATTTGTGCATATAACATTCATTCATGCAAATGATAATACAAAGGAAAATAGGAAAGTATTGAGGGAGTATCACTTTAACATTTGTGATGATTGCACACATTCTACAAAGTTTGTGCAAGGTTGTTTTCATATGTTCTATGATGATCTGGCGAGCAGGGGCATATCATTTAGTCAACATATCATATGGTTAGATAATTGTACATCGCAATTCAAGAATGCCAGAATGTTTTATTGGTTGAGCAGGATGCATAGGATCAATGGTGTTCAACATATGTGAAACTTCTTAGAGGTCGGTCATGGAAAGGGGGAGCATGATGGAGCAGGTGCATGTATCAAAAGATCCCTAGCATGAGAAGAGTTAAAGTACACAGATAATGCAAAGTTGACAGATGCAAGATCAATTGTCTAGTGGTGCAATGGTGCAATGGGTCCAGGTAGTGAAGGTAATTCTTTAGTTTGTAGATTTTTTCATTTAGTAGATTATACTAACATTGTAAAATATGAGGATTTTTGTACACTAACAAGATCGAGTGAGCTAGACTCTTTTAGAAGCTCCAATGTAGGTACATGGACTATCCATACATGGAAGATGGCATGCTTTTGTTCTGCATGTACATTTCAAGCATGAAATGATTGCGAGTCAACAGAGTGGGTTGACGAATGGTCTGTAAGAATTATAATCCCACTTGACACTTATCAGCTCCTGACAGCTCTACAAATCATGGAGATGCAATCATCCATTGAATTTGATCATGTATCAGACCTACTAGAACCAAGTAATATATCTTACTTACAGGTTTTATTATGATGCTTAGTAAATACATGTAACAAGATGAAGATATCAATGCAAGGAACGTTTATATGGTGATTGCAGATGAAGACAATGAAGAGGGTATAGATTGTTACCTGTGTCATTGTATTGAGGCCAAAAAGAAATTGGAGGCCCCAGTTATAGACAAAGAAAACATAGAATATCCTACAGGTTCGGTGATTGTTACTAGAACATGGCTTCAAAGGTATCTAGTTAAGAATGTTGTAGTTTGGTTGTTTGAGGAATTCAACACCCATCAAAATATTCTTCACTACTTGAACCTTGTCATCGCCACCAACATTCATTTGATCAAACATAAGGGCAGACCTGCGAACAAGAACTTGTGGAAAGTGCGTGAGTCTGACCACGAGGCAATACTTGACACAATAAAGTGTAGAGAAGTCCTGGATGGTTCCCTGGATTGATTTGTAAGTATGCACATTAAATTTGTAAAGTCGTGTTATTGATCATTTCTTTCTTTCAAGTGTTTAAGTTTGATTGTATAAGGGTTAGCAAAATTACATTAATGTAGATATGCAAAATGATGGTTATATGTTGATCTATATCGAGCACCTTTAAGTTGGTATTTTGATCAATAACAGGGAGGTTAACCAATTAAAAACAAAAGTTCATCCAATTCAAACTAACATTTTTCCCTAACAACTCTTTTTCATCAACTCTTCACTATTTCAACCTAGTTTCCTTGTACGTGTCCAAACACCAAAACCAGTACATATCTATCGACCCTCTTAACAAACACACAAACCATTTAGGGTTTCAGACACCCATTACAGTCATTTCAAACATATCTCAAATGGGCATATCACTCTTTTGGACAAACACCTTGCAATCAGGCTTTTTCACCATTTTAGACCCCTAAATAGGTCACTTTTCCAAAGGACCTATACCTTAAAAATTCCTTTTCACCAAAATTTTGATTGGGAAGCACTCACCAGCAAAAAAAACCCCAAATTCCACAATTACTTTGCAGAGACACGTTTCCCAAACCACCCTACCATGATACCCTCATTTCTTGCTCTTTACATGGGGGTTTGTTGCAAAAAAATCTTCCAGCGCTTTCCTAACCCAACCAATACCTCTAAAACTTCATAAAAAACCTGAAAAAACTAAAAAGGATAGAAAAGCTTTGATTCCCCTAAGTTTCCTATCATTTTCCAACTCAAACCACTCAATTTCACCCAAATTAGGTCACTTTTTCAAAGGGACTCTACTTTAATCTTTCCCTTTCACTCAAAATTTAATTGGGCAGCCTTCTAAATGTGTTCAAACCAAAGAATCCATAATTTAACCTCAAAAAATCATTCACCCAAGCACCAAATCACAAAACCCTCCTTTTAAGCCAAATAACGTAGGGCTTATTGAAAATCACACATCTAGCCCTCACCAAAAATTTCCAATACCTCAAACAGGTCTAAATACCTCTACCCAAACTTAATTAATCAATAAATAACATTGCACAACCTTTTTACACACTTTATTATCTCGAAACCTCACTATTTCACTTCGAAAACATAAATTTTCACTCTAGGGCTTCATGCCCAATAGAACACTTGACCTCCCCTGCACAAATTCCACATTCCCACACTAGTTTATTGATGTTGCACACCCATTCCTCAAGTTACAGTGGCCACAATGAGAGGAATGGGTTAGTTTACCATATTAAATAACTTTCAAACCTTATTTGACAACATCTTGACTCATTCATCCTAACTAGACTCAACTCAAAAAATGGAGGACAATGTGCTCTGCACCATATTCCCTATTAGTGTTTGATGTCATATGCATTTACGATTGTCATTGATAATTTTCTAATTGTGACTATAGGTAATACTAAAGTTTTTCAAAGTTTAAGAAAAGAACAACATCGGTTGGTGGTGCAAGTGTTTAGTGGTATGAGAAACATCGGTTGCTAGTGCATTTTTTGGTTGTTAATCTTCTCTTTCTTTTCCATCTCATAGATTTATCATATTCTTATATGCTACATGTTTTATGTTAATTATGTTAGTGATATATTTGAAATTTATACATAGGATCATCGAGAGATGAGAAATTAGCAAAGGGACACATCACCATTGTAGGACCTTCAATCGACCTCCTTATCTAGCATGCATGCGGGTGATAGTAGGCCTCGTCAACTGACATTATTTAGTTATTGCTCTTTTAATAATTTTTATGTGAGTCCATGTCTAAGATTGATAGGCTTTTTCAGGTTTTTGTGGACCAAATTCCTACGAGAGTACACAACCATGGAGAAGCTACTATCCATGTGTTTCATAGGGAGTGGGGGATGTACATGTTTTGAAGCATTTTGGAATGCAAATAACTGGGCCAACTGAGGTGGATTGGAGAAACAAAACTGGGCAGCAACTCATTTTGTTTCTTCTTGTACAATATATTTCATGATCTGTGCTACAAATGGGAGGATTATTTCCTTGCATGTATTGCTACAAGTATTGTCAAATGGGAATATTTTCAAGATGTTCTTCCATCACTATTGTAATATTTGTCATTGACTTAGTGTATTTTTTGATATACAAAAAATATGAGAAATTAATACATGCAGATGTGTATATTCCTTAATATATGCCTCAATTAAATGTGTATATTACATTTAAAATTAGTTGTAATTCTTCATGGTTTACATTTAAATTTGTCTTCAAGGAAAAGCATGTGGATTTATGAGTAAGAATGAAATAATGTCTAATATAATTGTACAAAGGCATATTTTACTGCCCCTACCTTGTCACTCATATCGAATTGGCAAGCTAGTGAGCTCACTGGCTTGCCAATTCGGTAGGGTTGACAAGGTAGGGGCAGTGTATGCCTCATAGAAATTGATGCAACCTAGGTCATCTCTAACATACCTCAATTCCACCTAACACTCCCTTGGAGAAAATTTCTAAAAACTTGAAAACAATGCTGTCCAACCTCACTTTTTCATGTAAAAACACCCCAAAAACACCAACTACCATCCTACAACTAAATCCAACCAATTTTCAAACTCATTATGGATGTTGGAGTACAAAATTGCACTTTTTTACATTGGGCAGCATTAACCAGTCTACCAAACCACCATTGGGTAGCATTAACCAGTCTGCCAAACCACCAATTCCTCCATTTTTAGGGCGTGATAAGCCCTCTAACATAACAAACCCCAAAACCATCTTCATTCACAAGTTAGGAAAGGCTTTATTGAAAAACCATACTCCAAACCTTCCCACATCCAACCAAATCCTGAAACACCTTCAAAAAGGTCTGCACAAGCTTAAAAGTTCAAGAGATATTGCTGCCCCCAAAGATTTCTTCAAACCCTAGCACTAAACCACCATTTTCCACTAAAAAATGCACCATTTGACATCTAGAGCATCACCTAAAAACCATCTATTCACCTCCCTTTCACACACAATTTTTCACACATGTTTTTTAACCCTAACTAATCCTTTCCATTGAGTTACATAAGCATACAATGGGTGGAAGGCTTAACATGACATTTTAATGCACTAAAAACCCTTAAAACAAGGTATACAGACTGACCCTCAGTAACTGGCTTCTAAAATGCAAAAAAATCACTTGAAATCCAACCAAACTAAAACTAAAATAGAGTTAAGTCTACTTTCCACCTAATTCCATCGAAAAGAGAGCACAATCACTCCGAGCTACTTTCAACCGGCTCGATCCGTTAAGGGTCCAAAGTGCAAAAGGGTAAAAATCTTTGACGGGGTATTACTCATAAATCGTGGTGCTTATGAAATATTTTTCTGAACCTACGAGATCACATTGGGCCCCTCTACAATAACCTCTCTCATTTTTTTCTATCTTGGAAGTATTTTCCTGTGGTGGTGAATTTTCATTTGGGGAAAAAGTTGTCAAATTCAAGTAGTTGAAAGTTGCAAAGTGATGCAACTTTCATTCTGTAGCTAGTGTGACCAAAAAAATTGTTTCAATGCATCCAAGTGGGTACGTTTACACTAGGCATGGTCCTCTTTCGTACCCAAACACGTGGAATCACTCTGAGCTACGTTCAACCAGATCAATCCCTTAAAGGTCCAAAGTGCAAAATGGTTGCAAACTTCAACATGCTATTACTTGGATAATGTGATGCTTAGAAACTTCTCATCCAATTCTATGAGATTTTGTTGGGCCCCTCTACAATAACCTCTTTCAGTTTTTTCCATCTCGAAGGAATTTTTCTATGGTGGCAAATTTTCACTTGGGGAAAAAGTTGTCAAATGCAAGTAGTTGAAAGTTGCAAAGTGGTGCAACTTTTGTTCTACAGCTCGTGTGACCAAATGGACTGTTCCAATGCATCTGAATGGGTAAATTTATGCTAGGAATGGTCCTCTTTTACACCCAAACCCACGAAATCGTTTTGAGCTACATTCAACCGAATCGATCCCTGAAGGGTCCAAAGTGCAAAATGGTTGCAAACTTCAGTATGCTATTACTCAAATACCATGATGCTTATAAACTTGTCATATGATCCTATGAGATTGAATTGGGCCCCTCTACAATAAACTCTCTCAATTTTTCCTATCTCGGAGGAATTTTCCTGTGGTGGCGAATTTTCACTTGGGGAAAAAATTGTCAAATGCAAGTAGTTGAAAGTTGCAAAGTGGTGCAACTTTTGTTTTACAACTTGTGTGAGCTAAAATACTATTCCAACATGTCTAGGTGGGTACGTTTAAGCTAGGAATGGTCCTATTTTTCACCCAAACATGCGGAATCGCTCCGAGCTACATTGAACCAGATCGATCCCTTAAGGGTTCAAAGTGCAAAATGGTTGTGAACTTCAACATGCTCGTATTCAGACACCGTGATGCTTAGAAAATTCTTATCTAAGCCTATGGGATCATGTTGGGCCACTCTACAATAATCTCTCTGAGTTTTTTCTATCTCGGATGCCTTTTCCTGTGGTGGCGATTTCTCTTTTGGCAAAAAAGTTGTCAAATACAAGTAGTTGAAAGTTGCAAAGTGGTGCAACTTTTGTTTTGCAACTCGTTTGACCAAATGGACTATCCTGATGCGTTTGGGTGGGTACTTTTATGTTAGGAATGGTCCTCTTCCCCTTGAAACACGCGGAATCGCTTCGAGCTACCTTCAACCGAAAAAATCCCTTAAGAGTCCAAAGTGCAAAATGGTTGTGAACTTCAGCATGCTCATATTCGGACACCGTAACACTTAGAAACTTCTCGTCTGAGCCTATGGGATCAAATTGGGCCCCTCTACAATAACCTCTCTCAGTTTTTTCTATCTCGAAGGCCTTTTCCCATGATGGTGATTTCTCGCTTGGGGAAAAAGTTGTCAAATGCAAGTAGTTGAATGTGTAAAAATGACTTTTTAGCTATTCCACCCATTGTATCCTACTATAACTTAGTGGAATGGAATAATTAAGGGTAGAGAACATATGTGCATGGTTTCTGGATTAGGGGAGGTGAGTTGAGTGGTTTGGTGTGATGCCCTAGTTGGAAATTTAATGAGTTTTGGTGAAATTCAGTGGTTTAAGAGTGGAAATGGTTGAAATCCTTTGGGGCAGCAGTTTATGAGGGAATTTTAAGCATGTGTAGGTTCTTTTCATTTTTTATGCATTGGCAAGGTGTTATGAGTTGTGGGAATAGGATTTTCAATAAACCCACTTGTTTTAGGGTTTTAGCCATAGCAACAAGGAAGTGAACTATTTGATAAAATTCTTTGGTAAACATGTACAAAAATTATGGTAGCATAGACAAGGTAGTGAATTGTTTGAAACAATTCCTCAAAGAAACGCGGTCTCATGGTGATGGAATTTCATGAAAATCCATAGCTGTGAGGATTTGTGACTTGAGGATTGTGATTAATGATTGCAATTGTGTTTAGTGAGATTGCAAGACCTCCCCTACTGCATCAATGTTTTAGGGTTTTATCCATAGTAGAAAGGCAATTAACTATTTGATATAATTCTTTGATAGACATGTATGAAAATGTGGTAGAATAGAAAACATAGTGAACTCTTTGAAAAAATGCTTCGAAAAAATGAGGTCTCATGGTGATGGAATGCCATGACAATCAAAAGCAATTTGATTGTCACGACATTCTATCACCATGAGACCACATTTATTTGAGGCATCTTTTGAACTAGTTCACTACCTTGTCTATGGATTTTCATGGCATTCCATCACCACATTTATTTGATGCATTTTTTCAAATAGTTCACTGCCTTGTCTATGCTATTGCTTACTATTATGCTTTTGATATATTTTTTCGAAGCATCCATAGCTTGTTCGAAATCACTTGTTTTAGGCTTTTAGCCATAGCAAGAAGGCAGTGAACTATTTGACAAGATGATTTGGTAGACATGTATGAAAAATGTGGTAACATAGACAAGGCAATGAACTATTTGAAATAATACCTCAAAGAAATTTGGTCTCATAGAATGCCATGATAAGAAAATGTAATTGGCAACTGCTCCTAGTAATTAGTTAATATGCAATGTGAAGAAATTGCATAAATGCTTAGGTTGAATTTGTACAAACTATATTGTAATTGAAATTTTGTCATCTATCACCATCTAGTTATTAGTTATGCAAAGTGAAGTAATTCTTTGACTTTGAAAGATGTGCAATGCAATGTAATCAACGATATGAATATAAACTACAAAAATCCATTTTTTACAATTCATTAGTTAAAATATTTATTTTATTTTCTCTCTATATCTCTATATGCTATGGAAATACCTTTCAATTTTTTTTAAAAAAGTTTTAATCTCTTGTTCTACAATTTTTCCCAATTTTTTCAAAAACTCTTATACTTTTGGTTTGTCAAATCTTTCCCCAAAACATTTTTGCTGCTATGCATTGAAAGCATGAAGCATACACATGAATACAAAAAATATAGGTGAAGTATACATGTGAATAAGTGAAGAATACATGTGAATAAGTGAGGCACAAGTAATTGAAGCATTCCAAATGATACAAACCACCACGAATGGAGCTTATTTACACAATGCGCTTTAGATGGGGCTTATTGAGCATTTGACAGTAATTAATTAATCATTAGATGTAAACAAAATACATGCCTACAACATTCAAGCATACAATTTACATGATACACATTCTAACATCATTCAAGAATGGCAGTAGAAAAATAAGACTTTCTTTAATCAAAAAGCCAAAAGGCTATACAATGATATATATTGATAAAAGTATATACAATATATCGAAAAAAACCATACAGACTTAGTACAAATGAGCAATATGGACATAAAATTTCACATATATATCGATAGTACAAAACATATGTTCCAAAATACCACATAGGCATACAACAAACAACCCTGATACATAGTCATTTCCCTCTAGGGGAAGGAAATAGATCTCGTGCTGCCTTCAAAATTTGGCTGGATGGAGTGACTATTGCTTCTCTTGTCTTTTGAACACACTCACTAGTCCTCCTCTCTTCACTTTGGACCTTCAACCGATACAATAAAAAGTAAATATGTTAATACACAAAAATTGAATTGTGGAATGGAATATAATAAAATATATAATCACTTATCGCATACATATAGTGATCATGTACATTTACAACATCACTACATCCATGATCTGGAGTGACAACCACCTATAGCAACCATCAAGATATAAATTAAACTACATAAAATTAACATAATTTTTTTTTATAATAGACCATAAAAGAGAAAATATAATGTCAAATCGACTAATCTATTCCATACCTCTCTCAATGGATCAAAACTAGCTATTGTTGTAGAAAATCCATGGTCCATTGTGCCACCAACATCACCAGGTTTGTCTCTTTTCAATAACTGCAAATGAAACAATATCTCATGTATCATGTTGATATAAAGACCAAGAGGGGATAATGGAACATAAGGTGAAATAAGAGAGGGTAATGGGATGGGAATAGAAGGGTGATGCAGAGAGGGGGCTCAAAATCATTCAAAGTGAAAACTTTCCTTCAAAAGGTATCTAACAAGATTAAAATGGCCTATTAGAGTAATCCAAAAAATCCTCAAAGCTTGACAACAATCGGGAGTGTAATTTCTCACTTTCACCCATGTAACCTAACAACAGTGCAAACTTAGTTTTTGGCCTTTAACTCCCATGAATTCCAAAACACTTGATAACTAGAAGGTGGATTCAGATACCCATTTCAGAGTTATACAACATATCTCTTAACTAGATACAAGTATTTTGGACCAATCCCTTGAAATTAGACCCTCAACGCTGTCTTAGGTCATGAATTAGGCCAGATTTACAAAGAAACATAACTTTATACTTAACACAGACCCTTGAAACCTTGGGGAAATATTTCCTATGCCCTCAAACCTCTAAAACCACAATCAACACCCAGGGTTGACACCTCCAACATAGCAAACTCCAAAACCCTCAATTTCATGCCAAGTCAAGAGGGTTTATTCAAAGTCCCACTTGCACAACCTCCCAGACCATGCCACTGACTCAAACATGTATATTTTTACCCCAATATACTCAAAATTTGGAAAAAACTCCACACTCTCATTGATTTCCACAAACCCTAGACCCAAGGCTCCATCTTCATGTGTTTTTCTTCACAAAACTCATCAAGGCAGTAGGTTTATCTCCTTAGTTCCTTCTCCACAACTCTAATAATGAAACCTACAACATACTCAAAATCAATAGGGCCCATTAGACTAGTTACAGTAGGTAAAGTTGGTGTAAGGGCCCTTAAATCATGATTTTGGTTACAAAACCCTCAAACAGGGTGTCCTCAGCCTGTCAAAGGAAAAAAGTGATATTTACCACAAATCATAATAGATCTCCCTCAAACCTATTCCAAAAGATTTTTAACACCTACCACCACAAAGTAAAATTATTTACATAGCATAATCAAATTGTACGGGCTCGTACAAGCCTATAAATGACAAGAAAACTCAGAAATTTGGTGAAAAACAGAGATATTCTTATTGCCAATGCTTCAAACTTGAAGCCAACATTACAAAATGAGTTGTCATGCCTTTTTAAAGGCTTCTCCTCATCAAAAAAACACCCAAATTCCTTACAACTACTTTTTAAACCTCTCATGACTGTTGCATTACAAATTTGTTGCATTTATGCAACTCACAAATTTGTCAATTTCAAGTTTTGACTCTTTATTGTTTCCTAGACCCTCTTAAACACCTAAATTATTAAAAATAGTCTAATTAGACCTTATTAAACTAAGAAAACATCATCCTATCTACCTTAACACCCCTTGTCAACTTTGACAATTCCTTCCACATGATTTGCAAACCTTACAAGATGAATTCAAAAGCCCCTCAAAGTTGATCAATTACAATAGAATGGTCATATTGGACCTTATTAAGACTCAAAAACTCAACTCAAACATCATAAAACACCTTTTCTATCAGAAAATTAATGAAGAAACATAGAAAAGAGTGGTTCCCCTTCACCAAAGGGATTAATGGAACACAAGATGGACTAGTATAGATTGATGGGATGGGCTAGGATGGGATAACAAAATATAGGGAGGGAAATTAGAGGTTAATGGGATGCGATTATTAGGGAATAATACAACATAGGGTGAACTAGGAGGTGTCTAGGGTTTTACTATAGTACATGAAGTGTGAATTTGACATGTGTGTAGCAATAATAGAGAAGAGTTATCTAGAATGAAACGTGGATGAATATGGTATAACATATGATGATATAAAGTAATATAGGGTGGAACATAGGGGATCATGGAATATTTCTAGGGTGAAATAATAATGGGTACAATAAGATGGGAGTAGAAGGAAATAATGGCACATAGCATGGACTAGAAGATATTAGTGGGATGGGCTAGGAGGGGATCATGAAAAATAGGGTGAACTATTAAATGTTAATGGTACGAGATTAGGAAGGAATAAAGGAACAAAAAGTAAATTAGGAGAACATAATATGACACGATAAAGGAAACAAATGCAATGTTTGTGTTTCTCATCATTTTTTTAGATTTGTGTATATGCAAAATTATGAAAACTAGCTAACATAGTTTTACAACACCATTAATGAATAAAGGCTACCTAAGTGTACATTGTTTGAGGATATGAATTGCGAGGTGTGGAGGAAGAAGGTGCACTAGGAAACTATTTGAAATACAAAGCATGTTATGAGACAAAAATTCAAATATAACATTCAACTGTTCAAATGCAATAATAATATCTTTAATACTAGTTGCATACCTATGGACTCATCATCAGGAATGTATAAGGGTCCGTAGGAATAGAGCATGCCTCATGAATAGTGCAACCCTGAAATTTCATCATATCAAAATTCTACTAATTTAGTTATTCTTAAATTTTAAAATATAATTTAATAAACAACATTAAAATAACTTGCTAAATTTTACCTGAGTGTCAATGCCGAATGTATCATTTAGAATATCATCTGTGAAAGCCATTGCCTCTACAACTAATGTAGGTTGTGTAGTTGCATCACGAGAACTTTGATAATGGTACATGCGAACAGTACCACAAGCTCCACAATGGTGGGGTGGAGCTCGGGGCATACACATCTCCTCCACACTAGGCTCGACTAGAGGACTAACAAACTATAAAACGTTGTGGGTGAGTGAGTCAATTGACTTCAGTGTGTCCACCTCTACACTGTCCTTAACAATGGAAGGAAAAATGACATGCTCCACCATGGGTCTGGCCAAGGCTCTTGGTGCCAATTGTGGATTACGTCGTGCAACAGGTCTATCATGTGTGGAGCCCCCACCTCTACCTTTAAAGTCTAAGATGTCAAAATAGTTTGGCATTTTATTGAGGACAAACTCGCAATAGAGTTTTCTCAAAAAGTATTGTGGCACCTCATGGTTATTGCATGGAGGTTGGTCAAATACCATCCACCACCGCTCCCAAATTTTTTTTTTAATTAACTCATGGTGGCACCAATGGATGGGAACCTCCTACATGCATGAGACAAAAGGTTCATTGGTTCTCAGGTCTATAAATAGGGCACACAAGTTGGCTTTGCTAATTTTTTGGTTTTTGACATCTGCATATGACAAACCACTAGTATAAAATTGTCTCATCTCATGTCTCTTATTTGACCAAAAATTCATTTTCTTGCTCATTTCTCCTACATGAGTTACAATTGACTTCAATGATTCAACAATCCCTCTCCTATAAGGGTGGGTTTCAGCATGCTCGGTTAATCTTCCAATTAACTGTTGAATGTCTCTTTTATTGTTTTCAATTTGATTTTGAATATTTTCTTGTGTTCCTTGAGGATTCCTATGAATTGATGGAGGGGTTTCAGGTTGTTCTTATATAGGAGGTTCTTCATGAGGGGGTGATTGTGAATTCTCAATGTTTCAAGTTGGAGATTCATTCCTTGAGAATTTGAAAAAAAATTTATTATAAAACCTAATTAAATTTGCATTCTAAATCAAATTCAAAATAAACAAAATAAAAATACATACCTCTTTGCAATCTTTGAACTCTTCGACGTGTTGGCGGCATCCTCATGGAAAATGGAAAGCTAAGGATGCAGACAATGGACAAGATTTGGCAAGCGCGAGTTGCAGACCTGAAATCCTCTTTCTCAAGCCGCAGGTTGAAGAGAAATGAGGGTTTGAAACCCGATTTTCGGATTTTATGTCAACTAAGCCATTTGGCACACGCCAAATTTGGCGTGCACCAAATTTGGCGTGCACCAAATTTGGCGTGCACCAAATTTGGCACTCACCAAATTTGGCATGTGCCAAATGGCTTATTTTAGGCTTTTTTTGGATGTTTTTTCAATTTGGGACCTAAATTGTGTCACATATTGGTGCACTTACCCCAATATACCATACCTACAAATGGATTGAGCACAAGTGATGAGATCAAGGCCTATGAAACAAATGGTAAAGAAAGGTTTGTTCTTTTGAGTAGTCTTAAAAATTTTGAATTAGTGAAAGTTATGGATTTGAAAACTACTAAATAAATTTGTGATAATTTGGAAAGTATTTATGGAGATACTATGGTAAAAAAAGCTAAGATGTTAAACTTGAAAACTACATTTGAGAACTTGAGGATGTCTGAAGATGAAAAAATTACAAGCTATATGCAGAGGGTAGATGAAGTGGTGAGCTCCATCAAAGGTCTTGGAGGTAAGGGTAAAGAACATAAAGTGGTAAAGAAAATTCTTAGAACCCTTACTAAAGGTTACAATTATAAATTTGTTTCTATTGAGGAATCTTAAAATATAGATCAGTACTCTAGAGATCAATTGGATGGCTCTTTAACTACATTTGAGATGATATATTTTGGTTCTAACAATAGTGCAAAAGTTGAGACTTCTTTTAAGGTTGCGAAAATAAAGAAGATGGAAGAACCAGATTAGGAAGATATTGACGATGTGGAGGGTAACTTTGTGAGAAGGATGAGAATAGGTACTAGTAAGTATAAAGGTAAATTACCTTTCAAATGTTTTAATTGTGGACAAATAGGTCACTATGCTTCAAGATGCCAAAAAAAAGTTGTGAATGACAAAAACAAGGAGAACAAAGGCAAGAAAGTTAAGAAAAGCTATTATGTTAGAGAAGATGTAAGTATTTTTAATGATGAAATAGATTATGGAGATGTTGATGATGATGAATTCTTGTTCATGGTTTTAAAAGATGAATTTTTTTCTACTAATTCTAAAATATTGTGAAGGAAAGTGCTCTAGAGAGAAAGGATAAGACTAAAGGTACTTTGGTATTTTTTTTTCATGTTAGACAGGATAAGAACTACTAGATCATTGACAGTGGTTGCTCAAATCATATGACTGGAGACAAGAGTGTAATGGTGTAAAATTGCACCCCTCATAATTTCACATACATTCTTGCATCTAATTTAGTGTCCACTCCCTTAGCATTTATATAGGCTCATTTTAGCCCCTGCATCGGCCTTTTTCCACTCTCAAGATGCTCAACACCCCTTTTCAGCAACTACCTTCATGCATAAACTTTGCATCAAATGTTGTGCTTTTCCCATACTCATCATTTTGTAGAATGATGTGTTTGGACACTAGCATGTTGTGCAGACATCTACACACTGTGTTAGTGTCCTGTGACATTTTAACGTTAAAAAAGTTGTTTTCGAGCATGTTTTCCACTTGTCATCTAATTTTGTTGGTGGTAACGGCTTGAGATGACTTGTAACCACCAAGGAAGCTTCTTTTTGCTCCTCTTCTCTCCTTAAAATCTATCTTTTCAATTCATTTGTGCTTCTAGCTTCTCTCTAGCTTTGGCTCTAGCCTTCTACTCTCCAGCTCTTGCTTGCACAACTCCATATAGCTTTCTATAGCAACCTCAAGCTCTTAATCTCTCACAACACCCTTTGCAGCTCTCTCTCATCCTTGCTCTTTTTGGGTTCCTTAAGCCTTGCAGTTGATACCTCCCTTGTCTTATGCTTTTGAGCATCTTGGGATTTCACACATCCCCTATTAATCACATATCTATTTTGTGATACGGGTTCTCCTCCTCGAGATGGGATTTCTTTTATCACCTATAATTTGTGATATGGGTTCTCTTGCTCAAGTGGAGATTGATTTTATCACTCATTTGTCCATTTCTTTCTATCTATTTGGCTGCCTATGGAGGTGGGAACACCGAAACATGGGTTGGATTGAGGCAAACCCCTATACATCCCCAACACTTTCTCCACATCTTACACATGCAAGTATTGAAGACATTCATTTGTTGGAGGCTTTATTACTTGGGTGGCTATGAGGAGTTTCTATCTTTCCTCTTTATCATTTCTACTTTATTTCAATTTTATCATATTCTATTATTTTCCAGTACCTTGGAAGTTCTTAGTAATTAGATCGCCATTAGTCACTTTGTTATTTTATGTGATAAAATCGCTTTCTAGTCCATATAGACACCGACACGCTAAAGAGACACTAGTGTTCCGTGCTATCATCCTTTGGCTGAGAGCCTGTCAGTTTGTCCAAAAAATCTTTGTGACCTATTTTAGATTCTAGAACTCTCACACTATTCCTTGAGGTAGTTAAGGGCAGTTCACCCCTTGGGAATCTCTTGAGAATAAAGAGACTAATGAGTATTTAATCCCCCTTCTCTACATTTTGGTGAACCCAATGTGAAGCACAAAATATTTTGAAAACTAGGAATTTATTTACCCCAACTTGGTGGGGTCATAACTTTTGACTTGATGCTAGGAATTCATAACCGTTTACACCATTGGAAAGGTCTCCAAGAGGACTAGTTCAGTCCCTAAACTACGATGCCTTTGCCTATAAAATTTTAGGGAGTGGCACAAATTTCAACCCCAAATTTTTCTTCGAAGGCCTCCGAAAATGCAAATTACTAGAACCTAGAAAATATTCAAAAAAAAATAGAAAATTTGGATTCTCATTTTTCTTAGTTATGCCACCAAAATGAATTTAATATCCTCTTTTATGAGTTCAATATCTAGTTTTGTTCAAAGTGTTAATGATGTTCCATTTCATGCATGTGATAGTGACTTGGCTTTGCCCATGTCACTCTATATATTTGATCCTTCTCATGAGATTCCTCTTGTTTTGAAGGATATCTTGTTGCAAGAAGATGAAATTATTGATACCTTTCTTAACATCAATCTACCTTCTCTTCATTCCAATGCACTCTCTTCTAGGGATGATGCATTAGTGAATAATGAATCTCCTCTCCATTCCAATGCACTCTCCTCTAGAGATGATGTATTAGCGAATGATGAATCTCCTTCCATATTTGATCCTCTCTGGATCGATGTTGAGAATGTTTCAAGTCAAATAATTTTTTCACTAGTTGTGATGATTCTATAAATGTAATCTATGTCTCTACTGCCCCTCAAAGGCCTAAGAGACCGATCATTTATCTGACTCTCGCTAGTCCTTCTCCTAAAAGGATTTGTTCTATTGTCATTGTCCCATTTGATAACGATTCTCTTGATATTTCTATGGATTCCTCTTATAGAATAGTAGCCCATACTTATAAGAATAGAATGAATAAACAACCAAGCCTTCTTCAAGCTCCTAAATCTATGACTAAAGAACCTAGTGATTATGATCTTGTCGAGCAATTTCGAGTTACTCTAGCTAAGATCTCACCATGGGAATTGCTTCAGTTTGCTTCGGTTTATCAAGGTATGCTTTAGGAAGCCTTGCAAAAGATCCTTTTGCCTAGCTCCACTAGGCCGATGAATTTTAATACATTGATGGCTCATTTTCATGTAGATTTGTTGAATATTACATTCTATTTGCAAGAACTCCCACCTATGGAAGTGCAGAAGTGGGTAGAACCTCTAATGATCATAGTTAGTTCATTAATAAAATTAGCATTAGATGTACTCTCGTTGACACTGGTTTAGTGCTCAATGTGTGTAAAATTTCAATCTATTTCCTAAAATTAATATTGATTCATATTCTCTTAATGCTTATTTTATTGTCATTTGTGAGTTTGATAATATCGATTGACAAGCCCTAGGCATGATAGTCTTTCCTTTGAGGTTGGGACCCATTATTGTACCCACTCTTGTATATGTTATGTCAAAAAAATTACCATATAACCTTTATCTTGGTAGATCATGGATTCATGCTATGGGTGCAGTCCTGTCTACCTTGCATAAATCTATTAAGTTCATTTGTAACAATCAAGTAGTCACAGTCATGGCTGACCCTGAGGCTATGCACTTATGTGAGATGGCATCTATTGGTCAAGTTTTGGTTGTGCCTACTCTTATCTTTTCAATGTCTTCCAATGTGTCGATGTTTACTCTAGTAGTACCTACTACAAAGGATACTCTTGAGATAAATGTCCCTGAAGAAGATCCTTCTGAAGCAAGAAATCCTAAGTCTACTCCTCCTACTTCTCAAAAGAATGCATGTCTTGGTGATGATTAGGGTTCCTTAGACTTTACAATTTCCTTTAGTGGGGAATATAAAGTTGACCTGATCCACTCAAGCCTTCCAATCACATCATCCAAACCCGCTACCAAAGATGGTTATTATTTTGTATAGTGGGATAATGTGATCAATAGTTATAATGTTCTTAATGTTGATCCTCCCCCTTCTAGAGAAGATGATCATGCTTTTGTTAAAAAGGTTAATGTTGGCAGTCCTGTCAAGAAGGGTGATGGTGATCCAGTAGAAGAGTATGTTTCCCCTTGCTGGGATAATGCTCTCTATGGAGATCCTCCTCCTTCCCAAGATTTGCAAGCACGTTATGGCCCTGGATTTAGGCTTGTCTCTAAATATGGCTATGAGCGTGAAGGTTGTAGGTGTAATGAACAAGGAATTTCAGGTCCCTATAGAATGTGTACCTCATAAGCGTAATTGGGAATTGGTTTATCGAATGAACAATCTAAATGGAAACCATGGTTTAATGTTGACATGATGTCCACTCAACCTCATCTACCATTATCTGCTATCTTCATGCCTTCTTCTTGTGAGTAGATAAAATTTTCTCCACACGAGGAAGGGTAGCTTCCTGCTCCTCATTCTTTGTCTGAGCAAGAGTGTATTTTGTTAAGGATTCTCAAATACCACTTAATTACTCTTCCTCCTCCTAAGAAATATCATAAGCATGATAAAGAAAAAATTATTTCTGTGCATACCATCGAGTTCCTAACTATTCCACTAGTGAATGTAAGGCCTTGAAGGGTAAAATACAACTTCTTGATTTAGGTCCCTTCACTCATTTTTTTTTCGGATGCACTTGCCTCTTCTTCAAAAGACAAGTGATATCAAGGTTTACCTCTATCCTATATGTACTAAGTATCTTGCATGGTTCTCCTCCCTTGTATGTTGGAGGCAGTGATAAATTGTTTTGGAGATGTTTGTCCCTCTTTAAGAACCCTCTCTCTTCTCTCTGTCTTTCAAATTGAGCATCCCTTGAGTGGAACCCTTTTTATTTTGAAGGGTTCCTAAGGGAATCCTTTGAAATATTTTCTCTCGAATGAATTTTATGGCATCTAGCTTAGGGATAGTTTGACTAGACCTCACCTTCCAAATAGTGCATCCCATGAGTGGACCCCTTTTCTTTTGAAGGGTTACCGAGGGACCTCTTTGAAAGATTTAAAGTTATTGACCATCTACATGACTACCTGTCTACTTGTGTGGATTTTTCAATCTGACATGTTTTATTTGCAGATTAACATGTTGCTTTGCAGGTGTGCCTGTGAAGCTACTTTCCAATCCGACTCTGTGGAGTCCCCTTACACTGGGCTTCCTTCATGAGAGAGTACTTGGGGGATACCTTCTTGCAGGGCTGCAGGCCTATGAGATGCTTGTATCCTACATGATTTGTCCATCATTGGTCTGGAGGCCTTTGGTGTACTTAGATCAACTTCATAGTTCCACAAAGATACAAAGTCCATTTGTTCAAATCTCCTTAGGAGAGAGTACCTATGGAGCCATATCTCTTGGGATTTTCATTCCTTTCTAGCTTCTCCATCTCTCTCTTAAATTCTCTTTCTTCTCAATTGTGTATACAGGATTGAAGATCTACATCTTCTGCATCCTAAGTATATGTACTTTCTCTCTTCGATATTGGTTGCTTCCCTGAATTGTGGGTGCATTCTTCTCTTGAAGCAACTGATCCTTACATTCTTCTCTTTGTTTAAGAATTCTTCTATGTATTATTGTTTTTAATTTGGGGATGACACATAGTACTGAAACAACCTTTTGCATCAAGGTCTCTTTACTTTACTGACTCAAATCCTTTAGTTTGTTATGTGCTTGTGTGTGTGTGTTTTTATGTTCTAACCTTGTGATATAATGATTTTTTATGTTCTAACATTGTCGTCTTGTGTAGGTCTTTCTTGTCTAATGTGTTTGTTTTGTAGGTCTTCAACTTGGGGGCATGATTCCTTTGTTCGAAGATTTTTTTGTTTCCTCTACAATATCCTTTTGGAATCATGATGTTATTTATGTTTAGTAGATTTCCTTTAGTTTGCATATTAGTGTAGATTCATATGCCCGCTAAAGTGGGGGAAAAATGTAATGGCGTAAAATTGCACCCCTCACAATTTCACATACATTCTTCCATCTACTTTAGTGTCCACTCCCTTAGCATTTGTGTGGGCTCATTTTAGCCCCTACATCAGCCTTTTTCCCCTCTTAGGTCACTCAACACCCCTTTTCAGTAGCTACCTTTGTGCTTCAGCTTTGCATCAAACATTGTTCTTTTCCTATACTTGTCATTTTGTAGCGTGATGTGTTTGGGTACTAGTGCACCACATAGATGTCTATTTGCCACACTAGCATCCTGTGACATTAAAGTTTTCAAACAACTATTTTCGAGCATGTTTTCCACTTTTCATCTACTTTTGTTGGTGGTAATGGCTCAGGACACCTTATAACCATCTAATAAGATTCTTTTTCTCCTCTTCTCTCCTTAAAAGCTATCTTTTCAATTCATTTATGCTTCTAGCTTCTCTCTAGCTTTGGCTCTAGCCTTCTACTCTCCAGCTCTTGCTTGCATAGCTCCATACAACTTGCTACATCATCATGAAGCTCTTAATCTCTCACATCACCCTTTGTATCTATCTTGGCTCTTGTAGTTCTCTCTCTCATCCTTGCTCTTTTTGGCTTCCTTAAGCCTTGTAGATTATACCTCCCTTGTCTTGTGCTTGTGATCACCTTGGGATTTCACACATCCCCTATTAGTTACATATCTATTTTGTGATATAGTTTATCCTCCTCAAGTAGGGATTTCTTTTATCACCTATACTTTGTGATACAAGTTCTCCTCATCGAGCAGGGATTTCTTTTATCACTTGTTTTTCCATTTCTCTTTATCTATTTGGCTATCTGTGGAGGTGGGAACACTGAAATAGGGGGTTTGACTAAGGAAAACCCCTATATAGCCCCAACACTTTCTCTATATATTACACATGTAGGTATTGAATAAATTCATTTGTTGGAGGCTTTATTATTTGGGTGGATGTGAGGAGTTTCTATCTTTTCTCCTCTTACTTTATCATTTCTACTTTATTTCAATTTTATCGTAAATTTCTGTTATTTTCCAATAGTTTAGGATTTATTAGTAATTAGATCACCAATATTCACTTTGTTATTTTCTATGATAAACTTACTTTCTGGTCCATACAGATGCCAGTGCACCAAAGAGACACCAATGCATTGTGCTTTCATCCCAAACTTGCACTATCATCCTTTGGTCGAGAGCTTGTCAGTCTATCTAGAAAATCTTCATGACCTACTCTTTTAGATTCTAGAACTCTCGCACTGTTACTTGAGGTAGTTAAGGGACGTTTTCCCCTTGGGAATCTCTTGAGAATAAAGAAACTCATGAGTAGAGAATCCCCCTTCTCTATAAAGAGTAAGTTTGTTAAACTTAAAAAATATGATGGAGGAATTGTTAGATTTGGAGACGATTCAGGTGCTAAGATTCATGGAATAAGTTGAATAAGTTTTGATGGAAAGCATAATACTAATGATGTTTACTATGTTAAGGGTTTAAGGAATAACCTTTTGAGTATTCAAAAATGTGTAGCAAGGGATATAATCTTGTATTTCAGGATGATGGATGTGAGATCAGAAAAGGGTCCAAAACTATGATTATTACTAGAAAGAGGACAAACGGAAATGTTTATCAGCTCAAGGGTGCTGATGGTCACTATTTTATGACTCAGATTAATGAAAGTTGGTTATGGCACAAAAGGATTTTCACATTAATTTTGACAACTTAGTTAGAATCAGTCCAGTTCAAGTAGGAAGACATTTTCCAAGGATTACAAAGCCTATCAATGCTATCTACAAGGAGTGTCAGATTGGAAAGTAAACAAGAAATTTCAAGGGTAAAGAACAATCTTCTACCAAATTGTTGGAATTGGTGCATACAAACATTTGTGGTCCTACAAGAGTGAGAAGTATTCAAGGTGATAGGTATTTCATGCTTCTAATTAATGATTATTCTAGAATGACATGGGTTACTTTTCTTAGAGAAAAATCTAAAGCCCTAGATAGATTCAAAGCATTTAAAGTTATGGTTGAGAATACAATGGATTTGAAGATCAAATGTTTGAGGTTTGAAAAAGTTGGAGGGTTCACCTCCAATGAATTTAACATGTTTTTTGAGAATCATGGCATAAAGAGGCACTTGTCTGCCCCTAGAAATCCTCAACAAAATGGAGTGGTCGAAAGGAAAAACATAACTGTTCAATAAGTTGCAAGGATTATGATGAAAGAAGATAACCTACTAGAATTCTATTGGAGAAAAACAATTCATACTATTGTTTACATACTTAAAAAATTTCAAGCAAAAGCAAACAATACAAAGACTCCCTATGAGTTGTGGTATGGAAGGATCCCTATTGTCAAGTACTTTAGAGTGTTTGGAAGCAAATGCTATATCAGAAGAGATGATGAAAACTTAGGAAATTTTGATGCAAGGTCTAATGAAGGAATATTCCTTAGATATTTTACTAAAATCAAAGCTTACAAATGTTACAACAAAAGATTGAGAAATATTGTTGACAATGCAAGAGTCAAAGTTGATAAAGATTTGCAGAATCTAGTGGTGATAGATGGATATGAATTAGATAAACTTTCTTGCAAAGAAGAAGAAGAAATAGCTAAGGAACATGAAGTAAAAGATGAAGAGGAAGAAGCTCCAAAAAAGACCCCTAGAACCCCTAAGTATGTGATGAGAAATCATTCTAAAGAATAGATCATTGGAGACAAAAGAAAAGGTGTACTGACAAGAAGGAAAGCTACTAAAGAAGAGGTAAATTTGTGTCTACTTTTGAAAGTTGAACCTAAAATAGTGATTGAGGCATGCAAAGATGAGTACTGGATGAAAGCTATGGAAGAAGAACTTATGCAAATTAAGAAGAATTAGACTTGGGAACTTGTCCCATAACCAACAAAAAAAAACATAATTAGATCTAAATTGGTGTTCAGAAACAAACTAAATGAGAATGGAGAAGTAGTAAGAAATAAAGAAAGGCTTGTGTGTAAGGGCTACTCACAAGTTGAAGGAATAGACTTTGAGGATAAATTTTCTCTGGTGGCTAGAATGGAAGAAATCGAGATGATTTTGGCATTTGTAGAACATTAGGACTTTAAATTTTATTAGATGGATGTGAAGTCCGCTTTCATGAATAGAGAGCTGGAAGAAGTATACATGGAACATCCAGAAGGATTTTAGTTACCAGATAAACCTAATATGGTGTGCAAATTAAAGAAGGCATTGTATGAATTGAAGAAAGCTCCTAGATCTTGGTATGCAAGGTTGGATAAATATTTGATAAAACAAGGATTCAGTAAAGTCACCACATATAGTAATCTTTACTTCAAAGTTGAAAAAGATCAAATATTGATTGTAGTTTATGTTGATGACATAGTCTTTGGAGGCAATGAAGCTATGTGTAAGAATTTTGTAGAAGAGATTTGAAAAGGGTTTGAGATGTCTATGCTTAGGGAGATGAATTTCTTCCTTGGGCTGTGTTGTGTCATTTTTGCACAACACGCCCCAGGGTGATCCCACAATACTGGTTTACAATTTCGTTGAGGAAGGAAAAGTGCAAAGACACTCCCATGATTTTTTTTTTGGTTTTTATGGGTTCGCACAAACTAAGGTGTTCATATGGACCCAAAAAGGGGTTTGTATGGACCCCCCTTTGAGTGAACCCTATTTAATGATGGGAACCAATTTTTCGCACATTTTTAAAAATGAAGACAAAGGAAAATTCAAAAAAGGGGTTTTTTCTCCCCCTTTAAGAGAACCCCCAAGGGAGGTTTTCTTGAAGGGGGGTCCATACGAACCCCCCCTTTTCCCCTTCCCCTCCTCTTCTACACAAATTTTGCAAAAAAATTCCTTTCGAAGCTCAGGTTGAAGATGAAAATGGAGGAGACTTCATAGACCTAACTGGATGATGGTAGTCCTTGGAACATTGAATATAATTTTAATATGTTTTGGTTTTATCATTTATTTTTTGAAGTTTGATTAAAGATAGGTTTTTCACCGAAAATCAAGCTCTTTATTCTGCACATGTGGAAAAATAGCAGATTATTATTTATTTTTTTGAAAAATATTAGTGCACTAGATATTGATGTCACTGATCCAACAAAAAAAAATTGATACACACAAAAAAGTTATGTTTTAGCCTCTAAATCATGTCTAAATTGTAACTGGTTTGACTTTGAAACTTAATTAAGAAAAAAATATTTAATAAAATGCTATGAAACCAATTCCATGCATTAGATATCCTAGTTACAAATCTAAAATCAAAGCAATTATAATTTTATCCTTCATATAAAAAAAATTATGTGTTAGCCAGTAATGCCACTCTTTAAAAATGGTGTTTACTATTAACAACTTGTTTTCGAAGGACATGTAAAAAGATGTACAATCTGATTCCAAAATTTTTGAAAAAAATATATTTGGAATCTATAGAAAAAATGTCACAAGTCACTAGTTTGCATCATCTTTAAATTCCTCACCGTTTAGCCGCTATAGGTTCTTGAAAGTGAAGATTTAATTTAAAAAATTCAATTCAATGTCCAGTTTGGCCAAAAATTGTAAACTAGTATTGTGGGATCAACCCCCGTTGAAGGCAAATACCCTTTTTTGCTTGCTTTTTTGCTTTTTCTTTTGCTGATTTCTAGTTTTCTTCTCTTGAGGAGGTGGGTCCAGATTCAATTTGAAAATTCATATCTTTCAATGTCTTAGGAACCCTTATTTTGGTTGTGTTTGAATCTAGAAGATCTCTAAGTTTGAAAATCCAAACTTGCAAAACTCTCTAGTCCTTGTAAGACAAAATGGGAATCATATCTCAAGGATCTCTAAGCACTATTTGAAATAATCTACTTTCATCTCCCAAATCTACATTTAGAGGCTTGCAATGATTTAAGTTTTATTCAAATGATATTCATATGTACTTAAATGATCTACATTTCAAATGATTTTCGTACATAATTTGTTTCATACATGATGTTTCTAATGTTTATGGCTCATATATTCAATGGATGTGCTTAACGTGTGTAGGTCATAGGAGTTGGTGGTATCATTGGTAGGTACATGATTCAAAAAGATTTTTTGGCTTTAATAATGTCAACCTAAGATGAATAGTAAAAATTTGTGTAGTATATGTATTTTAAAGGGAAACTTGTGAATTTGGGGTCAATTAACGGTTTCAACTTTAAATGCTTTGGATTGAGCCAAGCTAGCAATAGAATGAATGAACACATATAGTGGACCGCCCTTGGGTTCTATGTACAAATTGAAGATTGATGCAGAGATACATGGCAGGTTTAGGCTCATGGGGTGTTTAAATGATGGAAGATGGATTGGTTTCAAGTGGGTCAGAGATTTAATGGTGGTATAGAAGAAAGGCCAAAGATTTTGTGTGTGTCAAAAATTCCCAAGAGAGGAAGGGACCTACAAATTTCACATGTAAATGAAATCCCTGATACTATCGAGTACACAAGGTGGAAGTTTGGAAAAATTGGAAGCCCATGGAATCCTCCACCACACGGAATCCCTGAAAGTAATTAATCCACACACTTAATTTTTTTTGTAATGGTTGGAATTCATGAAGTTATTGATTTCATGAAGATTCAATCATGACATCATGGTTGATATATCCCATTGAAAATGCATAAATATTGTCGATATTAAGCATGAGACCAAACATAAAGTCCATTATTCTGGAGCGATTTAGAGAAACTTATGATCTGGTAAAAGGTTGGAAAGGGTTTGGAGAGAATAGGTAGCTAGTAAAGAACATTATGGGCGTGATTCATGAGGATTCGATGCAGGTGGATTTATGTGAACATGTCCAAATATTTAAGTGAGCAGGGGCCGATTGTAGGAATTTTTGAATGTAGAAAAATAACATAGAGTTGTTGCTCTATCTCCCAATCAACTGGGAATAACCAAGCAAAATGAAGAAGCACAAACAATGCAAGGAGACATGCAAGTTTATTTTCTATTCAGTAAATTGGAAATGACATTATAGAAGGATAAATTTAAAAACTCGAAAAAAATAAAACCTAAGATACAAATTACAAACCGTTGGGAGTAATCAGGAGCTACTCATGTAGATAGACAACAATCATGAGTTTCTAGGAGCTCACTGTCAGGAGCTATATAGAGCTCTACCTAGAGAAATCACTGCTCTAACTCATACAAACAAAATATAGCTGCTACTATTTAGGAGCTTCTCTGAATCACACATAGAACTCACACAAAACATTCCTTTCTCATACTGGTGCTGCAAAAACTTCTTCTTCCCAACTTACAAAACTAATTGACTTCATTTATATTTTTCTCTTCAACATTACCTTTCAAAATTTGAATTCACCTACCAAATTAAATTCAGGAGCTGTCAAGAGCGGCAGGGATGAAGATCCCAAGAAAATTGTTGAAGAAAGGGCTCCTGATAAGTAGGTGGAACAGTTGGGGAGTTGACATAGAGGCAGGCTCAGGCAAATAATAAATTCCAACACTCCCCTTTGACTGAGACATCAACCAAAAAGATCAATCCTGATCCAAATCAACAACACCCAAACTATTCCTTAGGTGCTCGAAGTTGTCCCTACTCAAAGGCTTGGTAAATATGTTAGCTAACTGCTACTCAGACCTACAAAATCCATTCTAATTTCACCATTTTCAACCTGTTCTCTAATAAGGTGATACCTAATTTCAATGTGCTTGCTTCTTCCATGAAGCATAGGACTTTTTGTCAAAGCTATTGATGAAACATTGTCATAAAATATTGTTGTTCCATCCTCTTGTTCTTCTCTGAAAATTGCTAAGATTCTTCTCAATCATATATCTTGAAATGTTGCTGCACTTTTTTCTATACACTCAACCTTGGCTGTTGATAGGGAAACTATGGGTTACTTCTTGGAAGCCCATGAGATAGATCCCAAACCCAAATGAAACACATAGCCCGATGGTCTCTTCCTATCATCTAAAATTCCTACCCAATCACTATCCATGTATCGAACCAACCCAAACTCATTTGCTTCTGTGTACAAAATGCCATATTCTTTGGTTCCATTCACATACCTTAGGATTCTTTTATTTGCTTGCCAATGGGGGTCTCCTGGAGTCTCCATAAATTTGGAAATAAGACTCACTCCATGCATTCTATCAGGCCTAGTTGTAGTCAAATACATCAAGCTTCCAACCAAACTTTTAAACATGGTTGGATCCACATTGTTGCTACAATCCTCCCTGCTCAACTTTAGACTTATAGTTGTTGGTGTTGGGGCATAATTTCTTTCAAGCATCCTAAACCTCTCCAAGATTTAATTTGCATATTTTTCTTGAGAGATAAATATACCATCATGAATTTGTTTTACTTCTATACCTTGAAAATCTCTCAAGAGACCTAAATCTATCATTTCAAACTCTCTTTTCATTGCCTCTTTAAAATCAACAATGAGGAAATAATCATCCCTAGTAAAAACTAGGTCATCTACATATAAGACAATAATCAAAATATTACTATTTTCTACCTTGATGTAAAGAGTGGGGTCACCATCGCTTTTGCTAAAGCCATTGCTAATAAAATATGAGTCAATCCTACTATACCATGCCCGTAGATCTTGCTTCAACCCAAAGAGTTCCTTCTTCAGCCTATACACCTTGTGTTATTGATTTGGAACTTCATATCCAAGTGGCTGCTCCACATAAAATTCCTCTTCCAACACTCCATTTAGGAAGGCGAACTTCACGTCCATTTGAAACACCTTCCATTTGTGCTAGGCTGCAATTGCTATGACTGCCCACACAATCTCCATCCTTGCAACGGGGGAATATGTCTTGTCATAGTCTCTCCCAAAGTGTTGTTTGTAACCCTTAACTACCAATCGTGCCTTTTGTCGCTTTATCCTTCCTTCAGCACTGTACTTTTTCTTGTAGACCCATTTCACCCCAACAACTTGCTTTTTGGGAGGTAAAACAACTAGCTCCCATGTGTTGTTCCTCTCTATTGCATTTATTTCCTCATTCACGGCCTCACACCATTTCTCCTCTTTCACAACATCCTCAAAATAAATCAAATCACCTTGAGAAAATAGTGCAAAGTTCATGTTCTCATCAAAATCATCATCATACCCTTCATTTTTGGTAGATCTCCCTTAGACTCTTGGTATTCTTTAGCATTAGGGAGGTGAGAGTGGGGTCTAAACTTTCACTAGTGCTATTGTTCTATTGAACAGACTGGGTCGGGAGCTGTTGGGAGCTATTGGGAGCCACTCCTCTAGCTGCCTGTGGCTGCTTTCCTTTTTGTCTACTCATGTTAGGAGTTATTAGGAGCTATTTGAAGCTCTTTTTTTATGATTGAGCAGTGGTCTGAAACGATCGGGAGCTATCAGGAGCTCGTCCGGAGCTATCAGGAGCTATTGAAGGCTCCACTGCATCATCTTGCTACACTTCCTGTTCTTTCTCTGCATCAATTGGAGCTATCAAGAGTTGTCGGGAGTTGTCAAAATATTTCAAGCCATCCCATGACTCATCCTCTAGGAACTCCACGTCTCCGCTGATGACAATTTTCTTGGTGACTAGGTTATACAACCTATAGGCTTTGGAATCTTCACTGTAGCGCATGAAGATGCACTTCTCACCCTTGTCATCCAATTTTTTCCTCTTCTCCTTTGGCACAAGTGTGTATGCCACACATCCGAACATTTTTAAGTTCTCAATCATCCATCTATGTTTTTCCATGCCTCTTGTGGGATTTTTTCATGGACCACCTTTGTTGGACTTCTATTTATCAGATATATAGTTGTTGCTACAACCTCTCCCTAATATACATCTATGAGTCCCTTTGCTTTTAGCATGCTCCATTCCATCTCTATGATGGTCCTATTCTTTCTCTCAGCCACTCCATTTTTCTACGGAGTATAACTGGTTGTTAGCTCCTTCTTGATACCATTTTTCCTACAAAAATACACAAACTGATTGGAGGTATACTCTCCTCCTCGATCTAACCTTATGACCTTAATCACGTGTCCACTCTCCTTTTCAACCTAGGCCTTAAACAACAAAAACTTATCAAATGCTTCAGACATGTAAAAAATAGACCCATGTCCTATGGCTATAATCATCAATGAAGGTCATAAAATATTGGATTTTACTAATAGATATGGTTTGCATAGGGCCTACCAAATCTATGTGCACCAACTCCAATGGTGCTCTTGCCCTTGTAGAGTTACCCAATTGAAAGGGTTGCCTATGTTGCTTGCCCAAAATGCAAGCCTCACACTTAACATTAGGCTCTAGTATTCTTGAAAAACCATCAATCATTTTTTTCTTGCGCAAAAGACTCAAGCCAACATAGCCTAAGTGTCCATATTGAAGATTCCATAGCTTGGAGGGGTCTTGAATGGTGCTCCCGAAGGCTACTTGCTGTACTCCTATACATTTTCCATTCATGAGAGGTGAAACTATGGAATGAGATGAGAAACATGTCTCAATCTTTAAAGGAAACATCCAGTTCTTTGTCATTGGAAATTCTGCAAACACTTTCATCCTCTCATTCTTGTCATAAATAATGCATTGAGCCTTCTCCATCAGCACTTTATATCCATTTTGGATCAGTTGTCCAACACTCATGAGGTTATTCTTTAATCTAGGAGCAAAAAATATATTTTGAATCTCCTTCTTTTCACCTTGCTTGGTGTGGATAATGATAGATCCTTTTCCCACAACTAAAACTAATCCTTTGTTCCCCATTCTTATCTCCAAATTTACATTCTTATCAATGAAAGAAAGAAAAATTTCCTTACCACTCATGTGGTTGCTGCAACCCCTATCCAAATACCAGACTTCGGGGCTACCTTCTTCACCAATGTTGCACATGACAAAGGCTGTGGACTGATTAATTTCAACCACATTTACATCAGCCATATTTGCATTTTGCTTTGACTATTTGTTGTGCTTAGCACTCACTTGCATAATGAACAAATTTATGATATTAGTAGCATTCATCATTAATTTTTTCATACCTCTAATTCAAACTGCTATTATTCTTGCCTTGTCAGGAGCTGGTCTTAGAGATTCTCACTCCCTCTTGGCTGCTTGCTCATCCTGAGCTTTCTCCTCTAAAATTTCCTTGTCCAGAGTTGCCACAAACTCTACCTCTTGAGCTCCTTCGGCCATTATTTCTTCTCCCCCTTCCTCTTGAATTCGAATGAGCTTTAAAAGCTTACTCTTGGGAAGAAGTAGCAAACCTATTTAGGTGCTTATCATGGGTTTGAAGAGAACCCATCAACTAATCCACCATCAAAGTAGAGAGGTCATTTTCCTCTTCAATGGTAATCACTACTGCATCAAACTTGGTGGGTAAACTTCTGAGGATTTTTTCCACAATCCTCTACTCTTCCATGGTTTCACCATTCATCCTCAACTGGTTTATCAAACCAAAGACTCTTGTGTAGAAGTTAGAAATGGACTCACTGTCCCTCATCAAGAGAGTCTCAAAATCTCTTTGAAGCATCTGGAGCTTCACCAATCTGACCTTATCAATCCCTTTATAGCTGGTTTGTAGGATTTCCCAAGCTTCCTTTGCATACTTAGCTGCTGCTATTTTGGGAAAAATGGCCTCTATCATGGTTGCTTCTATCAAACTAAATTCCTTATCCTCCTTCTTCCTTTTCTCCTTCAACTGGGTCTTTTGGTTGTTTGTGAGAGTTGCATACTATGTTGGGTCAGTAACATCCACAAACCCATTTTTCAAAAAATCCCACAAGTCATTGAAACCATAATGGTCTTCATCTTCTTTGCCCAAAAATCATAGTTTTTTCCATTAAAGGATGGTAGATACTGCTAAATCTTCCCTTCATCTCCATCCATGTCTCATACACAAGAAATTTAGTACCCAAAAAAAAAATTCCCTAACTCATGAAGAAATGGGGCATATGGCTCTGATACCATGTAAGAATTTATGAATGTAGAAAAACAACATAGAGTTGTTTATTTGTTTCCTAATCAATTGGGAATAACCAAAAAAAAATTGGAAGCACAAACAATGCAACCAAACATGCAAGATAATTTTATATTCAATAAACTGGAAATGGCATTACAGAAGTATAAACTTACAAACTTAGAAAAAATAAACCTAAGCTATAGATTACAAACTCTTGGGAGAAATTAGGAGCTTCTCATACATACATACAAGAATCAGGAGCTTCTGGGAGCTCACTATCAAGAGCTACATAGAGATCTACCTAGAGCAATAACTGCTTAGACTCATACAAATAAAATCCAGTTGTTGTTGTATATGAGCTTCTCTGAATCACACAAAGAATTCACAAAAATCATTCCTTTCTTAGACTGTTGCTGCAAAAAATTCTTCTTCCCAACTTACTGAACTAACTGACTTCATTTCTATTTGTCTCTTCAACATTCCCTCTCAAAATTTGAATTCACCTACCAAATTAAATTTTGGAGTTGTCGGGAGTAGTAGGGATGAAGATCCCAAAACTTGTCGTTGAAGAAAGGGTTGTTAACACATAGGTGGAATAGCTAGGGAGTTGACGTGAAGGTAGGCTCAAGCAAATAATAAGTTCCAATAGTACAACCAATTGAAATTTTTCAAGGAAATTTTAAGATTGCCATTACCTTGAGTTAAAATACCATCATTGAAATCCACAATAAATACATATGCAAAAACATAAAGGCTTTAAAGTCTCCATTAGTGTGAGTTTACAAATATTTAGGATGTAGTTTGGTCAAATATTTTGAAATCATTTTGCAAAAAACCGGCTCGGGTATTATGATGGTAGTTGTTTAACATGAACTAGAGGTATTATCAAAATAAAACTATGGTGTTAATCATTGCATATTGATTCAAATCCTCAATTTAAGGTATTGACTGCCTAATGATAGTGGTGGCTCATGTGTAGTCACCTTTATATTGGAATGAGAAACCACTAGCAAGTAATAAAGACACAAGAAATGTTGACGGAGTAGGGATACAATGTGAATCCACAGGTTTTCATAGTAATTAAGAGAAAAGGAATGCACAAAAACTTGGATGTGGATGGCGGCCTCTAGTTTTATTGGCCATAAGGAACATCTATTTGAAATCATTTGGCATTGATTAAGTGATGATTAAGGTGAAAAGTATTTGAATTTTTTAAATTAAGAAGATTGCAATAAAATATTTGTATCTCGTGAGGAGCTGCAAACGAATATCTTGAAGATGATTTGAATGGATTGTTCATGGTTGATGGCCCCTTTTTAAAGAATCCAAATTGAGGTAAATTATGAGAGGGAGACTCAATTTAAGGCCACACAGATATGGAGTCATCAAAAGGCTAACATTTTGCAAAGTATTGAGGTTTGAACAGTAAGTATAAATGTAATCATGCATTTAAATATCAGATGGAAGATCCAGTGGAATGATAGAATGAAACTTTGTTAAAAGGGACTCAAAGGGCCATTAACTATGGAATCTTAGAGTATCTAATGGGATAGGGATTTTGTGAAGATAAGACTCTTAGATAATCCAAGGGGTGATGGATTTAACAAAGACAACATCATTAGGCATCCCAAAGATTAACATAATCCACAAAAATTATGAGGGTGGAAATGTCATAAATTTCAAGTTATCACAAAATTCATGAAGGAAGAAGAATAGAGGATTCCAAACAAGTTTTGAATTCATGACAAAGAAAGGTTCAAGGATTCCATGAGTTGGTGGAATCTATGATGAGTTGAAATGAATAAAAGGACATTTGATATTCCATAAGAGTATGGAATTCACAAGAGGAAGGACTTGGTAAATCCATGCCTTTGTGGAATTTGCAGGAGTGCAAAATCTGTGAAATGTCGTATTATTGTTTGGACCAGACATTTAATTGCATGGAGGAATTCATGAAGCAAGGAAGAAAATTATGAGTGGAAGATTGTGTTGCAAAGGGCACCAACTATATGGTGATTTGTCTTGTTATTGAATTGAATGCAATGGTACATGCATGATGGGCTAATGAAATTTGGTAGTTGAAGTCATGCACATCTAAGAGACAAAGGCATACAAGACAACCCAAGGGCATGATAGGCTATGAATATTTTAACAACAATAATTCCCAAGGAGAAATTTGAGAAGGAATGATGAGACTCCTTTCATGAGACTATTATGGATAGATTTACATATGACTGGATTTTTATAGAGATTGCAATTTGTGGAAGTAAACTCCTATCCGTGGGCTCAAATGTAGCATGAAGCAAACAAGTGACCATGATATGTTTAAATTCCCAGGTTAAAATAAATGGAGAAGTTTTTTTCTCTTAGTAATGGAAATATTGTGGTCTCGTATAAGTGATGTAATCACTGATGGAGGGATTATGAAATTGAATCATCAGTTTGATGAAAGTTGGATTTGGATTTGGTGGAGTTGGTAATTTGATTTTGAGTGTGAAAATGGGTTTGATTTATGGCACTTTGAAAAATTACACAAGAAGTTTTTAGATTATAATAGTATTGTCTAGCATGGATATGCTTTTATTTAGGTGTCTAATTTGAATTCAATGATTTGATATGAATTATTTTAATACACTTATGATCTTTTTAGGTGTTTGTAGAAAGGATGCAATTTGTGAGCTAGGAGTCTGCTACAAGAGTCTGGAAAATGAATACAGTAAAGGAAATTAAGGTCGATGTCACAACCATCAAGGAGTACTCACATATGGAAGTTTCAAAATACCCCTGCATATGGATACGCACCAAGAAGATTTTAACTTGCAATTTAACTTGCAACCTCAAATATTTAATGTGCTACTTGCATAAGAATCTGTGCCCCAACTATGTCCAGTTGGAAGAGGTTTTAAGAAGGAATGCTAAGCTATTTTTATCTTCCAATGAATATTTTATCATGATAAAGATGGAGAAATATTTATTTCTCATTGCTCCAATATGTAACTAAATTTATCTAATTGGTTAATGATGTATCATGAGTTTCAAAACTTGAAGTAACTTCTTGGGGTTTCTAGAAGAATAATCTGAGACCTTGGATTGATTAAATCATGGCCATTAATTCTGAATATAATATCTATAAAAGGTTGTTCCTTCTCATTTGTAAGGAGTTAGAAGATTAGAATTGGCAAGTCGGTATTAAGCTAGTTGTAGGAGAGGAAAAACTAGAGATTGTTAAGAAAATGCTGGAAAAATTAATGCAGATATGCCATTGACTTGGTGAATTTATGTGTTGATTTTGACATTTTTATGGTTTCCTTTTCTGATTCTCAATGTTAGTTCAATTCTTTCATAATGATGGTGAAATGTTAAGGATTTTTGATGAATCTGTTGCTCATAACTTTTTGTGGTTTTCTAATTGTAAATTGTTGTGTAAAGTTAGTCTGAGCCAAATATTACATTAAGTTCAACTGTGGATGTTTGTTCATGTTGTGCCAATAATTGGGCATATGTATGAATGTTTTAGTTTAAAAATATTCCAATTACCTTAGAAGATTGAACCATTTTTGTGTAGTTGTGGGCTTGTACTTGATCAAACAGGAATTGGTTTCATGGGGATTTGTCTATCTACAACATTAGCTATTGTTGTGATTGATCTTAGGTGTTGAATTAGGATATCTTTCTCAACCTTACTTTTTATCTTTTTTTGAATTAGTTTAAAATCGACAAGAATCACCATATTGCCACATTTGATGATAAGTCCAATATTGTTGAATTGTAATGCCCCTTGCGATTACCAGCAAATCACATCATCAATGAGTTGTTTATGCATTGTCAAGACCTAGCATTAGAGACCTTGGGGTTTTTTTTGAGGTTAGTCTACAAAAAAATACATTTCAAGAGAGATAGAGTACTTATACTTTCTATGTGTTGAGTAGTGCTAAAAACACCATCAACAGGCTACAAATCAATCAAATAGATAGAGGAATATTCATTTCATAGTCAAAGTATGTCAAATAAATGTTGAAGAAGTTTGGAATGGAAGACTCCAAACTAGTATGTACTCCTATGGTTATTGGTTGCAAATTGAGCAAGAATGTTGAATCCCCTAAGGCTGATCAAAGAAAGTACAGATCAATGATTGGTAGACTGTTATATCTAACTACTACTAGACCAGATATCATGCATCCAGTTTGTCTTGTGGCTAGATTTCAAGAAGATCCTAAAGATTCACATGTTACATTAGTGAATAGGATATTAAGATATCTAAAGGGCACTCTATATCTTGGATTGTGGTATCCAAAAGATACTAATTTCACATTGGGTGCTTTCATAGATACAAATTGGGCTAGTTGTGTAGATGATAAAAAAAGTAAAAGTGATGGTGAATTCTTTCTTGGATGTAGATTGGTATCATGGATAAGTAAGAAACAAGATTCGATTTCTTTATCTACCATAGAGGCTGAGTACATTGCAATAAAATCTTGTTGCACACAAGTGTTATGGATGAGGAAAAAATTAAAGGATATCATAGTGGTATATGATGAGCCTATCTCTATCTTTTTGTGACAATACAAGTGTACTAAAAATTTGAAAGAATATAGTGATGCATTCAAGGACAAAACATATTTAAATCATATATCACTTTCTAAGAGAGAAGGTTGAGGAGAATGAAGTGAAGCTTGAATATGTGTCTATAAAGGATTAGATTGCTAACATATTCACTAAGGCTCTTCCTAAGGATACTTTTGAGTATCTTCGAGAGAATTTGGGGGTTATTTTTCCTCCTTATTTGAACTAGATGCATAAGGAGATGCATCAACCCAGTGGATCTCAAGATCTATCCCTTATTCTAGACTGATGTTGGTGGCCACCTCTTAGGGGGAGTAGGTAAGTATTGCAGATTGTTGTAGATTGGTGTGTGCTCCTAAGGGGGGGTATTTAGATTAGTATTGAAAAATTGTTGCAAAGTATTTGTAATTAGGTTGTGTAATGTTGAAGGGGCGAATAATGCAAAACATTTTATCCTTTTTCATTGATGTCAAAGGGGGAGAGAGAATCATGTGAAAAAGAGAAAGTTATCAGGGGGTGAGAATATCATGCGAAAAAGTTATAAACACATGGGGAGAAAAAAAGATCTAAAGAGAGAGAGAAACATGTGAAGAAAGTTAGTTGAAGAAAGAATCATGTAAGGTGGAGAGTGAGTAAAGAGAAAAGGAAACACGTATGTTTAGAGCTGTTGTGTCTTTGATGGTTTTTCACATCATGTGTTGCCATCAATGACAAAGGGGGAGATTTTTGCAAGTATGTGCAAATTGGTGTTGTCATTGATGTCAACTTTATGTGTTGAGAAATATTGATGTTGAAGATGAACAATTGGTGTTGTTTATGCTTTGATTTGTTGCATTATGGTGTCATCAATTAAGCTACTAGTGTTAATATTTGTTGCTACTTTGATAAGATTCTAACTATGGATGTAGTAGTGATGAAGATGATGTGTATGTGTCTTTGGTGCTTGGTTTCCAAGTGCTTTTGAGAATTTTGATAAAAAAAAATGAAACAAAGTGTTAAAGTGTTGATTTGGGTTATAGAGAGATGTTCTAGTTTTTCTCCACATTTCTTCTAGGTTGAAGATCTACCTATGTGATTTATATATGTTGGAGAGAGGTGTTCACAGGCATTATATTTAAGAGATGGTATGTTGGATCATCATATAGTAGAAGTTGTATTCACCAGTGTGTGACTATGCATTACAAAGGTGTATGGGAGAAATGTTTTTGCTCCATGTTTCTCTATAGTTATGCTTCAAGTCTTGCGATATTGAAGATGTGTTGATGGTGTTGTTATTTTAGCTCAATCTAGAGGATTTGAGGTTTGATGCTTCAAAAAAAATTTCAAGTAACAATGAATGGCAGAGTTGTCAGAGTGTACTGGGTTTGTACATTCTTCAAGTGGAAGTTTTCATGAAGGAGTTTGTTGGATTTCAAGATGTTTAAGGAATATTCTAAATCATGTTATGTGTTTTGAAATTCATCTGTGGGTTTGAGGAAGCACGTACTTAAAATTTTAATTGTGTTTGCATGGGTAACAATCGACTTGGCATTTACACTACATGTGAAGAATAAATAATGTTTGTGGTAGCATGTGATTAAGTGGTGTTGTTGATTTGGGTACCAATTAAGTTTTGATGTGGTCTGCATTCACTTCTATCTGCCATAGAAGTGTTTTGGAACCAACCTAATTTGAATTTTCATGTTTGAGGTTCAAATCCAACTTTGGAAGGGGTTTCTAGGTTGAGGATGGTATAAGTATGAGTTGAATTATTGAAAGAGGTGAAGATAGATGAAAGTGAAAAGTGTGTGATGTGAATGATGCAAAATTGTGTAGAGAAGTGTATGATTTTAAGTGTTGGATTATCAAATGCAGTGAGAAGAAGGTGTCTGCAATCATTCAAACAAACTATGAATATGTTGGAGCTATTGTGGTGGAATTTTTGTTACATTGAGATCATGTTCTCTGGGTAACATTTCTTCTTTATATTATTTTATACTCTGATAGTGAGCCTTGGTTGTGATTCTTTTAGGGAGGTGTTCCCCTTTTGTCAGTGAGCCTTTGTAACTGATTTTACAATTACTTATATTGTGAGCTAATCCTCATCGTGGTTTTTCCCTCCTTGGGTTTTTCAGATAAATCCGGTGTTCTCTTGTGCATGGTGTTAAAGTTGTTTTAGTTTTTTTATTTGAATTTCATGTTAAATATTCATAACAAATTAATGGTTTAATGAATGCATGTGGATCAGAATTTTAATGCTCAAGTTTCAATGTTTTGATAAGATACAAGTGATTGGACCCCCTCTTAGTTGTCTTGTTCATTCAAGAAAAAGATATCAAGAATAGTATGGAATTGACTATGGAAGTGGATGAGGGATATAAAATACCAACTCATATCTCTAAGCTAGAATCAAGGTGGTGCATGTAAGAGTTGGTATAGAATAATCTACACCATGCAAGATTTGGTTGAATATTATAGTCACCCAAGATCTAGGAACTTCATGAAAATAAAATAGAGATAAGCTATGAGAGAATAAAGTTATTCTATCAAAGGATGCAAATGATAGATTATGATGATATGATTGTTGATTTACACATGAGACCACTTGGTTATAGAGCCAGCGTGAGACATAGGATTATACAAGATCATGTAAATTGTCTTAATCCCATTTCATGGGATAACTAATATTAAATGACTTATGAAACAATCATTGAATTTCAAAAGATAAGATATTATGAAAACTAACAACCTTCCAAAAAGACTCCCTAGGACCTACTAATGAACTAGTAGGGTAAAACATATATTTGCACCAAAACCCCCCTTAGGTGCAACTTAGGGAGTAATAAATTACTATGGAAATGATGTAAAGATGCAAGATGGGTCTCGACTATAATGTCATGTTAGGTGATCATGTACAAATATAATATATCACAAATAGAGAAAAGGAGAGAACCCAATGGGACAAAAATCCTCCCCAAAAGAGATGAAAACAAAATGCTCTCAGTGATGAATGAGAAGGATAAAACCCCATGTGAGGAAAAATACCCCCCAATGTTGAGTTTCCTACAATGATGGTAGATGCTCAATATTGAATGCTAAAGATGATCCAATATTGTTGAACAACATTCCTCCCCTTAGAAAGAAAAAAACAAGATGGTATGTAGGATGTCTTTCCATTCTTGAAAGATGAGGGAAGATGGATAATGTGTGTGTTGAAATGCACAAGACAAATGAGAGGGGGGGGGGGGTGTGAATTAGTTGTATCAAATCACTTTACTTCTAACCTTAATTAATTCCACTTTAACCCACTCTATTATTAAGTGTAAACATGAAATGAAAATAATAAAAAGAAAACACTAGAGACACTATATTTATGTGGAAAACCAAATGAGGAAAAAAACACGGTGAAGATTAGCTTACAATATAGTAATAATGCATTATCGGATACAAAGGATCACTTCCAAAGGTTTCATTGCTCAGATACAAAGGCTCACTACCAACAAAGGACTCACTGTCCAGAAGGAGTCTCACTTCCTATAGAAAAATAAAAGATATATGAAGATCCATCACAAAGGTTCCACACATTTGTAGCTTGATCATAAGATTTTAGACACCATCAGCTCATTGCTTTTAGGAATATAACAAATTAAAGTATTGTTGCCTCAATTCACTCTTGCACACTCTTCTTTTCACACTTTTTCCCACACTTCACTTGCTTGCTTGATTCATGTATGGATGGATGATCAATTCACAACAACTTGATTTTATTTTATACCATCTTCAACCCTAGAAACATTCTCCAAGGTCGGCTAAACATTCTTCAAAATACAAATTCAAATTAGGTCGGCTACTCAACATTCCCATAGTGGATAAGAATGAGAGAGGACCAATTACATATTTAATTTAGGACCCAAACAACATCTTGGATCAATCACATGTTTCATTAATTCAATGCAAAAATTTAATGTAATGTGTAGACACCAAGTTGGCCAAAACTAATGAAAATACCAATGATCTTTGAAGTGCATGTATATCCAACAAGATGATCACATGTGGATCACTCAACATGCTTCACCAGACATTTTACCATATTCAAGAATACTTCAGGTACATCCACAACCATTACAACAAACTTCATTTACAAAAAAATATTCAATATTCCAATTAGACCAACTAACAACACACAGACGCTTTGGAGTAGTTCTTTTGGAGTGCCAAATCACAAGCACATTTGTTAGAAGACATAAACCATAAAAAATAATCATTTCCTAGATCTGCAAGATCTAAAACCAAAAACATGAAGACTACGGAGCCAAAAAAATTCTCCTAGTCCACAAACAAATAGTTTTGCCAAACCAATTCACATACCAATTCACATATCTTTCACTCTCCATCGAACCAAAAGCTAAAACTCAGGATATATTTTCCATTGAAGCTTATTAACATAACTAAAAATATACATAGGCATATGATCAACACAAAATAAATGCAAAGAACAATACTGGAGCACACTCAGAACATAAAGTTCAACAATGCCTTCATTATTTCTCAAAAGTACTTGAAAAAAACACAACTTCATAAATATAGCTCCATGTACTTTAAGCACTTATATAGTATCTCAACTATACAAGTACCATCTACAATCAACTTGAACTATGTTGACGTTAATGAAAAAATTAATGACAACACCATCAAACACATCCATACTTGCAACAATCTCCCCCTTTGTCATTGATGGAAACACATGATGTGAAAAACCACCAAGGACAACATACACAATCTCTAGAGACAACAACCTGCACAAGCCAAAAAATTTCACATGACTCTCTCTCCCCCTTTGACATCAATGGTAAATGAAATTTTGCATAAAAAATCTTTCCATATAAATATCTGTTTACTCCCTCTTAGGAGTGCACCCACATCACATACTACAACAGTGCACTTCTCTACTCCCCTTGAGAAGTAGAACCTAATCATCAGTCGAGATCAAAGAGTTTGTGAATCCATTGGATTGATGCACCTCCATGTGCATTTAGTTCAAAGGAGGGGCAGTAACCCCTAACTTTCCCCTGAGATACTCAAAGGTATCCTTTGGAAGGGCCTTAGTGAATATGCCAACAATTTGTTCCTTGGTAGGTACATATTCAAGTCTAACATCATTCTTCAACATCTTCTCCCTCAAGAAGTGATACCTAATAGATATGTGCTTTGTCCTAGAATGCATCATTGGATTCTTCGAAATGTTTATAGCACTTGTATTGTCACAAAATATAGAGATAGGTTCATCACTCACCACACCTATGTCCTTCAAGGTTTGCTTCATCCAAAGTACCTGTGTACAACATGCTTATGCTGCAATATACTCTACTTTTGTAGTGGATAAAGAAACTGAATCTTATTTCTTACTCAACCATGAAACTAATCTTCCTTCAAGGAGGAATGCATTGCCACTTGTACTCTTCTGGTCATCTACACAACCAACCCAATCTGCATCAGTGTAGGAATTCAATGCAAAATCATTATCCTTCGGATACCATAGCCCTTAATCTGAAGTTCCCTTAAGATATTTGAATATCCTCTTCACAATTCTAACATGTGCTTCCTTAAGTTTTTCTTGAAATATTTCAACTAAACATACCGCATTCATGATATCCGGTCTAGTGGCAATAAGATACAACATTGCACCAATCATAGATCTGTACATGCTCTAATCAACTTTAGTAGATTCAACATCCTTACTTAGCTTACATCTAGTTACCATAGGGGTACAGATTGGTTTGGATTCATCCATTCCAAGTTTTTTTAACAATTTCTTAACATACTTGGATTGTGAAATGAATATCCCCTTATTAGTTTGATTTACTTGAAGTCCAAGGAAGAAATTCGATTCACCAATCATAGAAATTTCAAATTCTTTTTACATCTCTTCTACAAATTTTTTACACATTCCATCATTTCCACCAAAGATAATGTCATCAAAATATACCACAACTATCAACATTTTGTTTTTATCAACCTTGAAGTAAAGATTTCTATTTGCAGACCATTTGTTAAATCATTGCTTTATCAAGTATCTATCCAACTTTACATACCAAGCTCTGGGATCTTGTTTAATTCTATATAGAGCCTTGTTTAATTTGAAAACCATGTTCGGTTTATCTGATAGCTAAAAATCTTTCGGTTTCTCTATATATACTTCTTCTAGTTCTCCATTCAAAAATGCAGACTTGACATCCATCTGATACACTTTGAAGTCTTATGAGTTGAAAATGCCAAGAAAATATGAATAGATTCCATTCTTTCTACTCGTGTAAAAGTTTCTTCAAAATCTATTCCTTCAACCTATGAATATCCTTTGCATACAAGTCTTTCTTTATTCCTTACCACTTCACCATCTTCATTCAAATTATTCCTGAATACCCACTTTGAATCAACTACATTCTTGTTTGTAGGTCTAGGGAATAGTTCCCATGTTTCATTCTTCTCTATCTATTGTAGTTCCCCTTTCATTGCTCTAACCCAAATTTCATTATTACATGCCTCACTTACAGTCTTAGGTTCTATCTTAGAGAGTAAACACGAGTTTACCTCAACCACTTTGATTCTTGTTTGTTTCCCCAACTGACAAGTTCTGCAAATTGAATTTGAAGGCTTTGTGATTCTAGGAAGATCTTTGACAACTTCTCTAGAACTGATCCTGATCAAATTCTTAAAATTAAAATGTCCTATCCTTCGATTCCAGAGCCAACTTTCATTTATTTAAGAAACAAAACACTGACCATCACCACCCTTAAGCTGATAGATATTTCCATGAGTTCTTCTTCCAACTTCTACCATAGTTTTGGATCCTTTTCTAATCTCATAGGTGTTATCCTAAAACACAAACTTAAAACCTTCGCTACACATTTTTCCAACACGTAAGATATTATGCCTTAAACCCTTAAAATAATAGACATTGTCAGTACTATGTTTACCATCAAAACTAATTGTTCCTTTACCAATAGGCTTAGCACTAGAGTCATCTCCAAACATAACTATTCCTCTATCATATTTCTCAAGTTTAGTGAACTTACTCTTATCAACAATCATATGATTTGAACACCCACTATAAATTACCCAAAAGTCTTTATCCTATCTAGCATGAAAATAAGTCACCAGAGTACCTTCTATCTCATCCTTCTTGCTCTCCAAACCAGATTCCTTTACACATCTTCCATGGTTAGTAGATACAACTTTATTTTATAGGGCTAGAAATAAACATTCATCTTTTTCCTCCTCGAAGTTAGATTCATCATCAGAAATTCTTGCATCCTCTTTGACATAATACAGTTTCTTGAACTTCCTATCCTTTTTTTCTGTGATTATTGTTATTATCCTTTTTTCTTGTGTGTAGCTCTATTAGGAAATCTTGATGCATAATGATAAATATTTCCACAACTGAAACACTTAAAGAGAAACTTACCTTTGTATTTACCAATACCTTTCTTTAATTTCATTAAGAATTTTTCTTCCAACTCTTTTGAATCATCATCATCTAAGTCATCTCCTGTCTTCATTTCTTGAAAGGCTACTTCATTCTTTTCCTTATCTCTTGAAAATTTTCTCATCTCTAATGTAGTCAAGACATCAAATAGGTGCTCCCTTTGGATCATACGATTCTTCAATAGTAGAGACTTTGTCGCTATAATTATCCGGTAAGGTCATCAAGATCCACTACTGTATTTGACTAAAAATTCTGATGAATGTTCGGTGACATATCAACAAAATATTGTCGACTTACTGACGCAACATTGATTTAAATTTCGTCACTTTAACGACCAATTTTTATATGTCAAAACCATGACCCAGCATCGTCGGTCAATGCCATGAAAAATGTTGGCGGTGTCCTTCGCAAAATTAATGTAACTTCATCCATCTATTGACGCAAAAAATAACAACGTTATAGAACGTCCATTTGAAATCGTAAAAAAAAACACCAAACATTCATCCATTTTCCAACAAGGTGGAGCAAACTTTCATTACCATTATGATGAAAAATATGTCACGTGTACAACAACCTCGTCACAATTTTTTGTGGTTCGCCAGGCTATGTTCATTGAAATTGCGACGAAACCCTGTAGTTTAAAAAAAAAATATTCGTTCAAACATCTTCCCTCCCTAACACGGTTTCAAATAGTTAGGTTTTTTGAATTTGAGGTTTACAAAGATGTGCTTAGTTCTCTCTTGAATTCTAGTGCCTTTTCTTCATAGGCTATAGCCTTTGGACGTGGTAAGAGAAAAGATTCTTTAGGTCTAAGAGAAATAGACAGAGCTTCGCTTGGGGATTTAAAAGTTGAAATCCAATACCCACTTTCAGCTAGATTTCGGTGGATGAATTCAAGAAGTGTTTTTTAGGAGGATTTTCTGGTGCAAGGTAGTTCTATGATCTATCCTTCCTTCCCATTTCCAAATAAAATTATGTTGTCATTGCCACGACTCATGTTATTATGTGAACCATGATTAATAAATCCAACAGTGTTTAAAATATCATAAATTTGAAATTTATTAAGTGAATCATGCTTAATTGCACTTACATTGGAAATTGGAATTCTCAATGGTTGAATTGTGCAATGTACAGGAAAAGTTTGAAGAATGTCCATTTTACTAAATTACAAGGACATAGTGTTACTTAAAAGTGATAGAAAATAACCAACAAATGTATATTCTTCTAAATAATCAAACTCCATGATTTCATCTCCTGGTTCTATTTCCTCATGCTTTTATGTACATGAAGTAAGAGTTGTATACAACCATTAAGTTGATCTAGGTTACACGTGAAGCCATCTAGGATTCCTTTTATCATTACTTACTAAATCTCCATATAAAGATCACACGAGCCATCTAGCATGCCTCCTATGTTTAACTACTAAATCTCCATATAAATATCATCCTTGGCACCATTTTGTGAACTACCATAATCCCACATTTTAGAAGGTCTAACTTGGTTCTCATTTTTGTCTTAATTGTGCAATGTACTAAAAAAAGTTTGAAGAATGTCCATTTTACAAAATTACAAGGACACAATGTCATTTAGCTCCAACTGTGATAGAATTTGAACTATGAGCCTATAATGTTCAAGGTCATTGATTTCATCAACAGGTGTTTCTACCTCATTTTTGGTTGTGAGAGCTGCTTACATTCATTAATTGATCTTGGTTACCTGTGAGGCTATCTATCATACCTTTTATGTTTTCCTAAAAAATCTCCACATGAAGATCATTCTTGGTACCATCTATGAGATATACGACATGTTTTATAAGATCTAACTTGGTACTTAGTTTTATCCAAGTTTTGAGATAGTTTCTATTATTACATTTAACTCCACACAATCATGAAAGAAAAAGATTCAACATGAAGAGATGTATGGTCCCAGTGGGTATCCACAAAAAGCCTAATGTAAGAGGAATGATGAATAATCTGTGACGTGTGAAATGGGACATACATCATATGTGTATATATACAAAAATTTCCATACTTAAACAAAATTTGAGTTGAGTTTATCATCCTTACTGTAGTAGGTTGGCCTCTTAGCAACAAAGAGCCCAAGGATACCATTAGTTGATAATTAAATGGATACTAGTTCAGTGATGTCAAGGATATGTTGGTAACTCTTTGCGTTTGAAATTTATAATGTTGGGGATACAACGAGTCAGTAACTATTGGGCCTGATTAATGCTATGCATCAACATGGTTGTCATTGATATGAAAGGAAAAGAATTAAATAAATAAATACTAGATCCTGGTCGAGTAAGGTTAGGAATTTTGCTACATGGACTCTGGTCCACTTGAATGCATATTCACTCCAGTTGTATTCTTTTGAGCACATTACATGTGAAGTAAATTGTGATTGAATTGATAAATCTAAGTATATCTATGCTTCTCTGAGTAATTATGGAAAAATTTCAAATATGTGAAGATCTCCTTGGGAAAAAATAGTCACCTTCTTCTCTCATAGTGGAATAAAGTAAAATATATTCCTAACATTTTATAGGAAAAAGTTAGTGTAAAGACAACATTCTATTATGTTGATGCCATCATTGAACTGCACACCAAGCTCATGAATCAAAACAAGTATTGTTCCTGAAACGTATGAAGCCCACCTAATTACAATTGAGCTCAAATAGAAATTAAATCCACAACTAATGATTTCCAAACAATACATTCTATTTTTGGTTAGTTGTGTGTGTGAGAAAGCGAGAAAGTGAGTGTGTGTGTGTGTGAGAGAGAGAAGGTCACTTTTGTGATGGATCTCTAGCAAAATATGTGCATGATTTTTCATATGATACTTGGGTGAATAAAAATAATAGTTAAACCCAAACCAAAAACCAAACCAGAAACATATAATACATAACTATATTAATTCTATCCAATGAAATTATTTTACCACAGTGCATGGAGTACATGACAGGTGATTACTAGAAGCAATCCATCCACTCACTTATTCCATTGGTCACTAAATAAGAGAATCATCTATAAAATTGCTACCCAGATTGAAAGGTGTCCCTCATATGGATCAAATGGCATGTAAGCAACTAGAGATGTTTATTGGGAGCAACTACAGAATCAATAACCTACCAAATAATGGCATGACATCATCACTAACTAATCATCACATAGTGAATTGTGGATGATTTTAGCATTAACCACATAATTACAATATCTGTATGTTTAATGATTTAATACCAGCTATGTTGTAGGGCTCTCTCCTAGACCCCTCATACCCAGACCTAGTTTGAACCACGTACTAGTCTCAAGCCAATTATTGTGCTGAAATGGTTGGGCTCTTCTCTTTTGTTTATGTGCTACATGGGTACATCCCAATTTTGTCTAATCCAAACTTGTATATCCCCAGACGTGGGATCCATCTGTGGATAACTTCCCCTACAAAAGCTATCATCTAGGGTAACATATGAGATGTGTTAAAAAGTAAAATAAGTACAAAGGATAACATATTGAAGCAAAGAGAACTAATGAAAATCGCATAAGCTTAAAAGTGCAGCATAATGAAATATTGAAAAGTGCATTACCTTATTGAGCTTCTCTTTGTTTCAAGAATAGGCATACATAATGCCTCATCAAAAAAGCTCTAATAAATGATAAAATCACATAGAGAAGTTTCATTTTATGAAGTGTTTGAGTTGAGAATGCACTCTTTTCTAAAGCATTTAAATATGAAATGAGTGATGAAAAGGAATCTACAGAACATCAAGGTTTCTACAGGAGTTACAAATAAAAGAAAGAGTTGTTGTTTCTTTACTCCAATGGAAGAATAATGAAAATTAAGTACATGGAAAGGTTGTGCTTCAGATTTAAGGCATTTATGGGTATGATTAAGGAGTTGCATATTTAAGACAACATTATTACAAATAACATTAATGTGAAATGAGTGTTACAGAGGTTGTTTTTCAAATAGAAAAGAAAGCTTATTTCATAAAGACTTTCAAAAAAATACATGGTTTCAGCTTAAAGTGCAGATTGTTTTCGAAATACATAATACCCATATGATGATTTTAATTCAAAATGCAGATTTCTCCATGTTACAACTAACCCATTTGGGGGTTTTGACAGAAAATACAAAATGTATGTTTTTCTTCGAAATACAAGTACCCACATGGGGTTTCATGCTACAGACATAAGAGTCATCTAAATACACAGATTTAAGCTTTAGAGCTTTTAAAATAATGAGAAGATATGAGTATAGGTCGCGGCCTTAGAAGCTTGCAAGCTCATAGAAACAAAACCCCGTGAAACCATAATATAGAGTGTTATGATGAGTCGAGCTAGGTAAAGATAAATGTCAATGCATAATAGAGAATACACATGTCATGACCTGAAGAGGTTTTTATTCACAAAATATTCATCATTTTGGAAAAATCCTCTTGGAGTTTGCTATCAAGGTCTCAAAAGCAAAATAAACAATGAATACAATGCAAGATTTCTTCGTGAAAATCCATGCATGGCACAACCTATGATGGAGAAAATACAGAAAATTTCCACCTAGTTCTTCCATAGTTATAGTTTCAATTTTTTGTCAAAACTCTTCAAGTTTGTTTACAAGAATGCTCAAAGTTCGAGTTTCCAAGTGAGATACAAAAAGTGCATTGAAATGTAGGGTGTAGCCGCAGGTTTCTTCATTGTTTTTCTGCAAGAAAAATTCAAATAAAGCTCTAATGGAGACCATCTCTAAGGAAACAAATTAATAAAAGCATGGAGAATACAAAAATAAGAAGAATACAAGTGCTTGGCCACAACCTTGAAGGCCTTTTTGCTTTCAAAATATAGAGAAGAAATCATAGTAAAGGATGGAATCGAATTACCCATTGTTGCAAAGGAAGAATCGACCAATTTAGGTTCAAAATCTTGAGCATTCCCAACTGAAACCCTAAGTCATGATGGCGGCTCTTGCAGAGCTTTCTTCCCCAAATTCGGCTAGTGCAAAATGGAATGAAAATTAGGGTGAAGTCAAAGTTTTGTTGTTAGGGTTCCTCATTTTCCCTAATTCAAAATATGGGCTTTTACCTTTGTTTAAGTTAAATGCCTTTGATATTATTCATTGATAATATGTTCATGCCCTAGGTCGACTCAAGCTAGGTTTGGCTTTAGTATTATTTTCCAAGTCTTTAAGTTAGACTTTATTTTGCAAATGGAAAAGCCTTAGAGTTTGATTATTTTCAATACCTTGCCTTAGTGATAATAGAAGTATTTCATATTAATGTTATGTTTTATTTTATTGATTTTTCTAGAAAATCAATTAGAGCTAGGTGGGTTTTGGTTTAATTTCAAAGTGAAATACCTTGTGGTTTTTATTTAATTATCTATGCCTTGGTAAAATAAAGGCATTTCATATTCATACCAAAGGCTTTGTTTTTGATTGATTTTATAGAAATCAATTAATAGTCATTGATAGGAAGATTGCTTATATTTTTATGATTTTTTGAGAAAAAACAAATTTGTAATGGAGTGATAAGAGTTGTATTATTTTTGTAAAGATTCTTTTAAATCTTTAATTGCAAAAATAAATCAAGTTGAAAGGAATAAAATTGCATGTTTTGTAAAGCATAAGATAAAACAATATTCTATAAATTATTTTTTCTTTCTTGCTATTTTTAGCAGTTTGTAAGGCAAAAGAGAGTTTGACTTTTCTTGGGCGGATTTGAGTTGCACAGAGAGGAGATAAGGTGTTTTTTTTGCTTTTAAAGCAAAGAAGACCTATTTTTAGGTGCTTTTCAGCATGGACATGCAAAGAGTGAGATTTTTCCACTTTGGTTTCACATTATGGAGTAGATTTAGATGCTTTTTTCAAAGATTTCTTCCTGAGCTTGGATTAGAGTTTTGGAGCTTTTATTTTAGGAGAAAAAATCAGGGTTTTTTCTCGGTTCAGATTCATTGTTTCTTACTCTCATGCAAAAATAGAGAGTTTTGTAAGTAGAAATTTATACTCAAACTTTTGATACTCCTTCAGTTGAATAAAGCAACATTCCTATTTCTAAATTTCTGTTCCTTTGCAGTTTGAGTTTGATGTTATATTGTGATTTCTATTTACAAAATTATTTTTATTTCCTAAAATTGCAGTTCTTGATGCAAAAAGTTCATAAAATACAAGTTGCATGTTGTGTTTAAACCTGAACCTTCACATAAATCAATTATGTGTTGAGTATTCATGAGGTATTGTGAAGTAATATTGTTTTTGAGAGCTATTTGTGGGTAGAAAACCAAAGTCATCATTAGTTCTAAAAATCACTTTAAGTCATAAGTTTCATTCCAGTTATCTTTAACTCTTTACCTCAAAAATCATTTAGAATATAAACTATTATTCAAAGAACCAACTCACTCTAGATATTCCTTCTTCGTTCAAATCACCCACATCAGACAAGGACTTACAAGTAGCCAAGGAATTGTGTGTAGATGAAGATGATAGGCTTACAACCTATGAATCCTTTATTTCTGATAATGAGTTTGTCAAGTCAAGATAATTTAAATATTTTTTATATAATTACAAAGGCAAAAGGTTGAGGGAACCCATCCCAAATATTACCCCTAAAAATGAACAACAATTGATGAAAATATTGAAAGATGATATAGACAGTGAAGTGCAAAACATGACCCCTGAAAGGGGTAGACAGTTGTTACTTGAAGCTGGTGTAATAGTATTTCTTGGTTGGGATCTCAGTGCCTCTTTAATTTTTGATAGTTTTTGCATAAAAAGGAAGGAGAATACAAGTTAAACATAGAGGGTGTGAAGAAAATTTACATAGGGTCAAGATTCAATCCTGATGAAAATTCAATGTTGATATGGGCACTATACCCACCTCGACCCTTAAAGTTGGGGAAAATGACCCTTAACAATGGAAAATATAAGATCTATACAACGAATTGAACAAATATTGCTACTTACCTCATGTATTTTCCAATATCATATATAACTTGCTTGACATTGTTGTCGAAGTTGTCTGGGAGAGATAGAGGTAGAACGTACTGCAACAATTATAAAATGATCTTTTCATTATTTTTCCAAAACTAGTAAACATAATAAACTAAAAAGTACATGCAGTATAAATATATATATATAAAATATACCAGAATAATTACCTTAATGAAGGTATGCCAATCATGCGTTTTCATCCCTAACCCACATTCACCTTTCTTTGTTATGATATTGTTTATGTTCATAGAAAATCCTGTGGGAAATCAAATTTTTAGTATGAATTATTTTATAGCATTGCTTTGATGCTCCGTTAATAACCAATGAAGGGTGCTTATATTAATTTGGTCTCCATCGCTATTTAATTGAATGACATTTTTCATTGCATGATTGTCTTCCTAGATGTCACTACAAATTTTGACAATTTTTTCTGTCATGCCCTCCATCCAATATTTTTGTTATATTCTTTCTGATATGCATATATGACATATATGGCATAACTTAACATCCGTGAGATTTCTATGTTGGATAAACCATTCATAACCTTCAAGTTCACTAGCAACAATACAACAAAGAGAAGAGTTGTTTGGGAGCCTTCATAAAGGGGCTTGTATGCCTTCTCAAGTACAAGTAAATCATGAACATCATCAAAGTCATCTCGATCATCATGATCAGCTACACACTAAATGTGTCATGGATCAATGTATTTGTACCATAATCTTCAACTGTGTTTTCTGGTGCATGATCATCTTCTTCCGTAGGATCATTAACTTCATCTTCAATATTCACAACTCCATGTTCCTCTGTTTGCAAAACCACATTCTCCGAGCCATGATAATCCATATCATGTGGCCTAGGGCACCCCACCTTTATAATAATAATCGACACAAATAAACCATGATCATGATCAAGTGATTTTTTATATATATAAAAAAATGTTAAAATGATATAAACATTTATAAATTCAATCAATATAGATACATATAGTGAACAACTTACCAATGGACGATAATCATGCCCCCCTTCAATGTGACCATGCTGCCTACAATGTTTCTTAGTTGTTATGATTAAAAGTATTCTCGTCTTTAAGCCCTTGCAATTATTGCAAGGACAATAAAATTTCCCATCACCCTTTCTTTTCAATCAGCCCACAATCTAACAAGTGTCTCTTCATTTTGTTCTGCACTAATACTATTTGACATGATTTTTCTTGACCAAGCTTGAATATTTAGATCTTCAAAAAATATCAAACTCACACTCCAATCATTTTTAATCATAGAAAGGTAACAAAATCTAATAATTATGATATTTTGTACCCAAAAAAATAGCCTATAACCTCCACAAATTGTCACAAGTATCGTAAATTCGCAAGTATAGCAAAACACTGTCGCAAGTATAGATAAATTGTCAAACTCACTTTTATTTATTAAAAAACATTCGTTGGAACCCCGACAAATGCTAACCATATCATGTCAGCCCACAAATTGATGGAAGGGGATGGTTTACTTTAAGTGTATGTCGAAATAGCGACGAAAATCATGGAGCGTCGTAATTTCGACGAACGTCGGGCATAATTTTTTAAAAAAATTGAAAATTTCACATTAAATACACAGGTACCCAATGATACATCTAATTATACATCTTTCGTTGAAAAGTTTCGTCATATTTTTCAGTCAAATGAGTTTGTGATCTTCTCAATTATATCTTCATCTAACATGGTACCACCTTTATTCTTGATTTTAGTTGCTATAAGTTCAACTCTCTGATAGTATCTTGCAATATCTTCACCTTCTTCCATTCTCAGGTTCTCAAATATTTTCTTAGCAGTTAGTTTCCTTGACAACTTTACTCTGTCATTTCCTTCATAAATGTCTTTCAATTTTTCCCATACTTCATGAGCAGTTCCTAGAGAAATAACTTTTGTCCTTTTAGTTTTAGATAGAGAACTAAAGATAACATACCTTTCCTTTTCATTCTCCTCATAAGCGACAATCTCATTCGTAGAGGAAGGACCAGTGGTTGGTGCCACATACTATGTCTCCACATCTTTTCAGGTCTTGAAACCAAGTGAAACCAAATAACCTCTCATCTTTTCTTTCCCCTCACTATAATTATCTCCATCAAAAATATGGATCTGCAACTTGTGCGCCATCTAATCTACCTCAAGTAGTTAAGCTTTTGACCAAGGAACTAGAACTTTGATACCAATTGTTGAAATGCACAAGACAACTGAGAGGGGGGTGAACTAGTTGTATCAAATCACTTTACTTCTAACCTTAATCAATTCCACTTTAACCTAGTCTATTATTAAGTGTAAACATGAAATGCAAATAACATAAAGCAAACACTAGAGACACCAGATTTATGTGGAAAACTAAATGACGGAAAAACCATGGTGAGGATTAGCTCACAATATAGTAATAATGTAATATCGGATACAAAGGCTCATTGCTAGAGGGCTCACTGCCCAAATACAAAGGATCACTGCCAACAAAGGACTCACTATCCAGAAGGAGGCTCACTGCCTATAGAAAAAGAAGAGATAAATGAAGATCCACCACAAAGGTTCCACATATTCGCAACTTGATCAAAAGATTGTAGACACCATCATCTCACTGCTTTCAGGAATCTAATATATTAAATTACTACTGCCTCAATTCACTCTTGCACACTCTACTTTTTGCACTTGTTTGCACACTTCACTTGCTTGCTTGATTCGTGGATGGATGGATGATCAATTCACAACAACTTGATTTTATATTATACCATCTTCAACCCTACAAACATTCTTCAAGGTCGGATAAACATTCTTCAAAATACAAATTCAAATTAGGTTGGCTACTCAACATTCCCACAATGGATAATAATGAGAGAGGACCAATTAAATATTTAATTTAGGACCCAAACAACATCTTGGATCAATCACACACTTCCTTAATTCGATGCAAAAAATTAATGTAATGTGTAGACACTAGGTCAGTCAAACCTAATGAAAACACTAATGATCTTTGAATTACATGCATCTCCAACATGATGATCACACATGGATCACTCAGCATGCTTCACCAGACATTTTACCATATTTGAGAATACTTCAGGTACATCTGCATCCACTACAACAAACTTCATTCACAAAAAATTCTTCAACAGTCCAACCAGACCAACCAACAACACACAGGAGCTCTGGAGCAAGTCTCCGAGAGCACCAAATCAGAAGCACATTTGTCAAAACACAGAAACCATAAAAAAAAAATCATTTCTTGGATCTGCAAGATCTGAAACCAAAAACTAGAAGACTACGGAGCCAAACCATTTCTCCCAGTCCACAAACAAATAGTCTTGCCAAACCAGTTCACATACTGATGAACATATCTTTCACTCTCCATCAAACCAGAAGCTAAAACTTGGGATATATTTTTCGTTGAAGCTTATAAACATAACTACAAATATGCATAGGCATATGATCAACATAGAAGAAATGCAGAGCATAATATTAAAGCACACTTAAAACACACACTTCAAAGCTGCCTTCATTATTTCTCAAATTTTCTCAAAAGAACTTGGCAAAAACACAACTACAACTTCATAAATATAGCTCCATGTACTCTAAGAACTTCTACAATATCTCAACTATACAAGTACCATTTGAAATCAACCTAAACTATGTTGAAATCAATGACAACACCACCAAACACATCCATACGTGCAACAGTGTGATGTCTTTGAATGATGCTCAAGTGTCCTTGTGTTGATGTCAAAAATTGTTAGACTCAAAATAGACATTCTAGGCCACATTGTAGAAGATGCCAATATTAAATTTCTTAGAAATGATTATAGAACACAATCCAAAGAAAAATATACCTCCTCTAAAGACAAATAAGTCTCCAAATGTTGTCCAAAAGAATCCACACTCATGTCAAATGGCGAAGAATGATCATGTAGAGAATGAATAAGAGGGTCGAAGTGTTCCCTCACAAAAATTGAAGAAGGATCATAGCCATCAAAGAAAAGATGTATGTAATCAATGGTGTCCCAAATCTGAAATGTGAGACAAAAATAAACCAATAATGTATGTCAAGTACTCATCCCAAGTAGTCATAGTTGGAAGACAATGTATGTCCCGTTGTATTGAATTATAAGGAGCTAAAACTATGGCAACACAAGCATCATAAAATGAAAAAGTAGATTGAAGAGATGAGATTTCAGTGCATGCCATTCGACTACACTTATCATTCCTAAATGATATCATGTCCTCAAAACATGATGAAGTAAGAACATAAATGACTTTTTTGATGCTAGTTTAGGAGTTAGGAAAAATAATGCCATTGGAAATGCAAAGCTACTGCAATTGATGAATTTCATAAAGAAGTTTCAAATCATCAAGTTATTTTAGCAAGCATTAATCTATTATATGATTTTTCTTCCCACAATAATCAAATTTTAACTACCATGCATTAGGAGACATGATTGCAACCAAAAAATAAACACAAGATTAGCCCCCAAAAATATATGATTTTGACACTTTATTCTTAGTGCAACTTTCCAAAAACAACAAAGTGGATTTGATCTTAATGATTACAGATGCCAAATTTTCCCACAAGCTCAAAGTAAGATTTTGATATAGAATGGGATCAATTTAATCACACCATTACAAAGTATACAAAAACTTATGCACTTAAAAAAAAATGCACCCAAAAATGTTACTGTAGGAGTGAGAATGGATCCTTGAAAATTCCCAAAATAAGAATTGTTGCAAGTATGAACAAGTATGGTGGTGTATTGATGTCAAAATAGTTCAAGATGTTACAGATAAAGGAATCAAGTGATTTTAGGTGGTACATGAATGGTTGAGATACTGTAGAGATGTTGTGAGTACATGGAGCTATCTTTATGGTGTTACAGGTGTGCTAATATGATAAGTTATCAAGTGTTGTTGAGAAAATTAATGAATGCAGAGTTGAGTGTGTGTTTTGAATGTGCTCCAATAACGTACTCTACATTTCTTCTATGTTGATCCTATGCTTGTGTGGATCTGTAGTGTTGTTTATGAGCATTCTTGGATGATATATCCAGAGTTACAACTACTGGTTTGATGGAGAGTGAAAGTTGTGTTCACCGGTTTGTGAACTATTCTAGAAGAGTTGTTTGTATGTGGATAGGGAGAAATGTTTATGCTCTACAATTTTTTTTCAGGTCTTGTAGATGTATCTGAAGGTATCTAAGATGTATTTCAATTTATGGGGAAGTGTGTTAAGTGGTTTGCATGTTATCTTCTTGTTGTCGATGTGTGTACTTCAATATTCATTAGTGTTTTCATTAGGTTTGGATGAAATGGTGTCTACATGTTATGTGGAAGATAAGCATCAATTAAAGGAAGCATGTGATTGATCCAAGATGTTGTTTTGGGTCTTGGTTAAGTATTAATTTGGTCCACTCTTATTCTTATCCACCATGGGAATGTTGAGTCGCTGACCTAGTTTGTAGCTAATCTTGGAGAAAGTTTCTAAGATCAAAGATGATATAAATATAAGTCAAGATGTTGTGAGTTAAGTGTATCAAGAGAAACAAGTGTAAACAAGTGCAAGAAGAAAAGTGTGTGAAATTGAATCAAGGAAGCAGTACTTTAATATGTTTGACTCTTAAAAATCAGTGAGCTGATGGTGTTTTCAATTCTTTGATCAAGGTTGCCAATGTGTGGAACCTGTTCTGGTGGATTTTCTATTATCTATCTTTATATGTAAGTAGTGATCCTTCTTTTAGAAAGTGAGTCCTATCTGTAGGCAAAGAGCCTTGTATCTGGACAATGAGTCCTTTTTGGGTAGTGAGCACTTTGATAGTGAGCCTTTGTATCTAGTTTTTCATTACTATTATATTGTGAGTTAATCCTCACAGTGTTTTTTACCTCATTGGGTTTTCCACGTAAATCTGATGTCTTTGGTATTTGGTTTTTGTTATCTGCATTTCATGTTTATACTTAATAATAGACTAAAGTAAATCTGGAATTGATTAAGTTCATAAGTGAATGTGATTTTATACAACTGGTTCACCCCCCTCTCAGTTGTCTTGTGCATTTCAAAAATTGGTATCAGAGCTTTGGTTCCTCAGAGAAGAGATTAACTTCTTGAGGTAGATCGGATGGTGCACAAATTGTCAATCCCTATGTTTTATGGATCTAACTATAGTGACTAGAAAGTGCAGATGAGAGGCTACCTTATTTCTCTTTGTTTCAAGACTTGGAAAGCTGTTGAGACTAAATATGTTGAGCCAACAAGTGGTCCTTCTTCTGCAGATGAGATTTTTGCCTATGAGGAAAATGAAAAAGCAAGGTATGCAATCTATAGTGCTTTATCTAAGTCTGAGCAGACAAAAGTTATTTCATTAGGCACTGCTTATGAAATATGATAAAATTCGAAAGATATATATGAAGGAAATGATAGAGTCAAATTATCAAAGAAGCTAACAACAAATCACAAATATGAAAAATTGAAAATGGAAGAAGGTGAAGAAATTGCAAGATACTTTTAGAGGGTTGATATTGCAGCAAATGAAGTCAAAAATCAAGGTGGTACTCTGACAGATGAAGATGTAATAGAGAAGATTTTGATGACTCTACTAGAGAGTTACAGTGACAAGGATTCAGTTATCGAGGAAGTGTATGATCCAAAGAAACTCACTAAAGAATAACTATTTGGCACTTTGACTGCATTTGAGATGAGAAAGTTTGGAAAAGAAAAGGAGAAAACGGAAACAACCTTCAAAGCCACTAAGACAAAAGATGATCCGAATAGTGAAGGTTCAGAGGAGTTGGAAGCAAACTTTAGAAGGAAGTTGAAGAAAGGTATTGGTAAGTACAAAGGTATGCTGCTACCTTTTAAATGTTTCAGTTGTGCAAATATTGTCACTATACTTCAATATGTCCAAATAGAGCCATACATAAAAAGAACAGAGATAATAAAGACAAAAAGGATAAAAAGTTCAAGAAATTTTATTATGTTAGAGAAGATGCTAGAATTTCTAATGATGAATCTAATTTTGAGGATGATAAAGATGAATGCTTGTTTCTAGCCTTGGAGAATAAATCTATGTCTACTAACCATGGAAGATGTACAAGGGAATGTGGTCTGAAAAACAAGAAGGATGAGATGGAAGGTACTCTGGTTACTACCTTTCATGCTAGACAGGATGAAGATTATTGGGTAATTGATAGTGGATGTTCAAATAATATGACTAGAGACAAAAGTAAGTTCACTGAACTTGAAAAGTATGATGGAGGATTAGTCATGTTTCAAGATGATTCTAGTGCAAAGATTGTTGGAAAAGGAACAATTAGTTTTGATAGAAAATACAACACTGATGACGTCTATTATGTTAAGGGCTTAAGGCATAATCTTTTGAGTGCTAGAAAAATGTGTAGTAAAGGATTTAATCTTGTGTTCCAGGACAATACTTGTGAGATCAAAAAAGGGTATGAAACTGTGGTAGCTACAAGAAGAAGAACATATGGAAACATTTATTAGCTTAAGAGTGATAATGGTCAATGTTTTTTGTCTCAAGTTAATGAAAGTTGGCTATGGCACCAGAGGATGGGACGTGTAAACTTTGGAAATATAATCAAGATCAATTCAAGAGAAGTTGCTAGGGATCTGCCTAGAATCACAAAGCCTACCAATACTGTTTGGAGAAGTTATCAATTGGGAAAACAAAAAAGATGCAATTTTAAAGGAAAAGAACAATCAACTGTCAGAATGCTAGAATTGATTCATACAGACCTTTGTGGTCCCACAAGAACAAGAAGTCTTAATGTTGACAAGTATTTTACGCTTTTGATTGATGATTATTCTAGAATGACATAGGTTACTTTTCTTAGGGAGAAAGATCAATCTCTAGATAGATTCAAAGTGTTCAAGGTAATGGTAGAGAATGAAGTGAACCTAAGAATCAAATGTTTAAGGTCTGATAGAGTTGGAGAATTTTACATCTAGTGAGTTTAATACACTTTGTGAATCTTAGCATGGTATAAAGAGACATTTTTCTTCTCACAAATATTTCAAGGTATACCAGATGGATGTTAAGTTTGCATTCCTAAATGGAGAACTGGAAGAAGAAGTGTACATGGAACAACCTGAAGGATTTCAGTTATCAGATAAACCATACATGGTCTATAAGTTGAAGAAGACACTATATGGACTTAAACAGACTCCTAGAGCATGGTATGCAAAGTTGGACAGATATTTGTCACAACAAAGGTTCAACAAAGGCTTCGCAGATAGTAATCTCTATTTCCAAGTTGAAGGAAAAAAAATGTTGATAGTGGTTGTGTATGTTGATGATATCATCTTTGAAGGAAATGAAGGTATGTGCAAGAAATTTGCAGAGGAGATGCAAAAAGAGTTTGAAATGTCTATGATTGGTGAGTTGAATTTCTTTCTTGGACTCCAAGTAAATCAAAATGATGAAGGCATATTCATTTCACAATAAAATTATGTTAAAGAGTTGTTGAAGAGGTTTGGAATGGATGATTCCAAATTGGTATGTACCCCTATGGTGATTGGATGCAAATTAAGTAAGGACAATGATTCTCCTAAAATTGGTTAGAGCATGTATAGATCTATGATTGGTGGCCTATTATATCTTATTGCTACTAGACTGGATATCATGCATATAGTATGTTTGGTTGTCATATTTCATGCAAAACCTAAAGAAATACATGTTATAGTTGTGAAGAGGATATTCAGATATCTAAAAGGCATTTTGGATTATGTCTTGAGGTATCCTAAGGATACAAATTTCACTTTAAATGCCTACACTGATGTAGATTGGGCTGGTTGTGTAGATGAATAGAAGAGTACAAGTGGTGGTGTATTCTTTCTTGGATGTAGATTGGTTTCATGGCTAAGCAAGAAACAAAATTTAGTTTCTTTACCCACTATAGAAGTTGAGTATATTGCAGCAGCATCTTGCTACACACAGGTACTTTGGATGAAGAAAACATTGAAAGATATAGGTGTGATGTGTGATGAGCCTATCCCTATCTTCTGTGATAATATATGTGCAATAAATATTTCAAAGAATCTAGTAATGCATTCAAGGAAAAAACATATATCTATCAGTCATCATTTCTTAAGGGAGAAGGTGTTGGAGAATGAAGTTAGTCTTGAATATATTTCTACAAATGATCAAATTGCATATATATGTATGATGTAGAGCCAAGGTGGAAATCAATCACAAGAATAGAAATTTGAATTCTAAACCAAGCACTCATCTTCACCATGTAATCAATTTTGTAGACATCAACTCACCCTCAAAGGGCTCAACCTTCAATTTTGCAAAACAACTAAAAACCTCCATCAAGACCCTGAAAAATATCCTTAACATGCATATGATGAAAATTGAGTCATTTGAATTCAATCTCAAAGTCGGATTCAACAAAACCTTCAAAACTCATTGTTTGCAACTCGTTGTCCCTATAGCACTAGGAAACTAATTTTTGTGACTTTTTACTAGTTATTTCAAAGAAAATGGAAAAATAAAACATGGATTCAAGTACCCATTTGAGATTTATTTAACATATCAAAGAACCAAGTACAACTCTTTTGGACCACAAGCTTCAAATTTAAAATTTTCATAGTTTTAGGCCTCCAATTAGGCCACTTTTCCAAAGAGACCTACCTCAAAATCAATCACCAGACCTCCCAACCTCAAAAAATTCTTGTATTAGGTTCCAAAACAAAATATTATAAATGTGTCAAGACCCCACATGCACAATTAAATCTCCAATACAAAAAAACCCTCATTTTCAATGCAAAAAGGAAGGGTTTATAAAAACTCATATACCTAGGCCTTCCCAAACCACCCCAAAGCATAAAAAATCTTCAAATCACCCTAAACATGGTCAAAATTCCATTACATAGGCCAATCCTTTAACATTTTTTCAAAACACCACTTGAAACCCTCATTTTCACCAAGAAAATACCTCGCTACAGTCCTAGAACATCATCCCAAACACCCAACCTTGACTCCAAAAAATTAGAAATAGGTTAGAAATGTATTTTACAAGTTAGAGGACCCATTCTAAAAGTTACAGTAGGCACAAAAAGTGGAATGGGTCGAATTACATCATGAAACCCTTCAATCCAAGAATACTGTGAAAGTAGGTAGCAATAGTAAAAATTGAATAACTTTCACAAAACAAGGAGTTAGAACCTAAAATTTGAAGTAGATTAAATCTAACGCATAGGAGCACAACTTATAAAAAAATTTAGATCATTTGGAATCCGTACAAATCTGTACCACAACAAAAATGAAAGAAAAACCACTAATTTTCTAGAAAATCAATGTTGCTCTTTATTAGAATTCTCAAATTTTGTCTTCAACCCCCTTTGTTTCAACCCAACAAGAGGTTATTATACCTTTTCCACTCAAAACCAACCTCCCCCATGCCTATAACTGATTTTAAATCATTAAGACCTCCTAATCTTCATTAAGTTGCATTTTAAAACAAATTACATAAACTTTGCAACTTTTTAATTTTGACACCTAAGGACTCCTAAATCACTCAAAAACCTTTAATTCACCATATTACAACCTCTTAGAACTCATTCTTGCACATTTACAACCAAATTCAAAGATTTTCCTTCAAAAGGCTACATGACTACATTTAGTGCAAGATTGCAATATTTCACATTTTGACTCCAAGACTCAAAAACTCAACCTAGAACCTATCCAATGGTCTTATTAGACCTTATTGAAGATTAAAAACACTCAAAAGACTCATTCTAACCTATTCACCATCTATTTCCATAAAATTATCAAAAAGGGAGGATGAGGTGTAGGTGCTCCTACACCATACAACCCCCCTAGAAAAAACTCATGCCTCATGAGTTGTTGATACCATTGCCTCCATGCTTCATGCATGCTCCACTAGTTCACAAAGCCATTCCACTAGTTCATGTAGACTGGAATTGTAAACTGCCCTACACTTCTAGCATTTTGGAATGTATTCACATGTGTATTTACCTTTTCTTCTATCCTCAGACCTGCAAATAGTCCTTTACCTTTACCTTGTCCAAGATTTGATTGTTTATAATGGTCTACACCTGCAAACAAATATGGATTAGTCATTTTGTGATGTATCTTCTTGTCTTTGTTCTCCTCATGCTTGCAACTATCTTTTCTACCCCATTTTTCTTGTCTTTGATTCATTGCCCCTTTACATTGCTTTACCACTCTCAAATCAGGCTTATATACCTCTGCGCCTGCAAACTTTGTTTGTGTATCAACCCTTCTCTTGACTATAGGGAATTAAATGCTTCCTACCATCACCTCTTCTTGTGTACTCCCTTTCACATCACACTTTACCTTTTTTTTGCAATCACATCTAGTGATCTTGCATTATCAGACCTATACTTATGCATAACATCAGAAATTTTGGTTTCCCTCATAACATTTAGTGGCTCCTTGTTCCCACACATGATTACTTTAGCCTTACCCTTCTCATCCTCTACCCAAGGAGTTAAAACAAACCTTTGGCCACCTTTCATGATTGTATACTTGTTTGATCTACCATCATACATAGCACACCTATCATACTACCATGGTCTTCCAAGGAGTATGTGACAATAGTCCATTGGTAGAATGTCACAAATAACACTATCTTTATACTCACCTATTTGAAAATCTATAATAGCTTACTCATTCACTAACAATGATTGACCATCACTTAGCCAAGATACCTTGTAGGGTAAGTCATAAGGGATTCTTTTCAAATTTAGTTTATCCACCATTTCACAAGAAACCATGTTTTTCAATTGAACCTGAATCCACTACCATTCTACATACTTTACCTTGTACCTTGCAATTGATTCTGAAGAGTGCTTTCCTTTGTGGGGTTTCTTCAAGGATTGGTACCTTGAGCAATGTTCTAATCATAAAACTCTGTCCAAATTTTGATGTAAGGTTCGCTACAGGTGAAGTCACACTCTCTTCATCCTCATGCACTAGTTGATTCCTCCTCTCTCCACCATAAGAGCTTGAGCCTTGCTTTTCGGGACACTTGAAGGCTAGATGTCTAGGTTGGTTACAAGTGTAGCATCTCCCTGAGAACTAGTAGGAGCCTCTTCCTCTACCTCTTGAACCTCTCCATCCACCTCTTGAATCAGATTGCTCTTGGTCCTTCTTATCATCTCCTTGACTCTCATTGTTTGCCTTGAAATTAGGATTGAATCCTCTTCCTCTACAAGTGTTGCCTTTCCTCTTGCCACTTTGTCTTTCCTTCTCTTCATTTTCTCCTCCACCTTGATTTCCATTTGATAACATTCCTCTACAATTCTAGGGTTAGCCAAAGCAAATTCATCTTGTATGTTTAACCTTAGACCACCCATGTATCTTGCAAATTTTTCATCTTCATTCTCATGATAACTAGATCTTAGACTTAGTTTATAAAACTCTTCAGTGTAAGACTTAATATCCATCTCTCTTTGTCTTAAGTTTTGAAATCTCTTAAAAATTGAACTTGGTGATCCTTGGGTGAGAATTTACCTTTGAGTTTGAATATCATCTTGTCCCATGATGTGATCTTAGACTTTCCTTGCTTCCTCCTCTCAGATTGAAGGTAATCTCACCATACCAAAGCATGACCCTGCAACTTAGTCTTTGCAATCTTGACTCTTTTTCTTCAGGAACCTCATCACATTCAAAATGGTTATCAATTGCAGAAATCCAATATAGTAGTTCTTCATCATTTAAACTATCACCATACTTAGGAACATCAATTTTGACCTTAGGCTTGTTCGTCTTTACTGCCTTCAACAACCTGGAAATTCTTTGATCCTCTGGAGTAAGCTCTTCTTCCACATCCTCAAAATCATCATCTTCATCTTCATCTAATTCAATCTCTTCCACTTCCATTATTTTGTTTGTCTCCAAGGCTATGACTCTTTCCTCCAACTCCCTAGGTTCTCTTACATGCCTATCTTTCATCTCTTTCATCTCTTTAGCCATATCATTCTTCTTTGGAGGCATCTTATCAACCTTGCCTCTTCACCTTCTTCTTCAACCTGAAAAATGCAAATAAAATCTACTCCCTACTCTGATACCACTATGATGTAGAGCCAAGGTGGAAATCACTTACAAGAATAGAAACTTCAATTCTAAACCAAACACTCATCTTCACTATGTAATCAATGTTGTAGACATCAACTCACCCTCAAAGGGCTCAACCTTCAATTTTGAAAAACAACTAAAAACCTCCACCAAGACCTTGAAAAATCTCCTCAACATGCATATTATGACAATTGAGTCATTTGAATTCAATCTCAAAGTCAGATTCAACAAAACCTTCAAAACTCACTGTTTGCAACTCGTTGCCCTTATAGCACTAAGAAACTACTTTTTGTGACTTTTTACCAGTTATTTCCAAAACACTTGAAAAATAAAACATGGATTAAAGTACCCATTTGAGATTTATTTAACATATCAGAGAACCAAGTACAACTCTTTTGTACCACAACCTTCAAATTTGAACTTTTCACAGTTTTAGGCCTCCAATTAGGCCTCTTTTCCAAAGAGACCTGCCTCAAAACTAATTTAAAGACCTCCCAACCTAAAAAAAGTCTTTTATTAGGTTCCAAAACAAAATATTATCAAGGTTTCAAGACCCCACATGCATAATTAAATCTCCAATACAAAAAAACCCTCATTTTCAATGCAAAAAGGAAGGGTTTATATCAACTCATATACCCAGGCCTTCCCAGACCACCCCATAGCACCAGAAACCTTTAAATTACCCTGCACATGGTCAAAATTTCATTACATAGGCCAATACTTTAACATTTTTTCAAAACACCACCACTTGAAACCCTCATTTTCACCTTGAAAATACCCTGCTACAGTCCTAGAACATCATCCCAAACACCAAACCTTGACTCCAAAACATTATAAAAAGGTTAGGAATGTATTTTAAAATTTATAGGACCCATTTCACAAGTTACAGTAGGCACAAAAAGTGGAATGGGTTGAATTACATCATGAAACCCTTCAATCCAAGAACACTGTGAAAGTAGGTAGCAGCAATAAAAATTGAATAACTCTCACAAAACAAGGAGTTAGAACCTAAAATTTGATTCATATTAAAGCTAACTCATAGGAGCACAACTTAAAAAGAATTTCAGATCATTTGGATTCTGTACAAATCTGTACCACAACAAAAAGTAAAGAAAAACTAGTAATTATATGGAAAATCAATGTTGCTCTTTATTAGAATTCTCAAATTTTGTCTTCAACCCCCTTTGTTTTGACCCAAAAAGATTTTATTATACCTTTTACACTCAAAACCAACCTCCCCCATGCCTATAACTGATTTTTAATCATTAAGACCTCCTAATCTTCATTAAGTTGCATTTTAAAATAAATTACATATAACAATATTACATAAACTTTGCAACTTTTTAATTTTGACACCTAAGGACTCCTAAATAAATCAAAAACCTTTAATTCATCCTATTAAAACCTATTAGACCTAATTATTTCACATTTAGAACCAAATTCAAAGATTTTCCTTCAAAATGGTACATGACTACATTTAGTGCAAGATTGCAATATTTCACATTTTGACTCCAAGACTCAAAAACTCAACCTAGAACCTATCAAATGGTCTTGTTAGACCTTATTTAAGATTAAAAAAACTCAAAAGACTAATTCTAGCCTATTCACCATCTATTTCCATCAAATTATCAAAAAGGGAGGATGAGGTATAGGTGCTCCTGCACCAATGTACTAAGGATCTTCCTAAGGATACTTTTGAGTATCTCAGGGATAAATTGGGGGATAAATCCCCTCCTTATTTGAACTAGGTTAACATGGAGGTGCATCAATCTAGTTGATCTATAGACTCATCATCTATCTAGACTGATGATTGAGTTCTACTCCTCAAGAGGAGTAGAGAGTATCATTGTTGTAGTATGAGATATGGGTACACTCCTAAGGGGGAGTGATCAAAATTTTATGACTCAAAAATCATGCAAAACTTTTATTTTCCATTGATGTAAAAGGGGGAGAGAGAATCATGTGAAAAATTCTATCTATATCTGAAAATTTTGAAAAGGAGAGAGAATTTTGCAAGGAGAAGAGTGTGCATAAACATTGTGTAGGCTGTCTAATTTGAAAAAGAAGAAGAAGAAGAAGAAGGAGAGTGTGTATGTTGTCTTTGATGGTTTTTCACATCATGTACTACCATCAATGAAGAAGGGGGATATTGTTGCAAGTATGAACAAGTATGGTGGTGTTGTCATTAATGTTGTCATTGATGCCAACATAGTTCAAGTTGTTGTAGAGAAAGGAATCAAGTGATTGAAGGTGGTACATATATGGTTGAGATATTGTAGAGATGTTTTGAGTATATGGAGCTATATTTATGTTGTTGTAGATGTGTTGATATGATAATGTATCAAGTGATTTTGAGAAAATTAGTGAAGACAGAGTTGACTGTGTGTTTTGAATGTGCTCTGGTAATGTGCTATGCATTTCATCTGTTTTGATCCCATGCTTGTGTGGATCTATAGTGTTGTTTATGAGAATCCTTGGATGATATATCCTAAGTTACAACTTCTGGTTTGATGGAGAGAGAAAGTTGTGTTCACTGGTTTGTGAGCTGCTCTGGCAGAGTTGTTTATCCGTGGACTGAGAGAAATGTTTCCGATCTGCAATATTTTTTTAGGTCTTGCAAATGTATCTAAAGGTATCTAAAGGTATCTAAGGTGTATTTTAGTGTATGGTGAAGTTTGTTATGTGGTCCACATGTTATCTTCTTGTTACGGATGTGTGTAATTCAATATTCATTAGTGTTTTCATTAGGTTTGGATGACCTAGTGTCTACACGTTATGCAGAAGATAAGCATCAATTAAAGGAAGTGTGCGATTGATCCAAGATATTGTTTTGGGTCCTGGTTAAGTATTAATTTGGTCCACTCTCATTCTTATCCACCATGAGAATGTTGAGTCTCCGACCTAGTTTGAATTTGGAGAAAGTTTCTAAGATTGAAGATGGTATAAATACAAGTCAAGATGTTGTGAATTAAGTGTATCAAGAGTGACAAGTGCAAGAAGTAGAGTGTGTGAAATTGAATCAAGGAAGCAGTACTTTAATATGTTTGAATTCTAAAATAAGTGAGATGATGGTGTCTGCAATTATTTGATGAAGGCTATGAATGTGTGGAACCTGTTGTGGTGGATTTCCTGTTATCTATCTTTATCTATAGGAAGTGAGCCTCCTTTTGGATAGTGAGTTCTATTTGTAGGCAGTGAGCCTTGTATCCAGATAGTGAGTCCTTTCTGGAAAGTGAGCCCTTTGGTAGTGAGCCTTTGTATCCGATTTTTCATTACTATTATATTGTGTTTTAATCACCACCATGGTTTTTCCCTCATTAGGTTCTCCACGTAAATCTGGTGTCTCTGGTATTTTCTTTCTATTATCTTCATTTCATGTTTATACTTAATAATAGATTAAAGTAAATATGGAATTGATTAAATTCAAAAGTGAATATGATTTGATACAACTGATTCACCCCCATCTCAGTTGTCTTGTGAATTTCAACAAGAATGACTTAGCAACACCTATGCAAATCCTTTTTTTAGAAAAAATAGGCACCAAAATTAAAAACCAATTGCAGCACTATGAAGAGAACAAAATTCTACCTCAAATTAAAAAAATTGCTCACAAAAAGGAGGTCCTGAGCTTGAGTTATGAGCCTTTGAAGTTGGATTGCAAAATCAAAATTTCCAATTATGAAGGGGGACAATTTTAAAAGGGTTGATAATGTAGTGTTGAGGTTAGCAAATTGCATGATTAAATTTGATAGTTTGGTGTCTATCATCGTCAAAATATACTTTGAATACAAAAATAAGCTCCTCAATAGAATATTCCTAAGAATATTAAATTGATGGTGATAGCTATGCCAACATCTCTGTTGAGGATAAAATATTCCACAATTACTCGGTGATCTAAATTTTATGACCGATGGATTGGCAGGGTTAGTAGGGTTGCAAAATCTGTTTGGTTGAATGAAAGGCCACCACGTGGTGGTTGGTGGGATCGATTGTGCATACTGTGTAGTTTTTAGTACTTCAACTATAAAATTGTGATCGTAATTTTTTACTTTAAAATATTCAATTTTTAAAATAGTTTAATCATAAAAAAATTAATTTTTTTTTTCAAATCATGTCATATGAATTGTTTGTAGTATTGATGGCATAAGTCATATGGATGTACAATTGAGCGTATGGTTAAATTGGGAAAAATTTGAGGACTTCAGGGCTAAGTGCCTAGATTTTGTCAATTTGACAATTGATCTTGGGGTTTTTGGGCCTCCTGGATGTAACGGTAGGGTATGTTTAACCCAAAGTGCTCCAAAATTATAACTACCTCCCAAATATGACAACCAATTTTTAGCTTCAAGTCATCATAGATCTAGCCTAATATGTTCGATTTTAACAAAAAAGGGGAAAAAAACCGTTTTGAACCTTATGAACTCAATGTTAATCTTAAATGTATACCAATAAGTTCCAATTTAAACCTACAACATAAAACCACAAAGAAGAAACCCTCAAATCTGGTATCTCTTTCAATATTTTTTGATTCTTTAAGTCATAATTTGATACAAAAAAGAGCATATTTAAATTTTCAAGATCCACCAATATTTGCAACCTAGATCTCTCAATCATGACTAACAAGAAGCAATCCCACAAGCTTTGATACTATGTAAGAGTTGGTATAGAATTCTCCACACCATGTAATATTTTGTTGAAGATTATAGCCACCCAAGATCTAGGAATTTCATGAAAGCATAAGAGAGATCAACTATGATAGAATAATTATATTCTATCAAAGGAACCAAATGATAGATTATGATGATATGGTTGTTGATTTTGTTGGCATATGGATTTTGGAGATTTTTGGCATTTGGTGTTTTCATTGATGGCAACCTAAGTCATTGATCTGGTACATACTTTAGTGTCTATTCATACCAGGAGTTAAGGTGAAGAACAGGGTATCCGCTTGAAGTTGAGTTTGTCGATCAATATGCATTATCAGCTTATCAATTTATGTTGCACATCTTAGGGAAGTTCGTTGGGTATCTAGAATACCTTATTCTTGAGTTTTTTTTCATGCACATCAATCGGTGTATGAGTTTGAAGATCTAGTCGATTGATTCTCTATTTAACAGTGCTAGAAGGCCGACTAAGTAAATGTGGTGTGGTGCGGATGTTCGAGGTGAAAATGTGTTAAGTATTTTCAGGTTTATGGATTTTGTTTTGGGTCCTCACTATGCTTTGGATGACTATGGATGGTACACATTAAGAATCATTTGTGGATTTAGGTGATGGTTGGAAAATATTATATGTTTTTCTAAAGTCGACACTAAGTTAATATTATCCTTTGATGCAGATATATAAGATCGATTGTTTATATTATTTTGGTACCAAAAAATGATGGATGTGAAGTGTGTTGTTGTGTGATGCAAAATTTAGAAGGGAATTTGTGTGATTTCATCCACGCATATAAGATTTGTGATGTGAGTTACAACAGAGCAGAGCAGAAGAGAAGAATCTGATAGAAGGTCAAGAAACCAACTGACGAGCTTAATCGAAACTATAATTTGGAATTAGAAGATGCTATTCCTTCAATTCAATTTCTTAGATGGATTTAATCTAAACATTTTGTAAGGCAGTGAGCCTTCCTATTTTGAGCAATGAGCTCTAGATAGTGTGCCTGAATGCAAGTGCATTCCCATTTTGTAAAACTTATATTTGAGTACTCAAATTGTGGGTTGACCTCCACTGTGGTTTTTCCCCTAACAAGGTTTCCATGTAAAAATCCTTGTGTTATAGTGTTGTGGATGATTGATTTGTGTGTTTGCATATTTCCTTTAGTTCAAAGTTGTAAATGGTTTAAATATCATATTAATAAAGTTGAAGATTGTAGAACACTGATTCACCCCCCCTCTTAGTGTTACCAAATTCCAACAATTGGTATAAGAGATTAGTTCCTCGAAAGAATTTTGACAACTAGAGGTGGATCTTGGAATGTAATGGACTCTCGTAGTCTTTAGCAACAACTTTTGGTGACACTTGATGATATTGATCACTCTAAAGTAGAAGTTCAAGAATTGAAAGAAAATCTTAGGGATGTTGAGAAATCCATTCAGTCGTTGAAGGATCAGATTGTTAAATCCAGGGAAAAGAGGAAGGATCTCTATGATCAAATTAAGCAAAAAGAGTGAAAAAGTGGATTATGCTCACCTGAATCAAACCTTGAAGGAAATAACTCAAGAATGTGAAAAGCTTTCCAGAGACAATGCTACCCTAAAGCATGAAATGGAATCTATGGTGATGAAGATGACTAAGGAAATTGAAGAAAGAAAGAAGAATGAGGAGAATTTTGCTCAGGGATGGACTTTATACTACAAATGAATACAAGGAGAAGTTCAAGATTAACTCAGCTAAGCTTGATGAGCTAACTCAAGGTTAGAATAATGGAAATGACAAGCGAGGCCTTGGATATGATAAAGGAGAATGTTTCAAATCTAGATAAAGGAATTTCAGGAAGGGAAATCGAATGAACAACGCAAAAAGGCATCCGATAAGACAAAAAATGCTCAAAATTTTAATGGATACTATTTTTCTTGCAATAAATTTATTCATATGGCTGCTCAATGTAGAAGTAAAACAAAATCGAGTGATCCATCATTCTCTGGTTAGTGTTTCAATTGCAAAAATTTTGGTCATAAGTCAATTGAATGTAGAAATATGTCAAACAACTCTGTCAATAGAAGGAATGTTGAATGTTATACCTGTGGAAGATTTGGGCATATTGCTAACCAATACAGATCAAGAAGAAAATAATTGAATGATTGGTTTGGACAAGGAAATATTGTGTGCTACAATTGCAACAAATACAGTTACACTGCAAGATTCTATAGAAATAAAAATGTGGATAGAAGAGGTCCAACATATAGAGGCAGAAATACACAAAAAAAATGATAAAGAAAAAGCAAAAGTGACTATGGATAAAATAAGAGATCAAATGAAGAATACATGGGTAAGAAAGATTGAGTTTGATGCAGGAGATAGTTCTATACCAAAACCTACTTCCGGTAATTCCGCCAGAAACTGATCTCAGGCCATTGGCCTAGGGAGAGTTTTTCAAGAAAATCCTTTTCCCCTTGTGTGTAGCTAGTACCAAAATGCAAAATATTGTCAACAATAGTATTAATGAAATACAGATGCTTTGGAAAACATTCATAAGGAAATTCAAGAAATCATAGGTCTGTAGAAGAATTTTTCTCTCACTGTCTAAGAAAATAGGGTATTTGGAACACCTAGGGAAAAAGCGTTTATTACAAAAAAAATTTAGGTGTGCGAAGTTATAAAAAGACATGTTGAAACCCTCATTTTCCACTTTATCAAAGAAAAGAAGAAGGAGAGCGCTCTACAATAGAATCTCAAAGGCATGGAGACAATTCAGCAGTGAAACCTAATTCATCAGGCACTTCAAAAAAATTTCATTTTTAGTGTGTGGTTGATAGAAACAAAACATGAGTATGGAAGGAAAAATGGAACAAATCAAAGGAATGATCAACCTAGATGAGTATAACAGTGAGGATATTAGAGCCATAAGGAACTTGTTGTCACCTGATGAATTGAAATGGTTGAAAGAAGCTAAACACAAAAATTTGGACATTTGGAATGAATTTCCCTATTTGAGAACACAAAAATCATTAAGTTTATTTTGAGCAGATTGAATGACGATATTCTAATTTTGGACAAACCCTACCTCATTTCAAAAGAAGTAATTGGGAATTTAACTGGATTATGCAAAGTTGGGGATATACTGAGAAAGAATTCTATCCGAAATAAAGAATTTGAAACCCTAACTAGAGTTATTGGAGATCAAAGGGCATTAATACTCATGACAATCAGAGATTCAGTGACAAGGTACATTGTGCATGGAGTATCCTACAAAATATTTTTTAGAAACAAATAAGGTGCAACTTCGATAGGTGTTGTTTACATTTCTCACAAGATGATAATGGAAGATCATGATTTTGGTCTTTGTGGGTTATTGAAGGATCAATTGTTGGAGAATGTGCAATTGTCAAAGATGACAGGTTACCCTTTCAGGTTTGGTACTTTGGTTATATGTCTAGTAGTTTACTTTTTGAATTGCTTACCGATGAACAACAATATAATATGGAAAGAGAGTGAACCGGTGTGCAAACAAATTTACATGAAATCTAACAATGTGGAAAACTATGATCAAGTATATGAAAGTTTCTTTAAGGGTTTGCAAAGAAAATTTGGCTCAATTGGTATTTTCCTTCCAGTAAGGGCACTTGAAGTTGGTTCCTCCTTTGGTGAGATGGAAAAGAAGAAGAGAGGAGAAAAATAAATTGCTATCTGTACTCCTCCGGTATGCAAGAATCCAAGAGTTGAAGGGAAAGGAAAATAATATGTGATTGTAGATATTCTAGATGAGGAATCTGATAAGGAAAATGAGGTCACCCAGGGAAAAGAACTAGAACCAGCCGAACCAAAATAAGAAAATGCAATGTCAGAAGGAAGTGAAGAAGAAGGTGATTTAACCAAAGAAAAATTATTGCAGCTTATTCATGAGGAAGATGAAATGTAAAAAATGAAAAATTATGGTCTATCAGACCTTCATATGAACAAGATATGATTTTAAGTGTACTAAGTGCTCATGTTATGCACAACTAGATCAAATTGGAGTGTCTATAGAATTCGTTGCTAGAAGAGATGACTGAATCTATCAAGGAAATCATGGACTATGAGTTTCAAAACAAGAAAGATGAAGAAATAATTCTACACTTGAAGGAGAAGTTCAGGCTATCACTTACCAAGTTGAAAAGGGAAATGAATGAGTTGAGGCAATGCATAAGTATAGCAAGCAACATCTATAACTATTGCATGCATTGGCCTCATGTAGTTGGGAAATATAAAGAAAATTTGGAGCAAATTGAAATAGAGTTAAATAGGACTGGACAAAGTTTTGATATGTTTCAAGATCATGATGGTACAATCAAGAAAATAATTCAAGTACTACAAACAGAGCATACGAATGTCCAGAACACCAAAAATAGGATTATTGACACCTTCTGGAAAGTAAAGGACATAACAAAATGCAAACTAGAATAGTTATTTGAAATACTGAGGAAAGGAGAAAAACTAGAAGAAACCATCACTATTCTGGAATCTCTCATCAAGATTATCAACTAGACATCTAAAAATAACAACATGATCATAGTCTTCGGGATTGCAGAAGCATGGAAGAAGTTTCTTCCAGAGATGAAAGAAAAGTATAAAATAATCTGTTAACTCAAGTAGCAGATGGATGCCATCAAATTTTGTACCAGTTTTTGAATAAGTAAGTTTTTGAATTTGTTTTTGGATTTTTCATTGATGTCAAAGGGGGAGAGAGAGTAGTGAAAATTGCCTTATCAAACTTAGGGGGAGTTGTGTTAGTTATAACTTTTTGAAGTATTGAAGGATTGCAGTATGGTGGTTCTGACACTTAGTCATTTTCACTAAGTGTTGCCATCAATGCCAAAGGGTGAGATTGTTGGCATATGGCTTCTGGAGATTTTTGGAATTTGGTGTTGTCATTGATGGCAACCTAAGTCATTGATCCGATATGGACTTCAATATCTATTCATATCGAGAGTCAAGGTGAAGAACATGATATCCGACTAAAGTTGAGTCTGTTGATCAATATGCATTATCAGCTTATCAGTTCATGTTGCACATCTCAGGGAAGGTCGTTGGGTATCTAGAATACCTTATTCTTGAGTTTTGTTCTTGCGCATCAATTGGTGTATGAGTTTGAAGATCCGATTGATTGATTCTTTGTTTAATAGTGCTAGAAGGATGACTATGTAAATGTGGTGTTGTAGATGTTCAAGGAAAAATTGATTTAATTATTTTTGGGTTTATGGATTTTGTTTTGGGTCCTCACTATGCTTTGGCTGACTATGGATGGTACACATTAAGAATCATTTGTGGATTTATCCGATGGTTAGAAAATATTATATGTTTTGCTAAAGCTGACATGAAGTTAATATTATCCTTTGATGCAGATATATAAGATCGATTGTTTATATCATTTTGGTACCAAAAAATTGATGGATGCAAAGTGTGTTGTTGTGTGATGTGAAATTCAGAAGGGCAGTTGTACGATTTCATCTACACATATAATATTTGTGATGCAAGTTGCAACGAAGAAGAGCAGAAGAGCATAATCTAACAAAAGGTCAAGAAACTGATTGATGAGCTTAACCGAAACTATAATATGGCATTAGAAGATGATATTCCTTCAGTTCAATTTCTCAGATGGATTTAATCTAAACATTTTGTAAGGTAGTGAGCCTTCTTATTTTGAGTAGTGTGCCTGAATGCAAGTGTATTCCCATTTTGTAAAACTTATATTTGAGTACTCAAATTGTGGATTGACCTCCACCATGGTTTTTCCCCTAATAGGGTTTCCACGTAAAAATCCTTGTGTTATAGTGTTGCAGATGATTACTTTGTGTTTTTGCATCTTTCCTTTAGTTCAAATTTGTAAATGGTTTAAATATCGGATTAATAAAGTTGAAGATTATGGAACACTAATTCACCCCCCTCTTAGTGTTCCCAGATTCCAATAGATTTACATATGAGACCACCTAGTTATATATCCAAGGTGAGACATAGGATTAGACAATATCATGACAAGTGTCTTAATCCTATGGCATAAGGAAAACAATATTAGCTGGCCTAGGACACAATCATTAAATGTCAAAAGATAAGATAAGATCTCATGACAACCAGCAAATTTATAAAAATATTCCCTAAGACCTAAGTAAAATTAACATATAAATAAGACCCACTAATGAACTAGTTAGGTAAAAACTTATTTACATCAAAAACAGAAAAAAATTATTATTATGTTTTATGTGATTCAACTAGTGTTGGGGAGACTTTCTTATCCTCAACACATCAATATTGTTATTATTTTGTATGTAGGTGATTCCAAAGAGGACTATATTCAAGTCCTTAATTAGACTACAATGGAGATATATGTTAAGAAATTTTTTAGTTAACATGGTTGTTGGCTTGGGATTCCATCCTCATATGAGGACATGGCTTGTTATTAACCCTTAATATACTAGGTCTCAGGTTTCATTATAATAGAATTTTAGGGTAGAAAGAATCTATGATAAAGTAGAAGGCTAGGTGGAGCATCACATTTTTGAAGGCCATGATTGGATCCTTAATATCAATGGAGGTTGACTAATTATTTGTAATCAATTGTGAGAGCTAAAATTTGACTAAATATTGTCATACTAAAACTATACTATAGGTCTAAATTTAGATACTATGTTATGATATGTATCTCAAGTCAATAAAGGTGATATATTTTAAGATATAGTGAAATTTTGTTATGTAGTCCTATTGTAAAAAATGTGGGAATGTGCAAGATCATGGGGATCCAAAAAGTGGCAATGAGAAAAAATATGTTTTTACTTCGCCAAAATTGTGGAAAAAATGTTGACTTTTTGTATGGGTCAAGTAAAATTTGAATTTGGTTTGGTAATACCAAACAAAAATGGATATTCGTTTCCCAAAATTAATTTTCATCAATTTATGTATTCAAAATGGATAGATCCATTTTACAAACAAAATGGATATATATTTTCAACAATTATTTTAATTAATTTTATATTTTCAAAATAGATGTACCCATTTTGAAAAGCCCAAAAAGCACACTTCAATAAAATGGGCATAACTTTTGCGTTATTGATCAAAATTTTGATTTTTTTATAGGCATTGGAAAGTTGATTCAGAGCTCTACATAATGGATAAGATCAGTTTTTATAGATTGAGCACAAAAAAAATAATTATAATCATTTTAAGTTCTTCCTTAAGTTTTAAAATTTTAAATGCTCATAATTCTTGCATACAAAGTCTTTTTTTGCAATAATCATCCTAAATGACTTGAAACATTAAAGAAGTAATAAATAATGAAAAAATTATATTTTTACTAATGAGAGTAAAAAATGTGCATAAATCATCATAGAAGGCCTCCTTGTTGTTTTTGATCCTATGTGTACCTTTTCCCAAGTTGAACTAGGAGAACATATATATATAGCTCCCTCTATCTATTTAGATATCTCTCCCTCTCTCCCCCTCTCCTTCATTTAACATCTCTACATATCTCTCAAATTTTCCCTTACTCTACCTCTATCTATATCTCTCCTCTCTCTCCCTCTCTACCTAGCTCTCTCCCTTTCTCTTCCCCTCTATCTTTCCCAAGTTATATATATCTCTACATATCTTTCCCTCTATCTATCTATATATCTCCCTATCTCCCTCTATCTATATCACTCCATATTTCTATATCTCTCTACCTCTCTCTCTCTCTCTATATCTCTCACTCCCTCTCCCTCTCCCTCTCCCTCCCTTTATCTATTTATATAATCTTCCTTTTGATCAAGTTATCTCCATATATCTCTCTCACTCATATACACACCCTTTTTATGTCTCCCTATATCTATCTCTTTGTCTATGACCCTCTCTCCATATCCGTATCCCAATCTCTATTACTTGTCTCTATCACCTCCTTTCTCTCCCACTCTTTCCCCCTCTATATCTCTCTTTATATCTCTCTATATCTCTCTATATCTCATTATCTCTCTCTATCCCTTTCTACCATATATTTGTCTACCTCTATCTCTCTATCTCTCTATCTCTCTCCATATCCCTCTTTATCACTCTATATCTCCCTTTGTAATTATCTATCCCTCTTTCCATCTCCCACTATATGATGAGACCATAAGTTGTCTTAGATTTTATCAAAGAAAATCATCTATTTCTACCTAATACATTAGTGTTAAAGTGGATTTGAGTAATGATTGAAAGTTCTTTAACTTGTTTAAAGTAGAATGTAAAGTAAATGTTTGGTTTATTTTTAGTAATTAAATATGATCCAAATTTCCTCTAATATATCTCCATGAAGTTTTTAAGATGATATAATGCAGATAAATGAGTTATTAAATAACTCATGGTAAGACAAAGTTTCATAGACACTTGCAGTAGAGAGCTCTAGACACTTGAAGTAGTTAACTCCTGAAAGCTCTAGAAGGATTTGAAGAAATAATGAGAAGATAGAGAAGAATCCCAATAGAATCCTAAATTCATGCAAAATCATGGAGCATCAGTCATTCCTAAATTAATGGGATGAGTATTTGTTTCATGTTGAGTTTTAAGATCTCTCACAGTTATTAAATTTCATGCTTCCTTCTTCCACCAAAGATAAATAAAGTTACCACATCACTCAAATATTGTTTCATGATTGTAGCATGTTATTAATGCTAAGTATCAATGATTTGGTTGAATGAACTGAAGAATAATTGCTTCATTCATGTCCAACACTTGAAGACTTCCTTCAAATCAGGTGCCCAAAAATTGTTTAAAACATAGTCTCAATAAAACAACGATATCTCCCTCGTTTCTCAACAAAATTCAAAAATTCAAAATGATCTAGAAATTAGATTTCGAGGGCTAAAACCCCTTTTGAGAATTTGGCATGATTTATAGTAGGGAAGGATCAGTATGTGTCATAAATTGACTAAGACAAAAATGGCGTGATAGAGGATAACAACTTCAGTTTTTTAGAGTTTTGTAAATGACCCCTCAAAAATAGGATCTTCAATCCACATTCTTAGTGAATTGGTTGGATAGATATAGAATATAAATTCTATAAATAAAATGCAGTCATTGGAGGAAAAGGAAGGGATTAGAAAGGCTTGTTTTGGCCTGGGGAAATAGGATAGTTTCTAGTTTCATTTCAAGCAAGAAATAGGATAGTTTTTGGTTTCATTTCAAGCAATGTATTTTCAAAAAATTTAGAGTAAATTTGAATTCAAAAGTTTTTCATTTCCATCAAGTGTGAATTAGTTTAGCCTTTTCAATTCTTGCAAGTTTTCCTTAGATTAGTTCCCTTTCATGCAACTTTCCTTTCATGCAAATAAGATTTATTTTTGTAAGTAGAATAGACTATCAAAGAAGTTTTCCACTTTCTCTCTTGCATAAAGCCATGGACATCGCCTTGGATTGATAAATTAAATGATGGGGGTTACAACGACCCCATCACTATATATTGATTTATCTCTCCCCCTCTTCTTCTATCTCTACCTCTCTACCTATCTCTCTCCTTTTTGTTAGGAAAGCAAAGTGCGGAAACGCCTTCCAAATGCTAAACCTTATGATAGAGATACAAAAAAAAATTAAAAAACTTTCAATTACAGTCTATTTAAGATGCACATATGATAAAAATAAATAAACAATTAAAAAATCACATAGAATTGGACACCATATTTTATGTGGGAAAGGAGAAAAATCCACACACCAAACCAACAAACTTATTTATATTATAGTAAATGAATTACATACAAGTTAAAAAGTTCTTGTTTCACAGGTGTTGATCCATAATATCAATCTAGCAGCATTCGATTACAACTTGTTTTGATCACACTCATAGTCATAGTAATCCTCACACTATTACAACACTTTACAACATACAATGAAAATTACACTATTCATTCTCTTCTCCAAGCATTACTAGGAAACAATCATTTCAACTCCCATACCATACAAACGGTTGTAACAAGTGTAACTATCATTACCAATCTTTCTTAGCCTTAGCCACAACACCACAAGGCCATTTATCGACTAGCCATGAGACTGCAGTTTGCATCCACCATTCCATCTGACCACTGCAACACCATAGACATCTTAGACTACCCCTCATGGCACAATGGTTCAAACACTGCACCACCACATGCCAACACACAGTCTCCTCATAGAATATTGTGGGGTGGGGAGATGGCCCACACACCTATTGGTCGCCTCCATGGACTGCCATGAGGTGGTGATATAACCACCACATAATTGTATAGATCGACAAAGATCACTATGGGTTGGAAAGTAACACCGCACTACCACACACATAGAAGAAGACTCCCACAAGATGGTCATTAACACTGCCAATCCGTACCTTTCTTAGTTACACCTTGTGGTACTACAATGAAGGATGAAATGCACAAGTCTAGTAATTATAGCAATTATGCTAGGTTTTTATCAGTGAGTTTGAGACACACATTCTCAACATTCTCCCACTTGATAAAGAACTCACTAAACCCCTTCCAATGCTTGAAGTCACTGAACATTCTAGCCCCCAAGGCCTATAGAACTACTGCACCACCTAAACTTATCCATGCTCACACGCTTTGTCAATGCATCATCAAAATTCACCAGAGTATCAATGTTTTCCAAATTAAACTTTCCATCCTCCACCATATCATGAAAAAATTGGTACTGCATGTCAATATATTTCATCTTGGCATGGAAAGCTAGATTTTTCACCAAACAAATAGAACTCTAACTGTCACAACAAATTTCAATCTTCTCTACATCAAAACCAATATCAGAACAAAAATGTCTAAGAAAAATAGCTTCCTTACATGTGTGAATCGGTGCCATGTACTCTTCCTCAGTAGTAGATAAAGTGACTACATCCTGTCACTTTCTCATCCAGCTAACTGCGCCACCAAACAATCTAAATACATATCAACTAGTGGATATTTTACTATTAATGTCCATTGCCCAATCAGAATCCACATATCCATGAATGCTAATTGAACTCTGTGATCCAGTAGAATGACCATTATAACATAAGGAATACTCGGAAGTACCCTTCAAAATATTTGAAAAATATTTTCACAACATCCCAATGTGGTCTTCCTAGATCAGCCATAAATAGACTAAGTACTCCCATTGCTTGGGAAATGTCTAGCCTTGTACAAACCATTACATACATCAAACTACCAACTGTACTTGCATAAGGCACCCTGGTCATGTCCTCCATCTCAATAGAATATTTTGGACAATCTTCAATAGATAGCTTCATTCCCTACAACACTGGAACAACTAGTTGCTTGCAATCTGTCATATTAAATCTATCTAAGACACCATTAATATACTTGCTCTAGCTAAGCCAAATTTTTTATTTCCTCTATCCCTTCTGATTTTTATCCCCATAATGTATCTAGTTGCTCCTAAATATTTCATTTCAAACTATGCCGACAACTAAGATTTTAAATTAGAAATCATACCCTTACTATTCCCAAAGAATAACATGTCATCCACATATAACACAATAATAATAAGTCGACCATTTTCGGTCTTGAAATACACACAATGATCAAACTTCAATCTCACAAATCCCAAAGAAAACACATAACTATCAAAATTTTGGTACCACATTCTAGGTGACTATTTTAAACCATACAAAGATTTCTTTAACTTGCAAACCAAATTTTCCTTACCTTTTTCAATGAAATGCTCTGGCCGGGTTATGCAAATTTCTTCATTCAAGTCGCCATGAAGAAATGTTGTCTTCACATGCATCTTCTTGATCTCTAAGTCATATGCTGCTACAAGTGACAATAGAAATCTAATTGATGTCAACTTCACCACAGGAGAAAATATTTCTCCATAGTCAATTCCCTCCACTCGGGAATACCCTTTCATGACTAACCTTGCTTTATGCTTCTCAATATTTCCATCTAGACCGATTTTCTTTTTAAATAGCCATTTTCACCCAACAAGATTTTGAACTTTGGGAAAAGGTACCAGATCCCAAGTTTCATTCTTCTTCAATGATGTCATTTCTTCATTCATGGCTTCCAACCAAGAACCTGAATCAGACATATCTAGTGCCTCCCTAACAGTCCTAGGCTCATCAATGTTAGAAATCAAAGCATGGGCACAACTGGAATCTAAAATGAAAAATAAAACCTTTCATGTTGCCGCTTCTCATGTGTAGACCTCCTCACAGGTTGAGGCTGAGGTTCTTCATAATCAAAATTTTTCAGAGCTACTTGAGCTCTCCTCATTAATAATTCCACCAGGAGTGTGTAGTTCCTCCTTCTCTAAAGTAAAGAGAAATTCAACTACCTCCTTGTTCTTTTCTTCTTTCACCTCTGACTATAGATCAACTATAGAAGGTTTTAGCTCATGAAAGATTACACTTCTATTGTACAACACCTTCTCAGTAACTAGATTCCAAAGCTTGTACCCTTTCACACCAATCCCATAACCGATGAAGATACATTTTACTATGTTGTTCTCCAATTTAGATCTTTTCTGATTTGGCACATATGCATATTCCTCACAACCAAAGACTCTAATGTGTCTCAAAGAGGGCTTTCTACCAAACCATGCTTCCATAGGTGTTTTATCTACAAGCACCAAAGTGGGAGATTTATTAATTAAATAACGGGTCATAGCTACAACCTCAACCGAGAACTTCTCTTCCAAACCAACACTGCTTAGCATACTTCTCATTATTTCCATTAGTGTTCTATTCATCCTTTCAACAACTCCATTTTTCTGTGGAATGTAAGGAGTAGTCTTATGTCTTTTAATTCCATGGTCTTTGCAATACTTATCAAACTTTGCTAAACAAAATTCACCTCCATTATTTATCCTCAAGAATTTAATTTTTCTACCAGTTTGATTTTCTACCAAGGTTTTAAATTCTTTAAATCAATTGAAAACTTTTATTTTTCTTTTTAGAAAATACACAAATGTCCTTCTTGAATAGTCATCTATGGATGAGACAAAATACATAGATTTTGATAATGAAGGTACATTTACTAGACCAAATACATCAACATCAATGTAATCCAAAATTCTAAAAGATTTATGAGGACTCAAATAAAAGGAAACACAGTGTTGCTTTCCATATATACAATGTTCACAAGATTCGAATTCAAGGTTACAATAATCAAGCCCTTCAACTAGGATTTTATTTTTCAAATTTTTTAAGCCATTCTCACCAATATGGCTAAGCCTTTGAAGCCACAACATTTTTTTATCAACTGGGAGCTTCACCTCTAGAGAATTAGCACCCATAGGTACAACATTTTCCTTCTCTACTTGGTCTAATTTGCATGATTTTACAAAAGTACTATTACATTGTACAACATGTGCATTCAACTTATACATAGTGCTAATTTTTGGACCCTTAGCTAGTACCATAGAACCTCTAGTCATTTTATATATACCGTTCAAAAAATAAACTTGTACACCAACATCATTAAGCTTACTTACAGACAACAAATTACGATCCAAACTTGGTATGTGCATTACATCATTTATTCCTTTAATTATTCTATCAAGAAACTGAATTTTGACTCTAACACGACCCATAATTTCAAGGTGAGAATCATCTCCTAGATACACCTTTCCACCAGCATGCTTTTCATATTTAGAGAACCAACCTCTATGAGAGGTCATGTGAAATGATGCACCCGAGTCGATTAACCAAACATTGTTTGATGCCTGAGCTGCCAAGGCTGCAATGAAGGAATCTACATCACTTTGAGAAGATTCATTATCAGAAGACTTAGATATTTTTTCTTCTTCTCCTATTTATAGTCTTTTTGGATGTGACCAGTATATCCATAGTTCCATCATTTCACCTTGGAATTTTTTCCAAGAGACTTTGATCTCCCCTTTGACTTGGATTTCAACTTCTTGTCCTTCTTCTTTCCTTTCTTCTTTGATCTACCCTAAACAACAAGGGCCTCCTTGACCATCTTAGAAGATTTCCTTTGCATTTATTTTGATAGCAATGAAGCAATCACATCTTCCATCTTTAAATTGGTTGTTGTACTCCCAATAGCCATTAATAAATGATCCCAAGTGTCAAGAAAAGAACATAACATAAGCATACAGTGATCCTGATCATCAATTTTCACACCAATAGACGCCAATTGAGAAATGATCATGTTAAATGTATTTAAGTAATATACTACAGATACCTCTTCCTCCATTTTAAAGTGTACAACTTCTTCCTCAAGAATAACTTATTCACCCAGCTTCTTTCACAGAATTTTGGTTGTCTTCTCATCATGGACATTCAAGAGAATAGAATCAGCCAAGTGTAGTCTGATCAGACCTTTGGATTCCGATCCTTTTCATCCTAGTTATTTTGAGACGTTGTTGTAGGTTTATTAGAGGATACTACATCCCATAACTCTCATTCGACAAGAAAATCTTCCATTTTGAGTTTCCAAAACTCAAAATTACTACCATTGAATTTCTCAATTTCTATTCTTCTTGATGTGCTCGCCATCTTAAATCTGCAATTAGTTTACACCTAGATTTCTCTGCAAAACTCCCATTGAAGAAAATCAACACAAAAGACCCATCTTACCCACAAGGAAAACAAAGTTGGTCAAGCTTTGATATCAATTGTTAGGAAAGAAAAGTGAAGAAATGCCTTCCAAATGCTAAACGTTAGGAGAGAGATACATGAAAAAATTACAAACCTTTCAATTACAATCTATTTAAGATGCACATATGATAAACAAAATAAACAATTAAAACATCACATAGAATTGGACACCAGATTTTACGTGGGAAAACCCTTACGGGAGAAAAACCCACACACCAAAGCAACAACCTATTTGTATTATAGTAAATGAATTACATACAAGTTACAAAGTTCCACTTTACAGGTGTTGATCCATAATATCAATCTAGCAGCATTCGATTACAACTTTTTTTTATCACACTCACAATCATAGTAATCCTCACACTATTACAATGCATTACAACATATAATACAGATCAAACCATTCGTTCTCTTCTCCAAGAATTACCAAGAAACATTAATTTCAACTCCCATACCACATAAATGGTCACAACAAACATAACTATCATTACCCATCTTTCTTAGCCTTAGCCGCAACACCGTAAGCCCATTTTTTGACTAGCCATAGGATTGGGGTTTGCATCCACCATTCTGTCTAACCATTGCAACAATGCATACACATTAGAATACCCCTCATGGAACAATGGGTCAAAAACCACACCAGCACATGCCAACAAACGGTCTCCTCATAGGCTATCACAGGGTTGTAGGATGGCCTACACACCCACCAGCCGCCTCCAAGGAACATCATAGGGTGGGGGTATAACCACCGCACAACTGCACAGATCGAGGAAGATCATTACGGGGTGGTGGATAACACTGCACTACCACACACATATAAGAAGACTCTCACAAGATAGTGGTTAACAATGCCAGCCCACACCTTTATTAGTTACACCTTGCAGTATGGTGGTGAAGGCCAAAATACACAAGTTTGGTAATTCTAGAAATTGAGCTAGGGTTTCATCAATGAGTTTGAGATATAAATTCTCAACACTTTTCTCTACCTCTATCTCTCTATATTTCTCCCACTCTCCCTCCATCCTCTATCACCCCCTCTCTATCTCTCCCTCATTATCTCGACCTCCTTATCTCTCTCTATATCTCTATTTCTCTCTATCACATTATCTTACCATATATATATCTTTCTATCTCCATATTCCTCTATATCTTCATCTATATTAATAACTACCTAGCTCTCTATATTTTTCTCTTCATTTACCTCTCTCTATCTATATAAATTATCTCCCTCTCCCTCTCCCTCTATCTTCCTCTCTACCTTTCTAGAGAGAGAGGGAGAAGTGGAGATAGAGATAAGTAGAGAGGGAAGGTTAAAGAGGTAGAGAGGAGAGAGAGAAGAGAGGTATAAAGAGATATATAAAGGGAGACATGGGGAAAGAGGGAGGTATGGAGTGATAAGTACATAGAGAGATCTAGAGAGGGGAGATAGAGAGAAGTAGAGAGGGAGGGAGGAAGCGAGAGGTAGAGATAGAGAGATAGGGTGGGAGCAATATAGGAAAAGGTAGGTAGAAAGAGAGGAGGATGGAGATGGGCATAAAGAGAAGTGAAGATAGAGAGGGAGAGATAAGGTGAGAGGGATAGAGAGAGAGGTATTTAGGGAGAGGGAGGGTGAGGGAAAATATAGGAAGTATAGAGGGAAGAAGAGAGAGAGGTAAGGTGGGAGGGGTAGAGTAAGATTTAGGGAGAGAGGGTGAGGGGAGGTGGGGAGAAGTAGAGAGGGAAGGAGATAGAGAGGTATATAGAGAGGGAGAGGGAGAGATAGATAAGGAGAGAGAGAGAGAGAGGAGGGGGAGGAAGGATAGGTAGGTAATGAGAGAGGTAGGGTGGGAGGGATAGAGGGAGAAGTAGGTAGAGAGAGAGGGTGAGTGGGAAGGTGAGAGAGACGTAGATAGGAGAGGGTGAAAAGAGATATAGAGAGATATAAAAAGGGAGAGAGAGGGGGAATGAGGAAGGGATGGAGTGAGAGGTAGGTAGAAAGAAATAGAGAGGGGAGATAAAGAGAATTAGATAGGTAGGGAGGAAGGGAGAGGTAGGTAGAACAAATATGAAGATGTAGATGGGTGATAAAGAGAAGTAGAGAAAAAGATAGAGATAGGTAATTTGGTCACCTTCCATCTCTCTACCTATCTCTCCCTCTATCCCTCCAACCCTACCTATCTCTCGCTCTCTCTCTCTTTGTTTATACTTCTCTTTATCTCCCATATACATCTTCATCTCTATCTAACTATCATTCCATATATCCATCCCACCCTACCTATCTATCTCTACCTCTCCCTTCCTCCCTACCTCTCTACTTCACTCTATCTCCCCTCTTCACTTTTCTCTACCTACCTCTCACTCCATCCCTCCCACATTCCCCCTCTCTCTATTTATATATCTCTCTATATCTCTCTTCACCCTCTCTCTCACCTTCCCTCTCTACTTCTTTCTATCTCCACTCACCATATCTCTCTACCTACTACTTATCCCTCTATCCATCCCACCCTAATATCTCATTACCTACATCTCCCTAAATAGGTAGAGTGAGTGGAGATAGACAAAAGTAGAGATGGAATGTTAAATAGGTAGAAATGAGAGAGATAAGAGAGATATAGAGAGATGTCTAAGGGGAGAGACATGGGGAAAGAGGGAGGGATGGAGTGAGAAGTACGTAGAGAGAGATCTAGAGAGGGGAGATAGAGAGAATTAGAGAGGGAGGGGGGATGGGAAAGGTAGAGATAGAGAGATAGGGTGGAATTAACATAGTAAAAGGTAGGTAGAAAGAGAGGAGGATAGAGATGGGGGATAAAGAGAAGCAAAGACACACAAAGAGAGAGAGAGGGAGAGGTAGGTAGAGAGAGGGAGGGTGAGGCAATATATAGGGAAGTATAGGGGGAAGGGGAGAGAGAGGTAAGGTGGGAGGGGTAGAGTGAGATGTAGGTAGAGAGGGTGAGGGGATATTTGGATAAATAGAGAGAAGGAGAGAGAGGTATATAGAGAGGGAGAGTGTGAGAGAGAAAAATAGAGAGAGAGGGGAGGATGAATACATGGAAGGATAGGTAGGTAATGAGAGAGGTAGCGTGGGAGGGATAGAGGGAGAAGTAGGTGTAATGACGATTAATTTCCTGCAAGATAGAATCACTTGATTAGTTGTACTTGCAAGTTAATAACATCATACAATAAAATGCAAAGGAGAAAACTGAAAATAGAAGAATACTAGAAAGATCTCACCCATTTAATACTCCATGGCTTACTTCTATTGCACCTCCTCAAGCTTGCTGTGATATAATGCCCTCGGATTTGTGAGAAAATTATATGTGTCTAGCCCTAGCAATGCCTTTGAAGGATTTCAAAAATAAACTAATGTGCAACTAGCAATTCAATCCTAGCATGTAAATAGTAAATAAAAGCCTAAGATATGAGTAATGCCTATAATAAAAGTAGATTAATAAAATGATCATGGATCCGAAAATGAGATCAAGATTGTCATTTTATAGAAAATGCAATCTTGACAGATGGACAAGATGAGAGATTGAGGAATGCCCTAGAATCAAAGGTCAAGATTCAATAAGACAACTCTCAATTAGGGTTAGGGCAAAATAGCCATATGTGTGAATAAGATTTAATTAAATAAATTAAATCAAGACTGAATGTGACAGTTGAGATGAAATTAGTAAAAATCAAAAGACAAGAGGATGAGATTTTAGAAAATCAGTAATTTTAAAAATTACTTGATTTGTAGAAGAATAATTCTATTTTGAATTAAATTAATTCAAAATAGGGATTTTGTGAGGTAAGAAGTAATTGATTTTTGAAATTAATTACTAAATGAGGAATCAATTAAGTATGTGAGATATTTTTAAATGATTTGTTTTATTTAAAAATATAGAAGTGTCACATACAGTAATTAAATAATTACAAATAATTATTTAATTTAGAAGAAGTGGTTAATTAATTAAATAAATTAGCAAATCTATTTAATTAAAAGGATTCAGGAATTATTGACACATTAAATAAATAAGATTTTATTTAATTGCAAGAAGACTTTGATAATTAGTGACATATTAGATAAATAAATAAGATTTATTTATTTAATAATCATGAAGAATGAGAGATTATGAATTAATTAAATAATTATGAATTATTTAATTAATAGTTGAATGTGGGTTAGAAACATAATTAAAATGTTATAATCATGTTATGACGAAAGGTGGTAAAATAGTGCTTGCAAGTCTTGGTCATTTTTAGGTGTCTACATTTGCCCCTCTTTGTCATAATGTAGTTTATTGTGTTATGGCAAAGAAAACAAGTCCAAAATATGCCCCAATGAAGGTACAAAGTGCCTATGCCCCCTAGGGAAAATTTTGAATTTCAACCCGGGGTCAGATAAATTTGGAAAATATCCCAACTAATTCAATTAATGACTAGAAAAGTGATGGTGCGATCTGATTCAGAAACGGAGGATGTTAAGCTAGCAAAAATGCCAGTCAAAGGTGGTCAAATGAGCCTCCAGTAGAACCTACTAGCTCAAAACCCTAATTTTTAGCCTATAAATAGGTTGAAAAGGTAAATCCAAACGTCATTTTCTCATTTGTCATATAGAACATTTTAGAAACTAGAGCTCTGAAATACGATGGTGATTCCGACGACTACACATCGTGGATATCACGTGGGCACATTCCGACGACCCAAGGGCGAGAAGCACCGGTAAGTCCCCTATCCAACTTGTCAAATTTTGAATTTTATGCATTAATTAGGGTTTAATGGGGGGAAAACAAATGCGGTGCGATGTAAATGCTATCGCGAAAGCCGCAAATGCCTTCGCGAAAGCCGCATTTGATTGTGTCATGACACAAGTGTGATGGTAGGCTAGGTTATTTGTGTGATTGTACAATCGTCAAGAGAAATGACGCAATCGCCAGGTTGCAACGCAATCGAGAATTTTACAATGCACTTGCCATTTTGCAACGTAATTGACAAGTCGAACGATGCATTCATTGTTGGAATGCGCATTTGCTATCTACAATGATGCATTCGTTGTTAGATTGCACATTTGTTGGTCAGAACGTTGCATTTGACATATTGCAACATATTTTCCATGCACAGAGTCGCAATTGATTGGTTGTGATGCATTTGTGGTCAACACGACACAATTATAGTTGACCAAAGTTGACTTTTGTTGACCTTGTGTCGATATTAAATTTTATGTACCCTTGACTTGCCAGTAGTAATAAACTTTCCACAATGTTGCTCAATATGTGCTAATCCTTGGCTTTTCCTTGTGCAGAGTCGACTTGTGCCTAGTTATACCCGAGAGTTTCGACCAGCAACCTATGCTTTCAAAGATCATCTCAGTGATAGAAAAAGACTGCGGTTGATGGCCTTAGGCCTGTACCATATTACCTACATGCTCGTTATTCAAGAAAACAGAGGTTTCCTAATAGCCCTTTGTGAGAGGTGGCATTCTGAGACCTGCTCATTCCACCTACCTATTGGAGAGGTGACAATGACTTTGGAGGATGTGTATTGTATTCTTCGTATTTCGATTAGCGGAGAGAGGGTGGTCTATGATCCACACCGAGGGAAAAAAGCCCTATCAGAGATGTATGAGGGTGTCGATGGTGCGCAGTTGACCATGGACGGTTATGAGATCGGCTGGGACATTGTAGCCGACTGATTTCCTAGGTTCGATGCCATGCTTATGACCTTGATCGCCAGATTTCTGATCCCAGATCGTCGTGGTCACGGGTTTCCCATTGGATGGGGGATGTCCTAGTTTGTATGCGATGATAGAGGACTGTTTTTGCTTGGGGGCCATGCTTGTTGGCCATGCTTTATCACCAGTTACATGAGGTTGTCTATCACTAGGGGCACAGTATCAGTTACGGCACTACCCTCTTGATGATCTGGGTATGGGAGCGCATTCTCGTATTTCGACCACTGGTACAGATTCAATAGCTAGGTGATGGGATGCCTTACATTTATTTCTATGCGAGATTAATGAGTCAAACTCACATGGGAGATACTAGGTACTGGCATCATCGGATTGATACGATGATCAGCTTTGTCTAGAGACCCTACAGAGGTTGTGCGCAGTGGTCAGATGAGCATGACCACTTATCTTTTTGCAGATAGTTCAGGTATCTGATTGGCCACACGGTATAGACTTAGCAGATTATCAAGATGTACCTACCCCAGCAGGTACTACGACAGTTTGGGGAGCAATAGGTTGTGCCAGTAGGCACAGTAGAGTATGCTCGGTCTTCCAGGGAGACCATGTGGGGGCCGCCCATATCAGTTATAGTAGCAGAGCAGTAGGTTGATAGCTTGGTGGCAGTTCAGTGGGTATGGAGAGGGGTCTAGCAGATCCAGGGACGTCTACTGAGTTTGACACCTGGTGGCAGGTTCATAGGCCCATCCCTTTGATAGATCCGGATGGTCCACCACTGATAGATTGGAGGTCAGTCATTCCATGGATTTTGAGGAGAAGTTGGGGTGGAAGAGATGGAGGGAGAGATGGTAGAGGTGCCAAGGGTAGAGATGGAGGTAGGGTAGGAGGAGGCCAAGATGGGGGAGACGGAGGAGGTGAGGGAGGTGGAGGAGGTAGAGGAGATCGAGGAGGTGGGGGTGATGGCAGGGGTGCTAGGAGGAGGAGAGATGACAGAGGGCAGAGGCAGCCCAGGAGAGTTAGGTAGAGAGTGGGTGGTGTACCATTGTCACCCATTCAGGAGGAGGGGGAGGAGAGAGAGCCGGAGGTGAGGGCTGAGGAGGAGGTGGAGGTGGAGGTGGTGGTTGAGGAGGAGGTGGAGGTGGTGGTGGAGGAGAGAGTAGAGGAGGATCCACTTGTTGGGGGGCACCCTCTTGACATAGACATGGAGGAGGTCTAGGTTGAGGGGGAGAGAGACAAGGAGGAGGGTGAGGAGGAGGATGAGGTAGATCAGCGACTATAGGAGCACATGATTTTCGGAGATGGTGAGGGTGATAGGTCACCCATTTTTCCTACTGATGCCACCATTGATTAGCGGATCATGGACCTACAGAGCTTACTTGATGTGGCCTTATCTCAGAACAAGGCCCTAGCAGTAGAGCTAGAGGTCACCTGGGTGGAGAGAGATCAGGCCATTCTCTGATGGCAGGAGTCAGATCGATGGGTGACCGAGTTTGCAGAGTTGTGTTCTGGACCAATAGGGGATATGGCTCGGGAGTTAGCTAGGATGGCAGAGAGTAGGGGCCGATACAAGGTATTATATGAGCAGGCTGTTCCACCAGATAGACGGGACCCAGGGTTGTCCTGATCCTACAACAGGACAAGTAGTGGCAGTCAGACACACAGTATTAGGTCTCATAGCAATAGTTACACTAGTGTTGGGGGGTCTACTGCATCAGGACAATCATCAGGCCATAGGTCTCATAGTTCTCACAAGCATTCGTTAGTTCATAGTCAACGATCAGAGCATGGGCATAGATCAGTGTCATCAGGACACCAGGCAGAGCAGAGTCAACCTCCTGTTACTGATCCCTCGGGATCACAGTGTCAGACTCAGGACAACGCACCCATCTTGTTGGTCCCAGTCGACTAGTTGTGGATAAACAAGGGGGATTCCATTGTCAGTGTTGGTGAAGGATGGGGAGGATGCAGAAAGTGTGCAAATTGATGCCTCAAGTGTAAAGGCAAAGTTGTCAATTCCCACTTCTGTGTCTGATGCAATGGATGGTCCATACTCCAAGTCAGATGAATCAAATTCAAAATCATAATATGGGATAAAATTATCAACATCATGACTAGTGGTAGGAATTTCAGAAGTATGGATAGTGGGCTCAGATAGGTTAGGCTCATGGGTGGGCTCAGGAATGGGGTGGGATGATTCACGTATTGTTGATGACACTTTGTGTTCTTCTGGATTCCAAGGAATGCTTACCCATTCCTTATTTTTAGAATGTCAGTCAATAGGGTCAATTTTATATTCTTGGTGGAATCATTCTTCAAAGGAAAGTTGGCTAGGCTCCAAGAATAGTTCATCAATGTCATAGTCACTGACAGTTTTGTCAGATCCCCATTCCCATTCATTTGAGTCTGTTTCGGTAAGGGATTCTTCCCATGTCTCGACACTTTCTGTAACCGTTACAACCTTACTTGAAAGTTCAAGGGTACATTGATCGTCAGTTCCAACTTGGTCAAACCCTAGCCCTATGTATCTTGGTCTTGCCATCATGATAATAGGTTCCCATCTTCTATTGTTGTCCTTTGCAAGGCTGCTTGTACCATCGAAACCTTGGGCTTTGCATATATCATAACCTTTTCCATAGAGATGTAGTGGTAGTGGAGATAACTCTGTTGGGTCTTTGTAGATCCAATTATCCATGTCAATGATGACTTCATCACCCATATCGCCCCACTATGTAAAAACACTTGTTGGTGGAACTTTGAAAGTTATTTTGGGCTCATTTGCAAAACATGGTCTACCATAGACTTTAGGTGGCTTCGGTATTGTAGTGATACAGTAAGTTGTATTCAATTTGAACTCTCCACAACCAAGGTCCTGGATCTGAAGGTCTTTACTTGGGATGGAGGTTGATGAAGATGGTGTGGTAGAAGGTGATGGAATGGATGATTTCATGAGTGTTGATGGGTCAATGTATTTGGATGAGGTGGAAGATGAGGCTTCCCGATTGATGGGTACCTGGTGCTCAGCAGTAGCTCTCAAGTTGGTACAGTATTGAAATGGATTGCGATCTCCGAGGATAGTGATCTCAATTCCATCAAAAGGGAATTTGAGGCATTGGTAGTATGTGGATGGAATAGCCTTTAGAGAGTGAATCCATGGGCGACCAAGTAAGATATTATAGTGTATGTCATGATCCAGGACCTGACATGTTGTATCTATGATGACTGGTCCTACTTAGAGTGGAATTGTAATAACGCCTTTAGAAGCACGTTCTTCATCCTCATATGCCTTGATGAGGATGCTTTTGCTAGCATCTACACATGCCTCAGAGAAACCAAGAGCTTTGACCAATTTTAGAGAGAAGATTTTCAATCTTGCTCCGCCATCTACTAGGACTCATCTAACCTTATGCTTGTGGACAAAGACTTCAATGTGAAGGGCATCGTTATGCGATGGTTTGGGTGAGGAATAGTCGCTGTTTGAAAAGGTGATGTGGTGAGGCAAATTCAGATATCCAACCATAGTCTCAAAGTGGTTGACATCAATGTTGGTTGGGACAGATGACTCTTGCAATACTTTATCTAGGATGGCCTTATGCGTAGGTGAAATATGGAGCAGTTCGAGAATGGATATTTGAGCAGGTGTTTTATGTAATTACTCAACAATGTTGAACTCCGGTTGTGGGTTGGGATTTCTGGAAGATGGACCAGGTATGGTGATTTTTGGTTGACGTGCTAAAGGACCTGGGATGGTGACCTTTCCTTTACATGTGGTTACATTGCATTCTGAGGCCTTTTTAATGTTAATGGTATTAACACAGTCATCTTCATCAGCACCGCAAAGATTGTTAATAATAGTACCATCGGGATAACTGTATGCAGGACGGGTAGTATTATAGGCTAGATGGATGTGGTTGGCTTGATTGTTGGTATTCTTTGTGCCAGATGGGAAGCTTTACCATGATCCTACAGTGGGTTTTTGTGTATGGTATGATCTGCATTAGATGTAAAAGATTGACCACCCAACTCAATGGTGTGGTTCTCTATGAGGTCTTGCACTAGATTTTGCAATTGGTGACAAGAGGAAGTTTTGTGCCCTTTGGCATGTTGGTAATCACATAATGAACTGTCATCCCACCATGATGGCTTGAACTGACCAAGGTCATACGGTTTTGGCTCTTCCAGCGTTATGATGCCATTTTGAAGAAGTTTCTTCAATACAATTTCAATAGGTTCACCCAAAGGGGTGTACGTGCGTTTTTGGAATTGTCGGGGTTGATGCAACTGCCTTTGATTCGTTTGCACATGATTGCTTTGGATAGCATTGGCAGTTGGTGTTGGTGTAGTTACAGGTGCATTTTGATTTTGTACTCCTTTGATTGTGAGTACATGACCTATTGCATTGACAGTTTTTGCATCAACTACACCGTCTCTTGTGATATGCTTGTTCTTAACCCAGTATTTGTTTTTGTCATTTGAGCTACTTGGGTTATTATTGGTGGTGGTGTTGATGGTTTTTCCACCATATTTTAATTCACCTTTGCAATCAAGGCTTTCTCAAGTTGAACACCCTTTTCAACAAGGTCAACAAAAGTGGTGCAACAATGGACTTGTAGACCATACCTTAGCAGTCCTAGGAGAGTTTGAACAAACATGGTAACTTTCTCCTTTTCAGGTATTTCTACCGGACATCTGCTTGCTAAGGTTCTCCATCTTTGAAAGAATGGAATGAAAGTCTCTCCTGCATCCTCTTGGGTAATTCTGCATAAGGAGGCAATGTCAATATCCATGTCAATGTTATAAGCATAGTTTTCAACAAACTTGTTTGCCAATTCATCCCATGTCTTGATTCCCTTAGGCAAAAGTGAGAACCATTCTAGTGCATGACCCGCGAGACTTCTAGAAAAGAGTCTCATGAGATAAGTTTGCTCATATGCAATGTCCATGTAGCTAGTGGTGAATTCTCTTATGTGTTCAATGGGGTTTTTTTTGCCTTTGTACTTGGGAAAATGGGGTACCACATATCCATGAGGAAAGGGTGGCATATACAAGGTTGTGTCAAATGGATATGGAAACAAGTCATGTGACAAGTATGACTTTTTATTGGATTGTTGCAAGGTCTCCACTTGTGTTTGAAGAGCAATGAGTTGTTGTGTGAGTGCTTCCACCATGGGATGGTTTGTAGCATCACCTATGTTGGTGATAAGGGCAGCTTGAGTCCCCAAATGTTGTGATGAGATGTGTTGATTTGGAATGGGTTGCCGATGAGAAAAATGAGTGTTATGATTAGGCGGTTGTTGGAAATGAGTATTTTGATGAGGGATGTGCTGCTGCATATGGTCTTGAGAGGCGTAAGTGGGGATGTGATATCTTGCCATGTTGGACTAAATTTGAGGACCTTGCTGGTTTTGATTTTGTTGATGTCCAAATGGTGTGAAAGATTGATGGCCTTGTTGATTTTGAGCTTGTTGATGCCCAAATGGAGTGAAGGATTGAGCGCCTTGATTTCCTTTCCCAAATAAGAGATTGTGGCCTTGAGGAATGTTGGTGGTTTGGGCCACAAGAATGATGGTATTAACCTATGAGGAAGTGGGTTGAGTGCCTTGAATGAAAACTCTTCGTTTATTTCTCCCAAAAGGGTTGGATGAGTTGGTTGCTATGGCACTTGAGGAACCCAATAATAGGTTTGCTGATGTACTCATGGAACTAGATGAAGTTCCAAAGACGTTTGATGTGGTTACACCCATTGTTTGTGAAGGGATGGTGGATATTTTTTGGGGGATGGATTGTGATATGGTGCTGGTTTCGAAAGATGATCCCCCAATAGATGTTTTGTTGGTTGTGGTGGTAGTATGACCAAGGGAGGTAGCATTGATTGTGTTGATGACATTTTATGAAGAGGCTCCCATGGAGGAATTATGTGATGGTGAAGTGGGAGAAGTTTCTCTAAGAGTGTTAAGGTCAAATCCCTTTGGTAACTTAGCCCCTTGGTCAAGGAGCATAGCTAGGAATCTAGAAGAGTCATTTAAGACTACTACAAAAGCAACAACTTCTAGATGTTGAGTAGCAGCTAATACGTCTTCTTCAAAGACATCCCCATTTTGATCCCATCAGATAAATGGTTTGAAAATATGTGAGGGAGATGATGGTATGTTCATCTCACTAAAATGATTGATGTTGGAATTTCCCATGTCAAAACAAGGATTGTTCATGGCATTAGGGAATGAGTCCATGCCAGTTGTGAGCTCAATAAAGTTGGTGTCTTGTCTAAAAGAATCCATAAGTCTTTTCTTTTTCTATAATCTAGTTTCAACCATACAAGGTTTTGCTCAACTTGGGATGATGGAGAAAAACGATCTAAGTATGAGACTATGTTTTTGGTTTCTTTTTGGATTTTTAAAGGATGCTATGAAATGAAAGTAAGACTAAAGGCTTGTGAATGCAAGTGGTGTGACACTAAATGGAGATGCCAAATGATATGAAATAAAGGATCCTAAGATGCACTTACTAGTGAGAGATCTAAAGAGGACAAACTTGGGCACACAAAGTTTTTGCAATGTTTCAATTTTGGAAGACCAATGGACCGTAGAAGGACTATAAATAGGACAAAGTGAAGTTTCCACACTAGACTATTGAGTGGGAAATGATTCATAAAAGGATTGACAAAGTGACAAAGGTAATTGGGTCCAATGATAACCTAATATTGAATGCAAAGTTTGGACAATGAATCATAAGAGTCAACTCCTAAAATCTGCAAAAGCGAGTGTTTAAGGAGATGGTGAAGCTATCAATGCAATCTAAGGGAAGGCCAAATGAAAACCTATTGTGAGTCTAAAATGGTACCTAAAATGTAATGTTTGAGGATAATTGAGCAATTCAGAGTCTGGTTTGGACTATAACAGTGAAGGAAGACTTGATTGAATTGAAGACAAGTTGTGGACTTTCTGTTTTTTGACAGTGAGGAATTGCTTGATGTTTTTAGCAAATGCGTCGTAGCAAATGCAGTACGACAGAGAAAATGTGGCTCACTAAATCGAATGCGGTTCAGAAAGTGTCGATTGTGACACAGTCTAGCAAATGCGGGTTGATGTTTATCAAATGTGGCTAAAAGTTACCGAATGCGGTTTAATGATGGAAAATGCGGCTTTGAATAGTTCAAATGCGGCTTATCAGAGCGAATGCGGCTCAAGATGACTCAAATGCAACCCATCAGAGAAAATGCGGCTTGATATTTGGCGATTGTGGTGCATCAGAGCTATTGCGTCACAATGGATAATTTTTTGGAAAACCCGAACACATTTTTGCAGTTTTGACAAGTTTTTTTTTTTTGGTTCAGATTTTGTGATTTTCAATTTGTTAAAGTCTATTTAAAAACAGTTGGAAAAAACAAAAATTTAAAAAATTTAAGTGTATGTTCAAGTAGACTCACTCGACTCACACAACCATGTCACCCCCTAGAGGGCGCCTGTGTTTTTTTCTTTTCCAGTTGCATTCTCAAGGTGACAGAAGTGGATACCGAATCCCCTGAGCAAACAGTCTGTGGTGATTATATGGTGAGTGTCTTGGGGGGAGATTCTTCCCTCCCCTTGCACCGTGATTGAGACAATGTCTGGATACTGACTCGGCTGGCTTCTACACTATGGTTCTTATTCAAGGTTTTCGTTTGGCATAGTAAATGATAAACTCCATCAGGAGACCTCCCAACCTTTAGAACAAAGGTTTTGGGGATAGTTATCTTGCACACTGTTGTCGAATTATGGACTTTCCCTGAATTCACTTTTGATTATAGTGGGTTGGAAAAGCTGGATTTGGTTGTTCCCACTTAGGTCATTCCCGTAGGGTGTGTACTTTTTCCCACTATGGCAGGCCTTCTAAAGGATTTAATAAAGCATAAAGTGCATAAAGATAAAATGGGTAAGTCTGGTTTTTTGATCACCCGGTAAAGGGGAGAGCATATACGTATTACCCAACAAACACAACAAATTGATGTTCAATTTTAAGCCCAAATGAAGATTATCTAAACTAAGTGAAGATATTGCTTCACAACATGCATGGGATTCATTTTTAACCAACAATTAAGATGTGGTGACTATCCTAGAGTTGGTAAATTCCAAATTAAAATTTCCTATCCTAGGATTGATAGATTTCCAATTAGATGTCTATCCTAGGGTTGGTTCTTTTTTAATCCAAAAAAATAGAAAGTTGGTCGTGGATGCATCAGATCCAGATTACAAATTATTATTTTTTGAAACAAAATTTACCAGTCTATGGAAAATGCGGCTCGACATATGCGTCGCACCAGATTCGACTCTCGAAGTGTCAAATGTAGTATAGAAGTTCAATTGTGTCGCACGTGAAGGCAAATGTGGTGTAGCAAAGCGATTGCGTCGTACAATAAGGCAAATGCGGCATTCTGTACTTTTCCTGCAAAAAAAATATTCTGAGGTGTACAAAACCTGCAAAAGGCGTATTAGATTGTTGGGTTCACCAATATAATGACGATTAATTTCCTGCAAGATAGAATCACTTGATTATTTGTACCTGCAAGTTAATAACATCATACAATAAAATGCAAAGGAGAAAACTGAAAACAGAAGAATATTGGAAAGATCTCACCCATTTAATACTCCATGGCTTACTTCTATTGCACCTCCTCAAGCTTGCTGTGATATAATGCCCTCATATTTGTGAGCAAATTATATGTGTCTAGCCCTAGCAATGCCTTTGAAGGATTTCAAAAATAAACTAATGTGCAACTAGCAATTCAATCCTAGCATGCAAATAGTAAATAAAAGCCTAAGATATGAGTAATGCCTAAAATAAAAGTAGATTAAGCAAATGATCATGGATCCGAAAATGAGATCAAGATTGTCATTTTATAGAAAATGCAATCTTGACGGACGGACAAGATGAGAGATTGAGGAATGCCCTAGAATCAAAGGTCAAGATTCAATAAGGCAACTCTCAATTAGGGTTAGGGAAAAATAGCCATATGTGTGAATAAGATTTAATTAAATAAATTAAATCAAGATTGAATGTGACAGTTGAGATGAAATTAGTAAAAGTCAGAAGACAAGAGGATGAGATTTTAGAAAATCAGTAATTTTAAAAATTACTTGATTTGCAGAAGAATAATTCTGTTTTGAATTAAATTAATTCAAAATAGGGATTTTGTGAGGTAAGAAGTAATTGATTTTTGAAATTAATTACTAAATGAAGAATCAGTTAAGTATGTGAGATATTTTTAAATGATTTGTTTTATTTAAAAATATAGAAGTGTCACATACAATAATTAAATAATTACAAATAATTATTTAATCTAAAAGAAGTGGTTAATTAATTAAATAAATTAGCAAATATATTTAATTAAGAGGATTTAGGAATTATTGACACATTAAATAAATATATTTTAAATATATTTATTAATAATCGGGAGGACATTAATGATAGGGATTAATTAAATAAATAAGATTTTATTTAATTGCAAGAAGACTTTGATAGTTAGTGACATATTAGATAAATAAATAAGATTTATTTATTTAATAATCATGAAGAATGAGAGATTATGAATTAATTAAATAATTATGAACTATCTAATTAATAGTTGAATGTGGGTTAGAAACATAATTAAAATTTTATAATCATGTTATGACGAAAGGTGGTAAAATAGTGCTTGCAGGTCTTGGTCATTTTTACGTGTCTACAGTAGGTAGAGAGAGAGGGTGAATGAGACTCAATTCAGAGAGAGGTAGATAGGAGAGAGAGGGTGAAGAGAGATATAGAGAGATATCTAAAGAGAGAGAGGAGGAATGAGTAAGGGATGGAGTGAGAGGTAGGTAGAAAGAAATAGAGAGGGGAGATAAAGAGAAGTATAGAGCGAAGGAGGAAGGGAGAGGTAGAGATAGAGAGGTAGGGTGGGAGGGATATAGTGAGAGATAGGTAGAAAAATATGAAAATGTAGATGGGAGATAAAGAGAAGTAGAGACATAGATAGAGAGAGGAAATTTGGTCACACTCCATCTCTCTACCTATCTCTCCTTCTATCCCTCCAACCATACCTCTCTCTCTTTGTTTCTACTTCTCTTATCTCACATTTACATTTTCCTCTATATCTACCTTCCTCTCCCTATATCCCTCCCACCCTACCTCTCTATCTCTACCTCTCCCTTCCTCCCTCCCTCTCTACTTATCTCTATCACCCCTCTTAGATTATCTCTACCTACCTCTCACTCCATCCCTCCCTCATTCCCCCCTCTCCCTTTATATATCTCTCTTCACCCTCTCTCTCCTCTCTACCTATCTCACCTTCCCTCTCTATTTCTTTCTATCTCCACTCACCCTCTCTCTACCTACTTATCCATATATCCCTCCCACCCTAATCTCTCATTAATCACCCCCATCTCTCACTCTCCTTGTATTTCTCCATCTCCATATCCCTCTCCTTCTCTCAATAACTCTCTCTCCCATTCCCTTTCTACTTCTCTCTATCTTCCCTCACCCTATCCCTCTCTACCTACCTCTCACTCTATACCTCCCACCTTACCTCTATCCCCTTCCCTCTTTACTTCTCTATATATCCCCTCACCCTCCCTCTCTCTACCTACATTTCCTTCTATCCCTCCCACCTTACCTCTCTCTCTATCTCTACTCTTTATCTCCCATCACAATATTCCTCTCGATCTACCTACCTATTCCTATATCCATCCAACCATACCTATCTATCTCTACATTTACCTTCCTCCCTTCCTCCCTTCCTCTCTACTTCTCTATGTATCTCTCTTTACTTATCCCTTACTCCACCCCTCCTTCTCTATCCATTTAGATATCTCTATATCTCTTATCTCTCTCATTTATACCTCTCTTACCTTCCCTCTCTACTTACCTCTATCTTCCTCTCAAATTCCCTCTCTAATATCTATAGGAGTGATAGGGAGAGATGGAGAGAGAAGGAGAGAGGGATAGAAAGAGGGAGAGATATTTAGAGAGATATGACTTGAGAGAGATAGCGGAGAAGAGAAAGGGAGAGATATAGGTAGAGAGATAGGGAGAGGGAGAGGGGGAGGGAGAGAGAGAGGGAGAGAGGGAGAGAGAGAGAGGGTGTGGGGAGGGATAATAGATAAATATATAAAGAGGGAGAGATGGAGATGGAGAGAGGAAAAATAAATCCAAAAGGTACACTTATATATTAAAAATTTGGAAATATCAATGATATATCAAATGCAAAAATGAAACCCTAAATTGGTTGCCAAGTATGGGTATGGTAAGTAAAATTTATTTCATAATCAATATAATAGAGAAAGATGTGACAATATAAAATTGATGAAGAATTGGGCATGCAAAGAGTTTCAAATATAAAATTGAGATATAAATATCATAAAAGTATATATCTAAGAAACCCTAACATATATTTATCTATACTTCTCTTTATCTCCCATATACATCTTCCTCTCTGTCTACCTACCTCTCCTTATATACCTCCCACCCTACCTCTCTATCTCTACCTATCCCTTCTGTTTTCCCTCTCAACTTCTCTCTATCTCCCATATTTTCTTCTCTCTACCTACCTCTCACTATATCCCTCCCTCATTCCCCCTCTCTCCCTTTAGATATCTCGCTATATCTATCTTCACCTTCTCTCTCCTCTCTACCCTCTCTCACCTTCCATCTCTACTTCTATCTATCTCCACTCACCCTCTCTCTACCTACTTATCCCTCTATCCCTCCCACCCTAATCTCTCATTACTCTCTCTCTCTCTCTCTCTCTCTCCCTTCCCCTCTCCCTCTCTCTCAATAACTCACTCTCTCCCCTTATCCTCTCCTTCTTTACCTACCTCTAATTATATACCTCCCATATTACCTATCTCTCCCCTTTACTCTATACTTCTCTATATATTCCCTCACCCTCCCTCTCTCTACCTACCTCTTCCTCTATCCCTCCCACCTTACCTCTCTCTTTGTATCTACTTATCTTTATCTCCCATCTCCATCTTCCTCTCTATCTACCTAACTCTCCCTATATCCATCCCACCATACCTCTCTATCTCTATATCTCCCTTCCTCCCTCCCTCTCTAGTTATCTCCATATCTCTCTTTACCTACCCCTCACTCCATCCCTCCCTCATTTCCCCTCTCTATGCCATTAGATATATCTATATCTCTTCTCTCTCTCTCTCTCATTTATACCTCTCTTACCTTCCCTCTCTACCTCCCTCTATATTCCTCTCAAATTCCCTCTCTACTCTTTGTATGAGTGATAGGGAGAGAGCGAGATAATGAGAGAGGGATATAAAGAGGAAGAGATATCTAGAGATATATATGAATTGGGAAAGATAGAGGGGAAGAGAAAGGGAGAGAGATAGTTAGAGAGAGGGAGAGGGAGAGAGGGAGAGAGGGAGAGAGAGAGTGTGTGGGGAGGGAGAATAGATAAATATATAGAGGGAGAGGTGGAGAGGGAGAGAGGAAAAATAAATCCAAAAGGTACACTTGTATATTGAAAAAGTGGAAATATCAATGATGTATCAAACATGAAAATGAAACCCTAATTTGATTGCCAATGATGGGTAGGGTAAGTGAAATTGATTTCATAATCAATATAATAGAGAAATATGTAACAATATAAAATTAATTAAGAATTGAGCATGCACAGAGTTTAAAATATAAAATTGAGATATAAATATCATAAAATTATAGATATAAGAAACCTAATATGAATAATAGACCATAGAAGAAGACTAGGTTGTATAGTATTTATTGGGTTTACTAAAATACAAAAAGGTATAAAGAGGGGCAAAGAGAGAGGAAATCAAGGGAGAGGTTGAAAGAGGTCTAGAGCTTGGGAGGGAGAGGGAGATAAAGAGAGATATGAAGGGAGGGAGGGGAGAGAGGTAGGTATAGAGAGAGTGAGAGGTGAGAGGGAGAGATATAAAGATATAGCTAGAGGGGTAGGGAGAGAGTTGAGATTGAGTTAAGTAGAGAAGGAAGGATGGAGGGAAAAAGAGGTAGAGAGATATGTCTAGAGAGAAAGAGAGATATCTAAAGGGGATCAAAGAGAGATGGAAGGAAGGATGGAGAGAGAGGTAGATAGATAGGTCTAGATCTCAAGGAGAGAGTGTGAAAGATAGGTCTAAAGAGGGATAAAGAGAGACGAAAGGAGGGAGGGAGGCAGAAGTAGATAGTTAAGTATAAAGTTAAATAGATTGATAGGGAGATGTCTAAAGAGGTAAAAAGATAGGGAGGGAGGGAGGGAGAGAGGGAGGGACAAGTGGATGGATAGGTCCAAAGCTTAAGGGGAGACATAGTGAAATATAGAGAGGTAGAGAAAGGGATAGAGAGTTATGATGATTTATGAAGATTTGTTCATCTCCTTACAACAAGAAATATAAATATTTCATTAATATTGATTACTTTTTCTAATGTTTCAAGTATTTTGAGATGAGTGTTATAAAAAGTCATGAAAAATGGACTTCGTATGCAAATAGTAAGCATTTGACGTTTCAAAAATGAAATATGAAGCTCAAATGATTATAATTAACATTTTGTGTATAATATAAAAACACTACCTAGTCCATTGTGTAGAGATCTCAATCACCTTTCCAATGCCTATAAAAATCAAAATTTCCATGTAATACCCCTCTGTTTTGCTTTCTAGACTGGACAACGTGTCCTTGTTTTGCTTTGAGTTGCTTTCTGGATATTCAGATACTTTATCTTGTGTGTGTTATTTGATTGCTATTTATAGAGCAACATAGACTATTTGTGTGATGTGATGTATCTTATTTGATGCTTTATTTGACATGTTTTAATTAGTGAAATAAAGATGGTTATTATAACATGTTTACTGCACATGAGTTATTTGAGTATTATGGAACTATCAGTTTATGATGAATGTATTGGTGAAGGGGATGGGATCGCATCACTCGCTTGTGAGTGCCTTGCGATTCCGTGATTTCCTCTTCACAGTGTGTATTTTATGTTGCTTATATATATATGATCTTTGTTATTTCGTTTATAGGTTTGTAGGTACATGACATCGACTCCACCTGGTTTCACAGGTTTGAGCATGTTGTCCCAACGGTTAAGTTGAATGGGAGATAGTAGCTAGGTAACATGTGTCAGGTCTACACCCTAGCCACAGTGTGTCATCAGTCATTGTTTGTTGTGTCTTCGTTTTCCTTGTTTATTATTATTTAATTCTGAAGGATTCTTGTTATGAAAATAAATGTTTAAATTATGCATTAAATAAGTTGGTTTTTATTTAATTAACTTTAGACATTTTGATAGAAGCCTTTTATTTAAATTAATTAATAAAATTTAATTTATTTAGTAAATTAAATTTAATCCATGGGGTTAAATTTATTTATTAAGTAATTAAAATTGATTAATTAAATTTGTTTATTTTGAAAGTTAAAAAAAAGAGGGGAATTAAATTTATGTTGGAATTAAGTTTGAATTAGAAGTTATTAAATTATATTTGTGAAAATAAATATGATTGATTAAGATATTTGTTAATTTCCAGCATGTGATAGTTAATTAATTGAGAGGTTGTTAAAAATTAATTCCCGGAGAGAATTTGGGCTTTGGAAGAAGAAGTGGAAACCTTCTTCATGACAGAGTGGAGGATATTTTTGGGGGAGGAATGAAAATTGGGAAGGCACAACATATTTTTTTTGGGTTTTGTTGTTAAAAATTGAAAAGGATTATTTTGGAATAGGAAGGAAATTGTGAACAAGTTTCATGCTTAGATTGTTTGGGATAGTTTGTTGTGATATTGCATACATTACTGTGCTTGAGAATTATTTTTGTTGGGAAGACACTGTAAAATCTTTGGAAGAGGTTTGGCATCAAAAACTTCAACACTTTAGAAGCTTCTTGAAATAGGTTACATTCTTGTGTTATAGATTTGTTTAAAATTTCAATTGGAATTGTATTATTGTAGAAAATTGTTGTGTTAGCTCTGTAATTGAAAGTTTAATTTGTTTTAGAAAAGAGGAAATTTAAAGCTTATGTGATTGTCCTGAAGAAACCTAGGAAATTTTAATTACAGTGAAAACCAAAGAATAAGATTTGAAATAGTTGAAGAATTATTAGATTTAAACAGTGAAATAAATCTAGAGGAAAGCAAATTTAGATTTAGAAAAAAATTAGTGTTTAAATCTGTGTAGAAATTATTGAAAACCTCTGTAGGAAAAAAATTGTGAAACTTCTGTATTTGTAAATTTTGCCATGGAAAAACCTAGAGGAAATGTAGAAATTTATTGAATGCTTTTGGAAGAAATTAAGATTTTTTTGTATCTTGTCTTTTCTTTTCTCTGTGTTTGGATTTGAGAAAGCCATTTGGAAGATTTATTGTAGAATCCTCTATGAAATTTGGGTATTTTCTGGAAAGTTGCACAATTTATCCTGTAGATGTGTTTTTGAAAAAAAATTCCCAATTAAAATTAGTGTGTGAAATTCTCTCTCTCTCTATATATATAATATATATATACATATATCTGAACATATATAAATATATTAAATATATATAAAAATCCACATATATATAAATTTACTTTTTGAAAATCTTTAAAAAGTCTGAGTTTTAATATCAGCATATGGCGAAACTTTTCTAGAAAAGTCGAATTTTATTTGTGTTATTAAAAAATTAAATTCGAAATAAAAATAAAATGAAATGTTGAGTGTATTTTATTTGTGGTTGGTGGGGAGGTCAAACCCCCACCACCCACATATGTGGTGGGAGAAGCGCTACCTATGAGGCAGTGCGTCCACCTCATAGGAGGATACGCTGCCCCATAGGGAGCGCTGCCCCCTCCCATCCATGATGGGGTGGACGGTCTATACATAGTACAACCAACGCTCCCATTCATAAACGATTTTGACGATTTCCATGAAAACACGAAAAATGAATTCATCCGTTTTTATTTTATATTGCGGATTTTGATACAATTAAAGTTTTAATATGGAATACATATATTATATATACACACACATTGAGTATATATATTATGTATATATAATGTGTATATATATTATTATATATATTTATTTTATATGTAGTTTTTAAAATATTATGTATATATTTAATGAATATATATCATAAGTGTATATACATAATTATATATTAAAATATATTTATGTATGTATATCTTATGTATATATATTAAATATATATTTTTATATTTAAAATAGTTTTATTTCAAAATGGATGCATATTTACATGTATAATTGGAGGAAATCAATTTAGTTATTTTGTAGAAAGATTTATGTTGTTTTTAAAAGTAATTAAGGTTTTGGTTTATATATTAAAGTTAGTATTGTTTTTCTTTATATTGGAAAAAGACTATTAATTTTTCTATCAATTATTTTAATAGGGCAACTGCTATTTTTACGACAACTGTTATTTTTACTGTGAATAGAATATGAAAGGGAAATGGATTTAATATATCCAAAATTAGTTTATTTCCTTGCAATTGCCTTATGTGATTATTTCCTTTGTGTTCATGTATGGGGAAATGGGTTAAAGGTGTATTTAATATGTAAGTCTTCCAAAGGATCCTAGAGGATGAGGGTTGCCAATTTGTTATGTCAGCCTATTTTGAATCTCTTGGGTAGTGCATGGTGTGTTGTCAGTGATTTACCTGGTTTCTACGAATGAGGATGATTTGTGCCTCCTTGGGAAAGAGTGGATTACGTGAATTGTTGCCTCCAGTGTTTCGAGTTTTAGTATATGTTACCTCCTAAAGTTGGAGTGGTTGTGCTAACTAGTATGTATGCACTATGTACCCTTGGTGATTGGTGTGTATGTGTGTTGTCAAATAGAAGAGTGGCTTCCATTAGGGGCCAAAGCCTATAAGAGGTAAGACTGGGTAACCTTCGGGAGTAGTTTAATCAAGTGATAACTAAATAATGTACTTAGAATTTTAGGTAGTACTTCACACTAAAAAGATAATTTATAGCCTCATTCATAGTCTCGAGTGCTTGTTTAGGCTTGGGGTGAGTGGGAAGGTCCTGGAATGGCAAAGGTCATCTACCTTGTTTTTTTGAGAGGTATTTGATCCCACATTAGTAAGTATGAGGGTCGGGGGTCGGTTGAGGTGTCCAGGATATCTGGGGCCTATGAAGATCTGTAGTGGGTAACTCATTATGAGTTGTGTGATGACACTTTGTCTAGGACAACAGTTGGTATTTGTTTTTATGTGTATGGTTTTCTTAACATACCTAATCTATTTTATATCTGGAAGCAATGTAACCATGTTAGAGTTGTACTTGTGTTGTACATGTGATTGGATGTATCGGTATGAGTCAGCCTATGATTAGAGGTTGTAAGTTTTTTCATGTTATGTTGTTACTATCTCCTAGAATGGGGGGTGGGCCTTCGGGTACCACTTGGTTGGGTGGAACATGGACCATACACTGTTGGGTCCCCCTTTGATCTTCAGTACTTGATGGTGAGATATCCAGTTGGAGAGCTCACAGTTCCTATTTTAATTCAAGCAGTGTATTTATTTCAATTTGAATCATGTTATTTTACCCCTCAGTTGTATACGAGGTGGATTTATGTATATTGTAACATATTTGTATTATTGCCTCATTCAGAGAATGAGTGATGTAGCCTTATGATTAAGTTAATGAATATGGAGTTTTGTTATATCTCTTTATGCTATGATGTAACTTTATTATGTATGAGTACTCAATTCATTATGTAATTAAATGCTATGGATGTATAATGATGTATGTGTGGGTTTTTAGTAATCCCAATCTCATAGCCTTAGAGGTTGTTGTCAATTAGTAAGTGAATATGTATGTTAATTATACTTTAAATAAATAAAAAATTGATGCGCTTAAGTAGTAAATTGTTACTTCCTCTAGGGTTATGTGGCGGGGCATTAAATTCCATAAGAAGCACAAAAATTATGACCATTTTACTAAAGAGGGTTTTTAGGTCTTCAAAATGGATACTTGTTTTGTTTGAAAAAAATTGCAGCCTTGGGATTTGGCTTGGGAGTGTCATACCTGGAAATTGAACTACAAAAATGTGCTTAGAAATTTTCCTTAATTTTCTAGAGTTCTCCCTTGTGGCTGATGAATTTTTCATCTAAATTTGATGAAACAAAAATGGTTTATTGAGAAAATTGTCAGCTTTCCAGCAATATAAGATATGTCTTATTTTGAATTTAATAGATAATTATTATTGATTTTCTACATGCATTATGACTAAAGTCCTAATTGATAGGATGATTGAAAAAATCTATAAATTTAAAATGATTTAACATTTTTTGAATCCTAAAGATGCACAACGTTCTATGCTTCCCATTCTATAGGATAAAAAGAATTGAATTTCATAATTTTTTTACCAAGTTATGGTGGTTAGACAAATAGGTTTTAATATTTTTTTTTAAGTTCCAATAAAAAATTCATAACTAATTATTTACTTGGAAAAAAATTACAAAACAAATGTGGCACATCTGGGCATGTGTCCTCTACTTCCATTGTAAGTTTAAAAAAAAAAAAATTGTATGTAGGTTGGTCAGACATACACTTTCTTTTTATTTTTTTCTTGAAAATTTAGTACTACTACATTGAAATTTAAAATTCTCACCAAATAGATTTACTTCTTTCCAAAAAAGGACTAATAGCTTAGAAACTACATTCAATTTTCTACAAATTTTGTTCTTATATATTTTTCAAATTATGTTAATAACCTATTCAAATTTTTATGTCAAGTTGCCTAACTCTATTTTTCTGATTTCCATTGCCACTTAGGGGCCTAGTTTGGACCCACATGATCCCGTGTTGACCCATATTTCATCTATTTTGTAGCCTTGTATAATTTTTCTTTGGCCCTCCATAGGACCAATATAATCTCAAATACTCAACTATCAAATTTTAATGGGTATGGCCCCCTTAGGCCAAGTTCATCTATACAAATAATATATGCATAATATACATTATTAAATACATACAAGGCAAAATGAAACCAAAATAGGTTCTAAAAAATAAAAGGATTCATGTTGTCTTGAAACTAAATTTGATTTGATTTTAAATTTCATTAACAATTAAGTATTAAAATAGTATTATTTTTTGATAAATTTTATAGACATTCAACTAAATCCATATTAATCAACAACAATAACATATACTATAAAGAACAAATAGTTAATGTATATCTAGAAGTCAATATTTTTTAATTAAAAAATTAAATAATACAAATAGTTTGAACACAAATGGATTTGATTCATATATTAATTTTTAAATAAAAGAATACATAAAGCTATTACAACATCTTGCTCAAAACATAACTCTACAAAATGCTCAGTTGGAAACTCGTATTGTAAAATTAGTTTACTAACTTTTGTAGTAGGCTCAAGTATTCATCTATTTGAAGCATAATTTGTTGTAACTCCTAGCAACTAGCTTGTAAATTTGTTAACAATTTGTAATTAGGAGTTGAGATTTCCTTTAATATATATTGAAATTTTAAACATAACTTTTTTTTTCTAAACTCTAAGTCTTTATCCATGATACTGACCTTGATTTTGTCCTCCAAAATATTTTTTGAAACATTTTTATTCCTCTATTTCACTATACTCAATAACCAACGTATTAACAAGATATCTTTGTGTGTCAAATAAACACATATTTCACTATATTCCATAACCAACAAATTAACAAGATATCTTTGTGTGTCAAATTTGACTCTGCGGTCATCCACAATGTCAAAAAATAAATTTCCATCTAGAACTTTGAATCAAATGTACAAGAAACCCATAGACGTTACAAACAATTAGGCCAATAAAGAATTATTTAATTTATTTTATATATTTTACCATAAATAGTGTTACAAAATAAATTTCATATGTTAATTATAATTTCAAGTTTCTCATACATATAATTATCTTTATGAAATTCAAACCACTATCTATATTAGTATGCATAATTTATAAAACTCATAACTATTAGTTATTGAAATAATATGTTTGAGCTAATGATGACTTGTGTTTCTTCATTTTGAGAAGCCAAAAGAAATAACATTTTATATAGTCATACATAGATAAAATATCCAATGTCCATCCTACTGAGAATCAAAGAAATAACATCATGTATACTCATACTCAATTTCTATACAAAATAACTTACCTTCTACACAAAGCTATTATGATGAATTTTATCTCTTAACTTTCATACTTTCTCTTGACACTTCTATTTTTGATGCTCAATAATGCAATACTAAACAATAAAGTAATTGAACCTACGTAGTAAGTTTCTTATTGAATGATGTTACAAAAAATCATTGATTTCACTATTATGGCACTACTTCCAAAGATGTAAAATATCCCTTGCCTATCAACCTTACAATCTAATATCAATTTTTTTCATAAATTTTCTCATCTTGGAATTTGAATGTCTCTTCTACAATCAAGATCCAAATTTGGTGTCGACTAAGATTTTCTAGCTAGAAGTTCTACTAGTAGGTAACATGTAAAGTGCATTGTATTGATGGATCTTTCGTTTTAGGCATTTAAACCTCATTTAAAATTTTCAGCATTGAAATTATATATTATATTTATTTATAAATAAATATAATATATAAACTTTATAATATTATATATTATATTTATTTATAATTATATAATGTTATATATTATATTTATAATATTATATATTTTATTTATTCTTGTTGATTTCTAGTTTAATTTGATGGCTCTAGTCGAATTAAATGGTATTACAAGCATGTGCATTTTAAAAGGATTAATAAGCCCCAAAAAATTATTTATTAATGTTATTATTGATTGAATGTGGTGAAATGAAGCTACCAAGTCAACCATAATTATCTACTCATTAAAAATTTCATTGACATTTTTTCCTTAAGAGAACCTATTCCAAAAAAACTTTAATTTCAAAGTTGGGTTTTTCAAAATTTTGACTTGAAATAGATATAATGTCCCCTTCTTTGACCTAGGAATTCAGGAAGGACCCTTTAGCCCATTTCATTCTCGTAGGCTAATTTAGGATTTTTTGGAAAGGGAATAAATTAATTAATTGAGGTTGTCTCAATTTATTATTGTCTAGGTACCTTGTATTTAATTAATTGTGTTTATTTTTATGATATAAAGTAAATTAAGTTGAGGCCAAAAGTGAGATAATATATGTTGGAAGTCTATGTAGTTTTTGTTGTCATTGATGTCAACAAATATTTTTTGTTGCATTGATGTCAACCTATGGAGATGCTTTGATTTATTGCATAATATTGGCATTAGTAGTCTCATTGGTGCCAACCTCTAGTGTTGCCTTGATAAGCATGTGTTTGGTTGAATTGTTGTAATGTAGTTGGTTTGATGGTGATGAGAAAGTGTTGCAGATGATGATAATGTGTTTGTGGTGTTTGGTTTCCAAGTTCTTTTGAGAAAATTTGAATGAAAGAGGAAACAATGTGGTAAAGAGTGTTCAGTGTAGCAAAGTAGTGTTATAGTTTTTTTTCTACATTTAGTTTGTATTAAAGATCTACTTATGCAGTTCAGATTTGTTGATTGGAGGTTTTCAGAGGTGTTATATCTAGAGTTTCTTATTCTGGATCATTATGCAAAGAAATTTTTTTTCACGAGTGTGTGAACTATGAAAGCAATGTTCTCTAAGAGAAATGGTTTTGCTCCACATTTCTCTGTAGTGTGGTTTCTAGTCTTGCAGATCTAAGGGTGTGCTTACATTTATCATATATATCTTTAGTCTAAGTTGTTCAAAGTTTGGTGCTCCGCAAGGTTGGATTCATGTGTTATAGTATGTGGAAGGTTAACTAGGTGTATATGATGAGTGTGTTCTTCAGATGAAAGTTGTTGCGAAGGAATTTATTGGATATAAAGGTGTTGATGGAATATTCCATATTATGTTTAAGTGTTGTGTGGTCCATGAGTCATCTTTGGATTTGGTGAAGTGTGTACTCAAATGATTAATGGTATTGACATAGGTTCAACCGACCTTGGGTATTAACACTAATTATGGATTTTCTTCAATGTTTATGGTAGCATGGTGTGGCGTATATGTATAGATTTAGTTCCAATTTAAGGCGTGATGTGGTTAGATTTCATTCCTCTCCATCCCGGGATGTTTTAGTGTTGACCTAATTTGAATTTGCACGTTTGAGGGGCATAACTAACCTTGTAGATTATTTTCAAGGTTGAATATGATATCTATGTGTATTAAGTTCATGGAGGATTGATGTGTGAAGTGTGTGCGATGCAAATTGTGATGTGAAATGTGAAAGTGTGAAGTGCAGTGTGAGCTTTAACAACTAAGACTACTAGAAGAAGTGAGCAGAAGGTGTCTACATTCTTTAGAGAGAGTGTGAATGTACTGGTGGTGTAGTGGTGAATTTTTTTTGATACTTTGAGATGGATTTCCCATTATAACAATATTCTTTCTTCTTCTTTCTATTCTAGTAGTGAGCTATTGGTAGTGATCCCTGCTTTCTTCTGGATAGTGAGCCCTCCAACAATGAGACTATTATATTCAGTGTTGCAATTACTTTATATTGTGAGATAATCCTCACTATGGTTTTTCCCTTCTTGGGTTTTCCACATAAATATGGTGTTTTTTTGTGTATGGTATTGTTATGCTTTTAATTTTTGTTATTTACTCTCATGCTAAATCATTATAAAAAATTAAGGTTAATGTGAATTTTAATGTTAGTGAGGGTTTGATGTTTTAATGAATAATTGATTCAACCCTCCTCTCAGTTTTCTTGTACTTTCAACAATTGGTATCAGAGCAAGGTTCCTTGGAAGAAAGCTTAACTGCTTAAGGTAGATCTAGGATGGTGTACAAGAAGGATTCTCCTCTGTTTGATGGATCAAATTATGCATTTTGGAAGATCATGATGGAAGGTTTCCTTTTTCACTAAGATTTGGAGTTTGGAAGTTTTTGAATTTGGATATACTGTGCCTGGAAATGGTCTGAGCACCGATGATGAGATCAAGGCCTATGAGAACAATGGAAAAGAAAGGTATGCTCTTTTGAGTGGTATTTCTAATACTAAACTTGTGAAAGGTATGAATCTTAAATCTGTTAGTGAGATCTGGAAGAAACTAGAAAGTATCTATGAAGGAGATAATAAGGTCAAGCAAGATAAGATGTAGAACCTAAAGATCAAAATCTGAAACCTTGTGGATGTCAGAGGATGAATACATTACAAGCTACATGCATAAAGTGGACAAATTTTTTAATTCCATCAAAGGGCTTGGTGGAGAAATTTAAGAAGATGAGGTGGTAAAGAAGGTATTGATAACTCTTCCTAACTCTTATAGTCATAAATTTTATGTTGTTTAAGAACTTTAGAATTTAAATATATATTCTAGAGATTAGTTGTTTGGTGCTTTAACTAGTTTTGAATTGAGAAAGTTTGGTCCAAGTGATTAAAAGAATGAGATTTCTTTTAAATTTGGAAAAACTAAAAAGAATGAAGAATCAGATCTAAATGATCTTGATGGTGTAGAAACAAACTTTGCGAGGAGATTGAAAAGGGGAACTAGAAACTACAGAGGTAAGTTACCTTTCAAATGTTTCAATTGTGGAAATATTGGTCATTATGCTTGAAGATGTCCTATCAAAGATTCAAAAGATAAATATAAGGAGAACAAAGATAAATCAGTTAAGAGAAATTATGTTAAATAAGATGCTAGTATATCTGATGATGAATCTGATTACCCTGATGATGAGGATACTGAATGCTTGTTCATGGCTCTAAATTATGGAACTAATTTAGCTAACTTTGAGAGATGTGTGAAGGAAAGTGATTTGAAAATATATCATAATATTGAAGGAGCAATGGTGACTCCTTTTCATGCTAGATAAGAGAAGAATAACTAGATCATTGAGAGTGGATGCTCACATCACATGATTGATGATAAGAGTAAGTTTGTTAAACTTGATAAATTTAAAGGAGGTCTTGTTAAGTTTGGTGATGATACATTTGCTAAGATATGTGGAAAAGGTTCAATCAATTTTGATGTAAAGCACAATACAGATGATGTTATTTATGTTAAGGGTCTTTGACATAACCTTGTAAGTATAGGACATATGTGTAGAAAATGATATAAAGTTGTGTTTTAGGATGATGGTTGTGAGATAAAAAAGGGCTCTAAAACTCTGGTTGATGCAGGAAGAAGGAAAGATGAAAATGTTTATTAGCCTAAGGGTGCTAAAGGTATGTGATTTATGACTCAAATTAATGAAATTTGGATATGAAATTGAAGAATGTGTCATGTAAGTTTTGATAACCTAGTAAGGATTAGTTTAATTCAATTTATGAGAGATAGGAAAAAGATTACAAATTCTATCAATGTTGTCTACAAGGAATTCCAAATTGGGAAGCAAGATAGAAAGAGTTTCAAAGTCAAAGAATGATATACTATCGGTCCTTTGGAGTTAGTGAATATAGACCTTTGTGGAGCTACCAGAATAAGAAGTTTTCAAGGTGACATGTATTTCGTGCTTTTAATTGATGATTATTCTAGAATGAACTGGGTTACTTTTCTCAAATAAAAATCGAAAGCTCTAGATAAGTTTAAGGAATTTAAAGATATGGTTGAGAATCAAATAAATATGAGAATCAAATGTTTGAGATATAAAAGAGGTGGAGAATTCACCTCCAATGATCTTAACAATTTCTTTGAATTTCAAGGAAGAAAGAGGAATTTGTCAACCCCTAGGACTCCTTAGCAAAATAGAGTGGTCGAAAGGAAGAATACGATTGTTCAAGAAAAAAAAGGACAATGATGAAAGAAGTAAACCTATCATAAATATACTGGACAAAAGAAATTCATATTGTAGTCTACATAATTAATAGAGCTCAATCAAGGACAAATAGTTCAAAGAATCCCTATGAGTTATGGTATGGAAGGACTCCTACTATCAAATATTTCAAAGTGTTTGGAAGAAAATTCTATATCAAAAGAGATGAAGAAAACTTAGCAAAGTTTAATGCAAGATTTTGATGAAGGATTCTTCCTTGGATATTCTAAAAAGAGAAAAGCTTATCGGTGGTATAATAAGAGGCTGAAACTGATTGGTAAAAGTGCAAGTATTAAGGTGGATGAAGATCTATATAAAATTTTAGTGATGATAGATGAATATGAATCAGATGATTCCTCTTGCAGAGAAGAATAAAAATATAAAGGTAAGGAAAATGAAGTATATGTTGAAGAGGAAGAAGCTCTAGGGATCCCTAAAACCCCAAATTATGTGTAGAAGAATCATTATGAAGATCAAATCTTTGGTGAAAGAAGTATAGGTGTATTGACAAGAAGAAAGGTTGCTATGACAAAAGAACAAGTAAAATTATGTTTACTTTCCAAATGTGAACCTAAAATAGTGAGTGAAGCATGCAATGATGAGTATTGGATCAAGGCTATGGAAGAAGAACTAATGTAGATTGGGAAGAATCAGACTTGGGAACATGTCCCAAGACCAAAAAATATGAATGTGAGTGGAACTAAGTGGGTGTTCTAGAATAAGATAAATGAGAATGGAGAAGTTGTTTTGAATAAGGAAAGTCTTGTGTGTAAAGGTTACTCACAAGTGGAAGGAAAATATTTTGAGGAAAAATTTACTCCAGTGGCAAGAACGAAAGCTATCAGGATGTTTTTGGATTTTGCAACACACAAGGATTTTAAAGTATATTAGATGGATGTGAAGTATGCATTCTTGAATGGTGAATTGAAAGGAGTTTATATTGAACAACTAGAAGGATTTCAGTTATCAGAAAACCCTAATATGGTCTGCAGATTGAAGAAGGTATTGTATGGACTCAAGCAAGCCCCTAGAGCTTGTTATGAAAGATTGGATAGGTGTTTATTGTAGCAAGGATTCAATAAAGGTACAACCATAGATAACAATCTTTATTTTAAGGTTGAAAAAGATAAAATATTGATAATGGTTGTATATGTTGATTATATAATTTTTGGAGGTAATGAAGTAATGTGCAAGAGATTTACAAAATAGATGAAAAATGAGTTTGAAATGTTAATGTTTGGGGAGATGAATTTCTTCCTTGGACTACAAATCAATCAGACAGAAAAAGGTATTTTCATTTCACAATCAAAATATGTCAAGGAAATATTGAAGAAGTTTGGAATGGAAGACTCAAAATCAGTATATACTCCTATGGTTATGGGTTTCAAGTTGAGTAAGAATGATGAATCCCCTAAGGCTGATCAGAGCACGTATAGATCAATGATTGGAGGACTATTGTATCTAACTACTACTAGACCACATATTATGCATGCAGTTTGTCTTGTGGCTAGATTTCAAGAATATCCTAGAGAGTTACATGTGGTATCAGTAAAGAGAATATTCAGATACTTGAAGAGAAGTCTGAAGAATGGCTTATGGTATCCAAAGGATATCGATTTCTCTTTGAGTGCTTATACAGATGTAGATTGGGTAGGTTATTTCCAAATAACAGAAAAAGTACAAGTGATGGTGCATTCTTTCTTGGAAACAGGTTGGTGTCTTGGCTAAGCAAAAAGAAAGATTCAATGTCATTGTCTATTGTAAAAGCATAATATATTGTTGTAGTATCTTATTCACATATGTGTTGTGGATGAAGCAAAAATTGAAGGATATCAAAGTGGTATATGATGAACCTATTTCTACCTTTTTTGATAATACAAGTGTTATTAACATTTCAAAAAAATTGATAATGCATTCAAGGACAAATCATATTTCAATCTGGTATCAATTTTTGAGAGAGAAGGTTGTAGAGAATGAGGTGAAGCTAGAGTATGTGCCTACAAAGGATTAAGTTGCAAATATCTTAATAAAATATCTTCCTAAGGATACTTTTAAGTATATCCAAGAAGATTTAGGGGTTATTACCCACCTTTCAACTAGATGCATAAGGATATGCATTATTCCAATGAATTTCAAGATTAATTCCTTGTTTTGGATTGATGATGATGGCTAGCTCTCAAGGGGAGTAGGTAGTAGCATTGTTGGATGTTGCAATTAGGGGGAGTAAGTCTCATCATTATACATGTGTTTTCCTTTTTTAGTTGTGTCAAAGGTAATGTGTAGTAGCTTATGGTTAATGAATTATGTTGTGTACTCCTAAAAGGGAATGTGTAGAGAAAATGTGAAGAAAATAGAGTGCAGTAAAAAAGGAAGTTGTAGAGTAGATACATATGTTATTGATGTCAAAGGTGATGTTTTCTTTTTCCACTGATTTCAAAGGGAGAGATATTTACTCCAAAAAACCTTATACATTAAGGGGGAGAAAGAGAAAATGTCGAAAAGGATAGATGTTTGTGTAAGGGGGAGCAATGTGCATTGTTGCGTAGTATATGTTGGTGACCGAAGTTGTTACTTTTGTTGTTGGTATTTTTTCATATCATGTGTTGCCATCAATTAGAAAGGGGGATATTGTTGGAAGTATATGCATTTTGTGTTGTAATTGATGTTAAAAATCTTTTTTGTTGCATTGATGTCAACCTATGGAGATGCTTTGATTTGTTGCATTATGTTGTCATTAGTAGTCTCACTGGTGTGAACCTCTAGTGTTGCCTTGATAAGCATGTGTTTGGTTGAATTACTATAATGCAATTGGTTTGGTGGTGATGAGAAATTGTTGCAAATGATGAGAATGTGTTTGTGGTGCTTCGTTTCCAAGTGATTTTGAGAAATTTTGAATAAAAGAGTAAAAAGTTTGGTAAAGAGTGTTCAATGTAGTAGAGTAGTGTTCTAGTTTTTGCTTCAAATTTATTCTGTATTAAAGATCTACTTATGCAATTTGGATATGTTGACTAGATGTTTTATATCCAGAGTGTCTTTTTTTGGATCGTTGTATAAAGAAAGTTGTTTTCACTAGTGTATGAACTCTAAAAGAAGTGTTGTCGGGGAGAAATGGTTTTGCTCTACATTTCTCTGTAGTGTGGTTTGTGGTCTTATAGACCTAAGGGCATGCTTACATTTCTCATATCTATCTTAAGTCTAATATTTTTGAAGTTTAGTGCTCCACAAGGTTGGATTCATGTGTTATAGTATGTGCAAGGTTAACTGGGTGTACAAGATGAGTGTGTTCTTCAGATGAAAGTTGTTCTGAAGGAATTTTTTAGATATCAAGGTATTGATGGAATATTCCATATTGTTTTTAAGTATTTTATGTGGTCTGTGAGTCATCCTTGTATTTGGTGAAGCGTGTACTCAAATGATTAATGGTGTTAAAATAGGTTTTCCCAACCTTGGGTTTTTACACTAATTGCAGATTTTCTATAGTGTTTTTGGTAGTGTTTCATGGCATATATGTATGGATTTAAGTCTGAGTTAAGGTGTGATGTCCAATTTCGTTCCTCTCCACCATGGGAATGGTTTAGTCTTGACCTAATTTGAATTTTCTCATTTGAGGTGCATAATCAACCTTGTAAATTGTTTTCAAAGTTGAAGATGGTATATATGTGTTGAGCTAATGGAGGATTGATGTGTGAAGTGTGTGTGATGCAAATTGTGATGTGAAGTGTGAAAGTGCAAAGTGTAGTGTGAGATTTAACAACTAATACTATTGGAAGCAGTGAGCAGAAGGTTTCTACATTCTTCATAGAGAGTGTGAATGTACTAGTGGTGTAGTGGTGAGAATTTTCTATTTCTCTAAGATGGATTTCTCATTGTAAAATTCTTCTTTCTTATTCTTTCTATTATGGTAGTAAGCCCTTCTTTCTTTTGGGTAGTGAGCCCTCCAATAGTGATCTCCTATTGTATTCAATGTTGCAATTACTTTATATTGTGAGTTGATCCTCAGTATGGTTTTTCCCTTCTTAGGTTTTCCACTTAAATCTGGTGTTCTATTGTGTATGGTGTTGTTGTGTTTTTAGTTTATATTATTTACTCTCATGCTAAATTATTATAATATGTTAAGGTTAATGTGGATTTTAATGTTAGTGAGGGTTTGATTTTTTAATGAACAACTGATTCACCCCTCTCTCAGTTGTCTTGTGCATTCAACAATATAAAGTCACTTTATAAGGATAAAATAGATTTTTTTTTTTTTTAAATGAATTTTAAATTATGAACTTCTCAAAAGTTCAAAGGATGGATATTAAGAGATTTGCAAAAAGACAATTTTATATATTTTGTTCATTTCATCTTCTAATTGTGAAATTTGGACATTCTTGTTCTTCTCAAACCCTAGGATGAAAAACCCTAAGGGTTATTGGCTTTGGTGAAGAGATTTCTCCCTAGTCAATCAAGATGGATTCAAATAGAGTTCATGTTTAGGTTGAATGTTTGTAAAGTAGTATTTTGGGATCAATCAATCTATCTATGTAGGGTAGGGAGATGTACAAAAACAAATTTATAGCCATTTGTAGGCATAGATAAATTTATAAATGAATCTATTTAGTAAATAGTTGCAAGAAAATAAATTCATGTAATAAATTATTTTTAGTTGTGTTGGTTGATTCAAGTTAAACTCCCATGTTCAAATTAGCTAGGAATCATTGATATGAGGGTATTCGGTAGGATTATTGGGGTATTTGTTTATTATATTAAATATTTAGTTGGAGTATATAGTTCATAACATTATTCAAATTATTATAGTGTTTATTTTGGTGATTCCTTAGATGAGTTTTACAGGTTGCAACATGTGTGTAGAGAGCCATTAAAATGTGAAAGAGGTTGTAGGTGTTTTGGGAGCATTTCATGGGAGGTAAAACCAGTCTATGTTGAGATTTAAGGCTCAAAAAATGAGGCATGGAGTGATGATGGTATTCACTAGCCATATTGTCGACATACACGGTGGTTGATTGGGAGGACACCACACATCCTAGAGAGGTACTTGCAAGATAAAGTCTAGAGACAATTTGGTGAGGCACGGGTTGTGCCTACCCTTGACTACCATGTGATTTTTTCTAGAACTCAAAGGGAGATCAATGAGTGGGGACTATGGTTGTGTTATAGGTAGTAGTGACAAATTTTATACACTTCATTCCATTTCAATGGATATGGGAATATGAAGTTGATGATCCTGATACTATAGTTGAGTATGATGCATGGTGGGTCGTACAAAGACCCTTGAGGTTCACACACCTAACGGTGGAGAAGTAGGTGACATGAGAAGGAGGAGAGAGGAAAATATCGGTAGGGCCTATTGGAAGAGACAAACCATTGAGGTAGAGGTAGCTAGAGCAGAGGGTGGAGGTCTTGCTTAGGGACACCAGCAGGTAGTAGTGCTCATGGTGGCACCTAGAGGAGAGGATTAGAGAGAAGGGGATCTAGATGATGTTAGGTTGAGGGTAGTTCTATCTGAGTATGATCAGTCTTGTAGAGAGTGGATGGCTATAGAAGAAAGAGGGGCACCCTTGTTGTTCAATTAACATAGAGGAAAACAAAGAGAGATGCAAATATATATAGTTAGCGACAAATGAAGGCTCAGATAGTGCATCTTACAATTGAGAGGGACACAAAGTGGGACAGAAGGTAGCAAATAAAGGCTAGAAGATAGGGAGAAATGGTACCCATCATAAAGAATTCGAGGGAGGTGAGATTACTCACCCAAGAGGCTACATACTATAGGAGCTTATATGAGGTAGTGGTGCCACTTGGGAGGAGATCTCCAAAATTTTCTTGAAGAGTAGTAAAACAGCTGGAGGGAGATCAGAGGGAGGATCAGTGGGATGTCCACCTCAGCTAGGGACATAAGGGGATAGGTAAAAGAACCAAGAGGGAAAGAACAATAGGGGGTTTCTCTACATCCTCCTCCAAGTCAGGAGGAGAAGGGTAGCTCCATGTAGCTCTATCTTTGATTGTATTTTATGTAGAAACATATTGTATATACATTCTTTGATGATGTATATTTGTATTGACGACTCTTGATAGCTTGTTATACACAAATTCAATGTATATTGATTTTGTATCATGACACATTTTGATTATATATCATATAAAAAAATTTATGGGACTATGATATGATTTCATGTGATGTTATTGATGTATATGATGGATATATCTATATGTTTTAATGTATGTATTTAATGATTCTATGATGTGATGATGTATGATTATGACATGATGATACTTAAATTAGATGATGGAATGATGTGACATTGTGATGACATAATATGTGATGTAATACTATGATTAGTTTTGTATTTTTGATGATATATGATGATTATGTAGGATGTATGATATATGATGCTACTAATGATTTGTGGATGTAGGATGTGAGGGATGTTTTTGTGTATGCCATGATACTTGGATATAATAGTTAGCATGATATAAGAAATGATAGATAGATATATGGATGAATGATTTATATGGATGGATAGAATAGGAGATGATGTTGATCGAATATTCAAAAAACTATGATTATTAGAATGATTTGAAATTCTATTAAAGATGAGATAGGATAGATGATTTTGATTTTTCTTTAGGTTATGGTAAAGAACATAGAGAAATCCTTATTTTTATATAGAAAGTAAACACTATGCACAAAGGTATGAAGACCCAGAGTGGCATCACATGTATTATATGAAATTTGACTCTAAAACAAAATAGGAGTATCCTTGTTCATACCTAACATATGGAAACCTTGTCTGATCATGTGAGAGAATGAAGCTTCAATGAAAGTTAGGCCTTATGCATAAAAGGTATAAAAAAATTGATATACAAAGGTCATTGTATTACTTGAAACTATCCCTACACACACAAGGAAAGTATTCACCATGGTTGTATTAGAAGAGCATCCCACAAACACAACAGAAGAAAGCAATGAGTATGCTCCATTACATACCCCTCTAGACAAACTAGGATATTGAAGATCAAGGTGGCATCGAGTGAGCGATGAAACAAGACAAAAGATAAATCAAAAGAAAAGACCAACTAGCAAAATATATCAAAGCCATCATATCTCTAGCTAGAGAGATTATTTTAATTGATATCTAAAATGATACCTATTGTAGGAAGGATATATCTACTAAGCCAGTCATTGGATGTTGATGTTGATTTAGAAGATGATTAGGCAATTGACATGGTGATTTTGATGTTGTTTTGATAATGGTCGATGCTTGCAACTTTTTTATGAATTTCTTGTGTTTCAATGATTGTTAAATTTGATTTTGCTTACTTCATCTAATATGAGTGTGGTGATAGGTTTATTATGGATGAAAATCTATTGTGGATGGGTGAGTTATGATTATTTTTTGAAAATTTTCACTAGTAGAATTTGGAAGATAAATGACTACATGACTAAAAATTTTAGTCACATGACTAAAACGTTTAATCACGTGACTAACACTAGTAGAATATTGCAAATAAATGACTAATTTGGTCATCTATAAGTGACTAATTTGGTAATTAGGTAAAATCAAAACTAAATGACTAAATAAAACTATTATCAGACAAATAAAAATGACTAAATAAATGATTATTACTCTATTCTTTTTTCTTTTGAATTTGATCATAATCCATAGATTTTAAGGCCCCCTCATGGGACCCCTACCTAAGCTTGTCCCCTCCCAAGGGAAGGTTCTTACACATTACTCACCCGTTCACCACTAGAAACACCACTTCCTATCCAACTTGCATGTGTTAAGCATGTTGCTAGTGTTCATGTATATAATATTATTATATTATATTATATTAATAATATTTATATTATATATTATTAATATAATATAATATAATAATATATAATATAATACTATATTTATATTATATTATATTATTAATATTCCATTTCTATTTTGTTTTGCATAATGGGTGCCGTAAAAAACTACCAGTAATTTTCATTTTAATAAACATACTCTAAACCCCTAGTCAAAACCTTATTTTTAGGCTGCAGCTTGCCAAATCGGAGATGTGAAAGGTCAAAACCAGTGAGGAAGAGTTTGGAGGAGTCAAAACCAATAGTGGAAGGGAAAGTGGCAAAATATGCAAGTAAAGGATGCAGGCAATGTATTACTGAACACATGAATATGTCTTTGGGGTATGCTAACTTGGGTTATCTACATATAAATCCCTATTTCTCATCTCATTGACTTGAAGGCTATAAAGGTTGGAGGCATATCAGTTTGTAGTACCTTAGTTCTTTTCCCTATATGGTGGTGCTTGGATTCATCATGGTTGATTGGTATGGTTTCAATACTTCTTTGGGTGTTTCTTCAAATCTTTCATACACTTCTACCCATAGGAATTGCTTTGTGCCAGTAACCCATGATTATAATAGTGATGCCTCTTTGTGTTATTCAAATAGCCTTGCATCAAGTGAAAACCCATGCATAGATAACGTGCATCCATACAAGAAAGTAAGTGAAAAATCAATGAGCTTTTTCCAAAATGAAAAAAATAATGTGAAGAATGGATAAAGACACTGGAATCCAATGTTTATCTTTTTTCCACAAAAAATCAGGTTACTCACTCCCCTACCATTCCCTTAGATTCCATGTGCAAAAAAATAGACCTCTCTTGGGTTTATTATGAAAGATAAACCATGGCAGTTAAGGTCTTCAACTAGATGTGTATATTTGATAGGTATGATGTTTGAGGGGGACACACATCTTGATGCATTTTCAAAATTTATGGATAAATTTTTCTATGAAGATGAGGACATGTGGATGAGATTTTGTGTCAGGTCTCTATGTGGAAAGGCATATAATTAGTATGAAGGTTTCCCAGAACAGTCCATTGATTCTTGGAATGGCCTTGTGACTACATTTGAAAATGAATTTACACTTAATGTTGACCCTATTGTCCTGGTCCAAGAATTGGTGAATATCAAATAGCAAGATGGAGAGTTAAGCATGGATTTTATTCATAGGTTTGTTATTTTTATTTTTGGGATTCCAAATGATTTTAGGCCTAACGCACGTGCCTACATTGACATGCTTTTTAATTTTATGATGTTAGCTTGAGTTCAATACAAAAAGATTAAAAATTACAATGTAGACTTACTTGTGTGTTGATTCAATAAAGGAAGGTGAGGAGCGATTACATTAGAAAGCTCTTGTCCTCATGTACAAATACCATTGAAAATGAGAAGGTTGTTGTGAGAAGAAATCTACTGGATGCAACATACAAGGTGAGTGCAATTTTAGATGATGACTATTTATGCAAACAAATAGAGGAAGGTGTTTGTGCATTACATGACAGTGATGTTGATGATAACAAGTGAACAATATATGCATCTACCTTCAGCTAGATGGGTCATCTATGGATGATTACAATGATAAAATATTTGATGACCATTGTTTGGGAATGAGGTAAATGACATTGTTTATGGAAGCCAATTGGACAATAAGGAAGAGTTGTGCACCAATGAATAGGGATCAATTCTTGAGGTTGATTGTATAGTGTGTGCACATGTTGGTGATGTAAATGGTGAACAAGAAGCTAGTTTTTTGTTTCATGTATTGCCTTCTTTTGTTCTCTGTATTGGTGTTGAAGCTCCTAATTTTTGTTTGCATGGTGATGACTTGGAAATGGCTGCACTTTGTAGTAGTGCTATTGAAACAATTATTAGTGTGGCTAGTGGTTTGGAGCCTACTATAGTAATATTATTATTGTATGAAGAAGTTCAAAAAAATTCTTTTAAACTGTATATACATTTGCATTTGTTTTTTGAAATTACATATGGAATATACAGGCTGCAAAATTTTTGGAAAATTTGCTTGTGATGGGCTCAAAATTTTTGGTGAGGGCTTTAGTTCAGGCCTACTGCCAAGCTCTTGCAAGTAGGATTTAATCCTTTTTTTTGTATGCATCATGGTTGATGTGTTTGTTGCTGAATTTTGTATCACATGCTAACAAAATATTTCAAGGCAACCAAAATGGATGTCATTCTGATGAGAATACTAAGTGTTAAATTTTAAACATTGCCATCTTTTTGAATTAAGAATTTTAGTATTAAATATGGCGTACTTGCCACTTGCAAGGGGCAAAAAGCAAGCCATTTTAGTTGTTTTACCAACAATTTGGAAATGGAATTTTATTAGAAAGTAATTATAGGTTTATTTGGCACCTTAACTTTGCTATCATGTTAGTTATTGATTTCAATCTTAAAATCTCTTTTTCTAGTAATCATTGTCATAATATTTGTTTCTTGGTTCAATATTGAGTCTTATGAATCTCTACATGCATCCATTGAAGGAAATTGTATATAGAATAAAAGAAAGGACTTAGATTTTGATGTAATGTAGGGTTCTTCCAACTATCAATTACAATTTGAGACCTTTGAAACAACTTTACAACTATTAAAAGTTCATGATATCAACTCTTTAACTTTTCAACTAGTTTCCCTTGTAGGTTTGCAACTGAGGTTTCTTGACCTTATCCTTCCAAAAACTCATTGAACCCACTAACCAAATGTATTTTCAGACACCCTTTATGCCAGTATAAAATATAACTCAAAAGAAGTATAGGTCACTTTGGACCATCATTCTCAAAAATAAGTTTCTATGTTGTCCTAGACCTCAAATATGTCAATTTTACAAAGCATCATGTCTCTAAACTCTTTTCCAAACCCAAATTCTTGTTTTCAGACCTTCTACAACCCACAAAACCACAAATTCATCAATTTTTAACCACCAAAACACAGATCTAAATGCCAAACCAATAAACCCTTATTTTTAGCAAGTTTAAGGAGGGTTTAGTGAAAATCCTATTTCCACACTTTACCTTCCTCTACCAAATAATAAAACACTCTTCAAATGACCTGAAAAAGCTTAATAAACCTTCCAATTTTTTTGCCTCAAAGGTTTTCTACCATTCCCCACCTTTAACCATCAAATTTCACTAAAAACTCAATGGAATCAACGAGGGTTTTAAGTAACTCAGCTCTCCAAGCCTCCAACTACTCTGCTAATGCTTTAAACACCTTAATATATACCTACTCATGCCAAAACAAACATCTCCCAGCCAAACCCTAAGCAATTTTTCCAACTATCACTTCTAGCCATGCATTTTAGGCCAAATCTATAGAAATTTCACTAGGGCAGCATTGATTTCTCCTTCAAATGACTTCCGCAATCTTAAAAACCTGTACCTGCATCTAATACTACTTTATTTGTTCCCATTAAATCTTTTTATAGCCTACTCTAATGGTGGAATGTGCTAAGTTTACATTTTGAAAGAACTCAAACCCTCCAAGAGGGTTGTAGACCCGTAGTCAAACAAAAACCTGTAAGTTGCTCAAAACTCAATGGGATTTGATCAAACCACTATAAAAATAAAGTAGAATCCCTACCTAAAAAATTCCAGTTTATTTCATAGTGCAAGGAGCTCATATAGAATCGTACAGAGAAAGAGGGCAGCAATTTTCAGTAACAAATACAAAAAACACAATGAATTGGGGAATTTTTATTGCTTGATCTTCAAGATACAAAGTCTCTTTGACTCCCTCTTGCCTCTCAAGGCTTTATTAGTCTATTATATATCAAAACTCATCAAACTAATTGACACAAACTAACTTTCTGACTACTTGACTCTTGACATTCAACCATTTTCAATTTTTTTGCATTTTTCCAATATTGCCATTACAACAATTTGGCAACTTTTACATCATTTAGCAATATTAACCCTATGGACTCTAAGTGAATCAAATCACATAAAAAATGGTCTACTCAACCTTATTTCGATTACAACACCTAAAACTCACCTAAAACCCATTACATAACAAAAATTGACAAAACTTGAAAATTGGACTCCTATGGTGCCCTTGCACCAGATTTAGTAAGTTTACTAAGAGTTGGTGTCAAATTTCAAGCATTGCCATCTTTTTGAATTAATAATTTAGTATTGAATATGGATAAAGAATCATCATCCCTTAGATTTCTTGTGAGAATGCCTCAAATCTCTTTATTTATCCACAATATCCACATGCTATGAGCTCTGATACAAAGATTGTGCATAGTTCTTCTCATTTTATTCAATTTGGTACTATTATTTTTATCCTATGATTCAAGCTTCAAATTGACCCCTCTCATTAGTATTTGTCTTCTAGAACTATCTAGAAGAGGGTAATCAAAATCAGTACTAGAATATTTGAAAGTCGAAGATCCTTTCCCCGAAACTGAAGCTTTGTTCTCGACAAACTAGAGTTGAGATGAGCCAAGAACTAGTGGAAGGGAAGTTGAATGAAAATTGAGAGCAGCTAAAATCCTTCCTAAGAAAATTTACCTTTCCACTATAACTGTCGGTTCTAGTGTCTCCTTGTTCATTTTTTCTGGCATCTCCTCATTTTTCATTTCTTGATAGAGAGCTCTTGAAAGATGTGCAAGATGTTCTTCAATCTCAACAATCAATGTTGAGATAAAATGGAAGCATTGCTCTTGCAAATAAGGTGCTAAATAATTTATCCTTGAAGGAGATTTATGTGCATGAAGAAAACTTAGGAGGTCTTCCAATATTCTTGGACCCCTCATCTATGGTAAATTGACACTTTTTAGGTCCCCTCTCTTGACAAGCCAACCCTCACTAGTAGTTAATTTGTGTAAATGGGTTTCAACATCTTTGTAACTTTCTAAATATTTAACTATGGGTTCAAGGAATTTACCAACCTTAACTCACTCACGCATATCTGCAAATCCAACAGCTATTATTTGTTTCATCCTACTAACAAATAGGCTTTCAAAAAGTTCATCCCACAAACTCTTTGAGTGATTCAAACCAATCTCACACACGCATTTCCATGGAAACTCAACATTTGAACCAAAAACCATTTTTAGCCACTCCAAACTCCCTTCAAATGTATCTAGACTATCCAATGTTTCTTTGATCAATGTCTCATTCTCTGCAAGTTCCTTACCACTTTTCACAAGATCAAGAAAATACTTTCCCCCAAGCCTATTTGTAGTGATAATATCATATGCACATGTCTTAAGCCACACTAAGTAAGACTCTCATATAAATTCTTGGAAAATTCATCATGGTAGCTTGTAGCTTCTCTCTATGAGATTTCGACAACTGTACCTCATTGTTTGGGTTTGGAATCCCACCAAACAACTATGATCCAGGTAGCACTACCAACATGGTCTTATAAAAAAGAGGCTAATTGTTTAGAACCTCAAAGAAAAGTTCCCCAGCCTAACATAACATTACCTATATGACTCTTACCACCTTACAAAAAATGGAACTAACTACCCCCACCTTATCGGTCTTTTGAGTGAATAGCTTCATTTGATAAGTGGCCCACTAACTTATTGGTCTTTCTAGGAATATGTTGAATTTTGATAACATTGGTTGCATCTACTAATCTGTATAGGGAGGGCTATTTTGTCATAGTTTTAGAAAATACTTAATTAATAACATAGAATCACTTTCAATGAGGAATTTATCTATATTCATTTTGATTTCCATGTGATTCTATATGTTGACATCTTAACAAAGGCTTCAATTAATAGTAAAATTGAAGTCTTCCTAATTTTTTTCAATTAGGTGGGAGGTCTGCTGACTCAAACTCAAAAGGGGCTGAGTTGGCATGCTCAATGCCCACCCCTATTGAGATAACTCATTTGATGGTAAATTTTTTTAGTAAGCCTTATTTTTTTATGTTAATAAAGGCATATTTAATGTCCTCACATTCTTGTAGTTTCTAGGGAGTCTAACTCTTCCAACAACTCATTCAACTAAGAAACTCTTCATGAATTCTTCTTCCCTCTAAATCAAGACTTCTCTCCCTATATTAACCCTTGTATTATTTTTGAAGTTAGTTCCTCTTTCTCCTAGGTGGTTTCATCAATTCTCATCTTTTGTACTTCATTGGTAAAATCATGTTGGCTTTTCAAAGTGATATTTTCTTTTCAATGTTGAAAACATGCCAATAATCAATAATAACCTATATTTTATATTTGCAATTATTTTTCTACAATTTTTTTCTGCATCAATTTTCCACTAAATCATGGTATCCTTCTTTAATAAATTAGTCAAGATTGGTTTCCAGAACTCCCATATTTCTAATGAAAATTTCAATGATTGTGAGGAATACACATCACCACTCCATTTTTTAGAGGTGGCATGAATCCAATCTGTTTCATTTCATAAAATGAATGGCATCCATAAATACTCCAAGTTCTCCATGAAAATAATATCTAGCAACCTGTGAAATCAATTGTGTGGAAAATCTCTGCTACTTAGGTACATGAATATCATAACATGCCAAACATCTAGTGGGATTTGTGGTTTAAGTTCTATCATATAAGTTATTCAATGATCCAAACATACTTTGAGCAAAACAAAACAATTCTACTTCTCACATGACCCAGTACTAGGACTGAATCAAATCATAGGCAAACCTTTTCTTTCTACAAAGAGTGGCATAGATATCCCACTTTGTTCATTGTGAATAAAAACCAATTCTCATCTGAATTAAGTGAAATAATGGGTTGTGGTTTGTTACAAAGGAACCATCTCGAGGTAGTGTCACCATCCTAAACAAACATTTTCTTCAAGAAAAAAATAGGAATATCATATAATAAGCTCAATTGGTGGGTGCAACCTCATTTATAATTGTAGGTTTATCACATTTATCCTTTAAAGTCCCAATTGATCATGCAAAACCTGAGACAACTTCATCATCTTCAACTAGCAATATATACTCCAAAAATGAAAATCAATGCCTTCTTAACTACAATGATAATTAAATCCTATGCGCAAGGCCTAAAACCTACAATCTCTAAAGATAATTACTAAAAAATAAAGCAAGTTAATAGAAACCAAATTTTCAAGAAAATAAAATTACTAAAACAGTTTGTGAATCTCATACTAAGTCAATCACCATTTGCACCCCACAATGCCAGTGAAGGAATAACAAATGACAAAATGTCAGCCCTGATATGGTGTATTGGACCAAAAAATTCAATTAATGAATAGTCCACGCAATTTGTAAATGATCACTAATTTGCATGATCCAAATATCCATTTCAGTGAACTGAAACAAAGTAGTAGAATTCCAATGACTTGATTTACCATAGGATTCTAGATTTGGGCCTTACAACCTTGAACAGTTCACCTAAGTAACACATCATATTTTGAATGACAACAATCATGGATAACTATATTTCTTCCTAAACCAATTCTTGCAAGTAAAGATAAAATAATAATGTTGACTCCATAGTATGGCCACCCCACAAGACCACATATCCATAAAATGTAGTAGAAAGACCTTAAATGATGAGAAATGCTCCCATCTGCAACAATTCCATCTCAATTATTGGCTCCATCACCCCAAGAAAAATAGAATCCATCTAGTTGTTGATCAAGTTGATTGATATACCCCCTAGAAATGGGAGTCTCATGTCTCAAATCAACATCACCCAACATGGTGGAGCTAAAATCTAGATCTTTTTCCTCTAAACACCTGAAATGATGTAGTATCATCTAACACAACCTCATCAACACTTGAAAGATCTTGAAAATTCATGTCTAAAGGAGAGCCTCCAAAATAGAAGTAGGTGTCTTATCTTCATTTTCACCAAATAATTGGACAATTGTGGGAGTTGCAATGCATGTTGATGCATCCTAAAATGAAGCCATCTCATCAAATATGAAATCTCTCTAAATCATGATTTGACTTTTACTAGGATCCCATGATTGTCAAGCCTTGATTTCCTTTTCATAGATTGCCATTATGCACTTGTGGTTCTTAAAATCAAGATTTTTCCTCATTTCATATGGAATATGGACCCAAGCCACAATCAAACATTTTATAGTGAATTAAACTTGGCTTCCTACCACACCATTTCAATTATACTACCATGTCACAAAAAAAATCCATAGGAAACTTGTTATGATAGTAAATACAATAAAATATAGCTTTGCATAATGAAATTTCTATCTCGAACCACGTAGATCCATCATGGTGAGCTCCTCTTATTCCACAACCAACAAGGATGGTGTAGGAGGACCTGCCAATTGGCACCTGAATTTTCTTGATTTTGGTTTGATATAGGTTTTCTCAGAGTTTAGGGTCATGAAGAGTGTCAATAAGGTCTAATAAACCCTTTAAATGTGTCAAGATGTTCATTTTTGTAAAGCAAATGCAAAGTTGTCAATAAATGCATAAAAGATGCATGATATGTAATTAAAAGATTTGATGGGTTTTAGTGTGTGAGTCTTAGTTTATGGAAAATAATATCATCTTGGGTCATCAAATAGTGTATTAGGTCATTTTTGAGGTGTTTTAGAATGTTTTGGAGGTGAATAATGCAAAATGTGTAAAATTGTTAAAATTGACAAAATTGTCAATAATGTAATTGCAAGATTTGGGGAGCTCAAGAGTCAAATGGAATATGGAAAGTAGGTAGATGGTTTTGGAGGGAGTATCTATGAGATAAATTTACAAAAACATGTAGTCTTTCATTGTATAAGGTTGTTGAACCAATTGAGAAGAAAATGCAATAAATAAGACCCCTGTTCTGATTGAATTTCTATATTTTACACTGTAATCTGAACTTTCAGTCACTTGTACATGACCGTACAACAAGATTTTTCTCACACAACTTTTAGAATATTTGAATATATATCTTAACATGGTTTTGAATCAGTTTTGAGGGCAGGGCATTGAATTAGTGTTATTTTCAAAGCAATCTTTTATTGATCGGCCTGTAGGAGTAATTCACCAGTTTTAAAGCCTTAAACATGGAATGGGCCCATTCCACATACTGTCACACCTATAAATCCATGGAATGGGCATAGGGAGATAGGTTAGGATGGTATTAAGTAGGAAATATCCTTTGTGATGAGTTTTATGGGGAATTTTTGACTATCCTGGGAAATCTGTAGTGTAATTGTGAATGAAAAGTGAGGTTTTGAGTGAGAGTATATTGAGATAGTGTGTGTGGAGGCTGAGAGTTGAATTTGTAGGTGTGTGCAGGCTCTTTTGAGAGTGTTTGAAGTGGTTTTAGGCTTGTATGAGATTAGGAGTACAAAGAACCTATAAGCCCTACCTTTAATGGTGGAAATTGAGAGTTACTTGGAGTAGTGGGTAAAAGAGAGTTTGGAGCCCTAAAACTTGTTGATTTTGGCTATTTGATACATGTTTAAGAGGTCTAAGTGGTTAATTTAGGTTTCTAGTGAGATTCAAAGATACTTTCCTTGTATAATAGACCTAATTAGTCTTTTAGGACAACGTTGTCTTAGGTTTTTGAGTGAATTGATCCAAATGAGTTGAGGGTGGTTTTGGTGTATGTTTAAGTTCCCTAAAAGGTGTTCAAAACCATCAAGAGACACTGGGTTGGTCAGTGGATTGTGACTAAAGTAGCCAAATATAGGTCTACAGACCTACTAGACAAAGGACATGGTGATACTGAAAAAGGGTGCATTGAAGAGGCTTGTTGAATGTTTAATCCGAATTGAGTTGTTACAGGTGAAAACCAACCACCCTTGCATCAAAGGATCTCAATCAAATAAAAGATAAAGTCTTACCTTCGTCTCTTATCAAAGTTCAATTAGAGAAAAATGTGGAGAGAAATGAATCATATGGTGGCTTCAAGTTCTCAAGGATGATCTTAATGATTAGTGTGTACAATGTTGCAAAAACCTTTTTACTCTGTGTTTTTTGTACCTAAGATGTAATTGAATTTTTTTTTCACTGGAGATTGCTTTTGGTAGCATCCTACTTTTTCATTCTTCCAATTTTTATATGGTTCATAAAATTTATGTTGTTATGTTCACTTTGCTATAGGTTTTAATACATCGTCTACATGAGAAACTTAATCTTAGTGAGGTATGATAAATGTTTTCCATTTATTATTATTCTAATTAAAGAAAGGAAATTGATGCTTTTGAATTTTATATGAGATATAAGATCCAATAGTGAGATGGATTGGAATTTAAAGGAGTATGAATATGGCCATAATTTAATTATCTATTGTGTTGTGTTGGCCAACTAAAAAAGCAGTGTTGCTAGAAATACTCAGCCTATATTCATTTATGACCCACATGTACCACAGATTTAACTAGCATCTTAGTAATAATGTTTAGAGTGTCCTCAATATAGCCAGCATGGGCATGAAGGTCAACCATGCACACCTAATGATCAACTATATATGTAAATTATAATGAAATAAGGGTTATTGATGTGTGAAGTATGTGAAACCCTCATCCACTAAACCTGCATGACTGCATGCATGTAGAACCCAAACAAAGATTACAATGTTAGGATGTGTTCCAGAGTGCTTCATTAATTCAAATATTTTGAGAGGTTCCTTGCAAAATCCATTTTGTGCACATTCTGCAATCAATCATTTCATTCCATGAGATTACATCTCTTTGAGGCATTATGTCAAACAATTCAGGTGTTTTTTCTATGATTCCACATCTTGCATATATGTCTACCAGTGAATATCCAACTATAATATCCAGGTATCTTTTTAATTCCTCTATCTTTCATCAATATCTTTAATATTTGAACCGCGTACATATGTTTTAGAGAAGAACATAAGTTGCAACACTTTTAGGATCCAACTAAAAAAGTAGTGTTGCTAGAAATACTCAGCCTATATTCATATATGATCCACATGTACCATAGATTTAACTAGCATCTTAGTAATAATGTTTAGGGTGTCCTCAATATAGACAACATGGTCATGAAGGTCAACCATGCACACCTAATGATCAACTATATATGTAAATTGTAATGCAATAAGAGTTACTAATGTGTGAAGTATGTGCAACCCTCATCCACTAAACTTGCATGATTGCATGCACCTAGAACCCAAGAAAAGCTTACAATGTTAGAATGTGTTCTAGAGTGCTTCATTAATTCAAAGATTTTGAGAGGTTCCTTGCAAAATCCATTTTGTGCATATTTTGCAATCAATCATTTCATTCCATGAGATGACATCTTTTTGAGGCATTCTGTCAAACAATTCAGGTGTTTTGTCTACGATTCCACATCTTGCATATATGTCTACCAGAGAATATCCAACTATAACATCCAGGTATCTTTTTAATTCTTCTATCTTTCATCAATCTCTTTACTATTTGAACCTCATACAAATGTTTTAGATAAGAACATAAGTTGCAAAACTTTTAGGATCCATCTAAAAAAGTAGTGTTGCTGGAAATACTTAGCCTATATTCATATATGATCCACATGTACTACAAATTTAACTAGAATCTTAGTAATAATGTTTAGGGTGTCCTCAATATAGTCAACATGGGCATGAAGGTCAACCATGCACACCTAATGATCAACTATATATGTAAATTATATTTCAATAAGGGTTACTGATGTGTGAAGTATATGCAGCCCTCATCCACTAAACCTGCATGATTGCATGCACCTAGAACCAAAGCAAAGCTTACAATGTTAGGATGTGTTCTAGAGTGCTTCATTAATTCAAATATTTTGAGAGGTTCCTTGCAAAATCCATTTTGTGCACATTCTGCAATCAATCATTTCATTCCATGAGATGACATCTCTTTGAGGCATTCTGTCAAACAATTCGGGTGTTTTGTCTATGATTCCACATCTTGCATATATGTCTACTAGAGCATATCCAACTATAAAATCCATGTATCTTTTTAATTCATCTATCTTTCATCAATCTCTTTACTATTTGAACCTCATACAAATGTTTTAGATAAGAACATAAGTTGCAGCATTTTTAGGATCCAACTAAAAAAGCAGTGTTGCTGGAAATACTTAGCCTATATTCATATATGATCCACATGTACCACAAATTTAACTATCATCTTAGTAATAATATTTAGGGTTTCCTCAATATAGCCATCATGGGCACAAAGGTCAACCATGCACACCTAATGATCAACTATATATGTAAATTGTAATGCAATAAGGGTTACTGACATGTGAAGTATGTGCAGACCTCATCCACTAAACCTGCATGAATGCATGTACCTAGAACCCAAGAAAAGCTTACAATGTTAGGATGTGCTCTAGAGTGCTTCATTAATTCAAAGATTTTGAGAGGTTCCTTGCAAAATCCATTTTGTGCACATTCTACAATCAATCATTTCATTCCATGAGATGACATCTCTTTGAGGCATTCTGTCAAACACTTCAGGTGTTTTGTCTATGATTCCATATCTTGCATATATGTCTACCTATAATAGTTGCAACACTTGAATATAATAGAGTGTGGAGGTTTAAATAAGCTCCCTAATTCCATTGGCAAGCTATCATAGCTGCAACTCTTGAGCATAGAAGGGTTTAAAAGTTTAAATAACCTCCTTGATTCTATTGGAAACTTGTCGCAATTGTAACACTTGATTATAGAAGATTGTAGAGGTTTAAATAACCTTCCTTATTCCACTGGCAACCTATCACATCTGTAGTACTTGAAAATAGTAAGTTGCAAAGGTTTAAATAACCTCCCTGATTCCATTGTCATCCTATCACAAATGTAGCACTTGAACATAATAGGAATTTTCAAAGGTTTCAATAACCTCCTTGATTCTATTGACAATCTATTACAGTTGCAACATTTGAAACTAAAATAACCTCCTTGTTTCCATTGGCAACCTATTACAACTACAACCTTGAACATAGAAGGGTGTGAACATTTAAATAACCTTCTTGATTGCATTGGAAACTTGTCACAATTGCAACACTTGAACATGGTAGGGTGTATAGATTTAAATAACCTCCCTCATTCCATTGGCAACCTATCACAACTATAGCACTTGAACATAGAAATGTGTAAAAGTTTAAATAACCCCCTGATTCTATTGGCAACCTGTCACATCTGCAACACTTGAACATAGAAGATTGTAGAGGTTTGAATAACCTTCTTGATTCCATTGGAAACCTGTCACATTTGTAGCACTTGAAAACCCATTAAATAGCCATTAAATTTTTATGTTAGAAGTCATTAAACTCATGATGATCATACAATCCTATATTTTACAAACTGGGATGGCTTAATTAATTCCTATTGATGTTTCCCCATTTTAACGTTTGTACATTTCTCATTTTGTGTTGAAGCTTCAAGAAGTGTGACAGTTGTCCTCTCTCTGATCTGTTTCTTTTGATCACTAGTCCTGGTCAATGTGGTGTGTATATAATCAATTTTTTAGTTATTTGACACTGTTCATTTAAAATTTTCCATTCAATATGTTATCTAGTATTAAATAGGCCAATTCCTTGTCATGTTTCTTTGTTAAGGTTTAGATGGATTTGTTGGAATGTACCTTCTTTTGTAGCTTATGTCATCAGTAGAAACCTTTCGAGCAATGGTTCAATATTACAAACAAATATATAGTATAAAACTTAACCTGCATATAAATATAGCATTTTAACATTAACATATTTTAAAGGCTAAATACCAACATTTTTTTGTATGCATTTGCTTGGAATAAGAAAATCCCATATCATATTGATTTTATAAATAGTCGTTATGTCAACAATGTATTAATCTATATAATCAACTTTTCTAAAACTAAAATCTTAATTCCAAAGCTTTTTCTTTATTTTCTGGTTTTGTCCATTCCCATTTTTCAACCACTTTTTTGTTATGTTTAAGATGTTAGCAATTCTACTTGAACCATTTGAAGTGGGCATTAATAGAAAATATTTTTGTCCTTAATTAATAATTTGTAGTTACGTATTTGATTTTCTCTTTGCAAAAGGTTTAAATGCCATTGATGGTCTCCATGTAATATTAGATGTAGTTGAGACAAATATCGTAAGTGTACTTAATTCTGATTAAAATATTTGATTGCTTGAAGTAAGTGTTTTCATTTACTCTTTTGTCTTATTTGACATGCAATGTCCAGTTCTTACTCTTAGGAAGAATCCATGCAAGAGTTTGTAATTTGTACAACTGCTTCTATCATAACTTAGTATTTGTTTCTCCAATTAGGTATTTGTTGATCTTTTAGTTGATTCAGCCTTTGGGGCAGAAGAGCTTTGTGAAGCTATGAAGGAGGAAGGTGTTCTTTTTATGCCAGTGGGTACTATGAGGTTGGTATGAATTTTTTTAGGAGATTGTAGGTTGTGCATATGCTCTATTTTTCTGTCCAATTAAAGGAAAAAAATGGCTATCAAGAAGTTCGATTAACTTAAGCTTCGGTGGAAATACATAATCACTTAGGTAAATAATAAGATTCAATAAATGTGTTCTACCAAAGTTTAATATTATTATATTACTTAATATTTTCCACTCTTACTCAACTTATTTTGAAGCATAAGAACACATTTACAAGGGGAGGGATGGAATACTTAGTGTTGATGCATAGTGAGCTCTAGCAGTCATGATTGTTATCCAAACTAGCATGTTTGCATGGATTTGAATATTTGAATTCCTTATCAAAAACTCTGATCTTTAATTTGGTATTTGAATTCCTCTTACATTGGTGATTCCCATATTTTAAGGAATTAAATATATTTGTTCCCTTTGAGGAAGTTATTTTCCTCCTAATCGGGTTCTGATTTTTCAACTTTTGTTAGGGTATAGGCCTTTGCCTAGCTAGTCAACTGCTGCTGATTATATAGAGACCCAAGAAAAGAGTATGTTAAACTAGGAATCTAATATCCAACTTCATATCAATGTTAAGTCTATTTCTTTAGTAATACTGTGAAGAATGGAAAAAATCTTCCTTGGATTCTGTTGTCATGTCCCCTTCTTTTGAATTAAGATAATTAATAATATTATTTAATTTGGGTCCAATAATATCTAATTTAAGGGTAACTTAATAAAATTATTATAATTAAAATAAAATGTGTTTTTAAACACTAGTATTGAAATAAAAGCATTTTTAATACTTAAAATTAAAAAAGTATATATTAAAAGTATTTTTAAATACTTGGAGGGAAATTTAGGACCCAAGGGCCCAATTTGAAAAAAGTACATCAAGGAGGTGTCTATGTTCATTTGAGGATCATTCAAGCTATTGTTGTGTTGGTTGCATACTACTCTTAGATTTGAACAATTGTTCAATCTAGGGCATCCAAAGACGAAAACCTTTGGTGTGTTTGAATTCTAGAGGATGAAAACCCTCTTGGAATTCATCATATTGGATCAAAGATGAAAATTGTTTATGATTTTGAATGATTCCATTCAGGAATCATGATTGTGTTGATTTGGATTTTGCTATAGTGTCTCTATAGTGCCACTATAGTGTTTTTGGCAAGTAAAAATTATCATTTCATCACCAATGCGTATTTGAGGGTTTACATATTAAGCTTAAGATTTTTTTATGGATTTTGGACATCATTTGGAATTGGATTTCGGTTATGCTAGTTGAGTGCTACATTGAGAAAGTAAAATTTAGACATTTAGGGAATTCTATCAGTCAAACCAGCTATTGTACTCATCATCTCATTCATCACTTAATATGTCAAGAGTGATCATAGTTGTTCAAGGAGGAACTTGAGAGCTTGTATATTTTCTGCAACATCCATACCATGTTGGTTACACCATCATCTACCCAGATTGTAAGGATATGAGCACATATGGGAGTGGTTGTAACATACACTGTCTAGATCGTAGGGATATCAACAAAAAATGGAGTCATGAGAAAAAAATGTTATTATTGTAGTCATTTGCATTTCTTATTACTCACAAGCTGGGTTGGTGGAATTGAATTTTTTTGGCGTTCTTGATCATTGAAACAATTCAGATCTACAATTATATTGCAACCTAGGGTTTATACCAAACCCAACAACAATTATAATTGTTAAAATTTGATTCAGATTCATGAAATTGTATTTTAGTATTTAAGGGTTTGATCAAGCATTTCCAGGTATTTTGTGCATATCCTACAATATTGCAATCCATAGACCACATTTCTTATAGGGATACTGTCATGTATTGTCTATGTGTTGATGGATATTCATAGCTTGTTTCAAAGCTCCCATTTTGGAACAGGTAGGGAGGATGTTGGAAAAGATTATGGAATTTGGCTTTACACCTACGAATTGTATTTGCTTGAAAGTTTTAAAAGCCTTCCACCAAATTGATAATGTTTGAAGTTTCTTTTTCTTTCTTAGATGTTGAGTATAATTAATAAGTTTAATGTTGTGTTGCAAATTGTAGGTGAGTATGCTAATATGATAAAGGCTAGCATTGTCGATCCTTTAAAAGTTATCAGAATTGCATTAGTTGATGCAGAAAGGTAAAACTATGTATCTTTATTATAATTAGTGGAACTTGCAACTACAATACCTGATAAAAATCTACATCCAAATATGCTTTTGATGGATGTTATATCTAATTTTGATACATTCACTAGATCTAGTGCCTAATTTTAGGGTGCCATAGTTGGAAAAGGAAAAGAAAATGTTTGAATTTTATCCTCTATATTATTTGAATTTTTTGAGTTTTTGATGTGCAAATTTTGAAACCTTATTTTTAGGCTACAGCTCCAAATCAGAGAAGTGAAAGGTGAATACCAACGAGGAAGAGTTTGGAGGAGACAAAACCAATAGTAGCTGGAAAGATATGGATTTGCAAGGGGATTAAATGGATCAAGCCCCTATAGGAGGTCACTACCCTTCTAAAATGACTACAGTTAAGGAAGGGGAAAATTGTATAAGTATATGAAAATAGGAGTATTTTGTTTATATAGTGTCTGTAAGTTGTACGGTGTCACTGAGACATTGAATGTAACCAATGAGGCTTAATGAAATAAATTTTCAGAGTGGTTTTTTCTCCACTCATAAATACTGTATTGTGGCTCCTCTTGATTTGTAATTTGTTTGTGTTTGTGTCTGATTAATCATATTTGTTCAAGAATTTTAGTCTTCATTTCATGGTGCTTCTTCAACATTTGAATATCTATGATACTTGAAGTTTATATGCATAAATTTGTGAGGATTAATTAAGTTAGATTTGATTTGTAATGACTAAATATATGACTAAAGTAATGACTAAATTAATGACTAAATTAATGCCTAAATATATGACTAAATTAATGCCTAAATATATGACTAAATTAATGAATAAATATATGACTAAAGTAATGACTAAATTAATGACTAAAGTAATGACTAAATTAATGACTAAATTAATGACTAAAGTAATGACCAAAATTAATGACTAAATATATGAATAAAGTAATGACTACCATGACTAAATAAATGACTAGTTAAGGACAATCAATGACTAAATAAATGACTACCATGACTAAATAAATGACTAAATCAATGACTAAATCAATGACCAAATCAATGACCAAATTAATGACTAAGATCAATGACTAAAATCAATGACCAAATTAATGACTAAGATCAATGACTAAATAAATGACTAAAATTGTTTAGTCATAAATTTAGTGGTATTATAAATGACTACAAATAAACCACTAATAGTCACGTGACTAAAGTTAGTCATTTATATGCAATTTTTAGTAGTTTATTTAGTCATATATTGTTGTTTGTGTACTAGTGTTTGGAATTTTTTTTTTTGTTGGATATATTTGAGGTTGTTTTTGAACTTTTTGACATTTTTGAATGTTTTTATTTTTTATTTTTGCATTGTTAGGATGTTTTTGGATTTTCAATTATCTAGATGTTTTTGGTTTTGATTTGTATTGTTAGGATGTTTTTGGATTTTTGATTATCTAGATGTTTTTCGGATTTTCCAAAAGGTTTCTAGATAAATAAGTGAGCTATAAGACATATATCAAGATTTTTTCTGAAGCAAGATGTAGGAACATGCCCCTAGTGTCTAGCAATTTATGGGACACTTGACTAGACGAATGGACTAGCATGATGAATGGATGTGCACATAGATCCAAGACAAGATATTTTACTTCTGGGGACTATATCACAATAGAATAATGTGTTCTACCTAGTATGAATCTATGGATGGTGTTAGATAGTAGGCGATGGTATGGCATACAATATAATATGGTCAAAGGAGATGATCATGTCAAGATTTTACCAACATAAATTTTTGAAGTATATGCCCCTAGTTTTTATCAAGATCAAGTTGGTTAGGGACGATGAATGTGAATGGATTGGATGGATAAAATATTGGATTTATTATGGATAGGATGGATAGTAATGCTAGGATAATATAGCATGATTGAAGAGATAAGATGCTTCCAACTAGAATGGTGCATATAGATACTTTATTTTACACATGATGCATATTTGTTAGGTTTCATCATGGCACTTGACCAAAGTGCCATAAAAAATGGTTTTCACTAGAGGATGATTTTTATCTTTATTATTTATTATTTTGATTTTTTTTTGGATTCTTGAACTATTTGAATGATTAGAGACTATGAGGAACCACCTAAAGGTGTTGATATAGAATTCACTATCATAATATACCAATGATGTATTGGCTTGAGGATTTTCTTTTCCAAGATAAGGGAACTCATATATAGCCCTTGAGTGTTGTTGTGCCTTTTCTGATACCCGAGTTGGCCTTATCTAAATACACGCATTGTGATAGCCTCATTGGAGTGCTTATGATAAAGTGTTGCTACCATGACATAGTGAATGTGGGATTTAGATATTTTGGGTTTTAGATGAGATGGTGGACTTTTATGGAGAATATGGGATGTGGATGAATCATTTTGATAGTTTAGATTGTGGATCTTTTACTTTCCAAACTTGAGATGGTATACAATATAGTGTAAACATGAAATTTTGAATATGGCGGGAACCAACTTTTTCACACACTTTATGTGTTGGTATTGAATATTTTTTGAAAAAAGTGGTCATTTTGATATATAGATACCCCTTTCTTGTTTGACTCCATATTTTATTTGATTATTGGATTTTTCTTTGGATCATGTGCTTTACTTGATCCAATTTGTTTTGGGATCCATTTTAGCTTTAGTAGCTTTAAAACCTTTACCTTTTTTTACAAGAATTTTTTATTTTGTTGGTCCCAATTAGTGGGTGGAATGATTCAAGGATGATGGTTTATGATATTGATAGTTGGAGTGCTAGAAACAACTTCATTATAAGGAATCTTCATGACTCCTATGTTGATGCTCACATTAGATAAAGTTGCAACAATATCATGGGGGTACCAATAACATTATTAGATTCCCTAATCACTAAATTATTGCAATTGTGAACGAGTATGGTGGCGTTGTCGTTAATATTGTCATTGATGTCAACACAGTTCAAGTTGTTGCAGAGAAAGGAATCAAATGATTGCAAGTGGTGTATGTATGGTTGAGATATTGTAGATATATTGTAAGTACATGGAGCTATCTTTACAGTGTTGCAGGTGTGCTGATATGATGAGTTATCAAGTGCTTTCGAGAAAAATAATAAATAGTGAAGACAAAATTGTGTATGTGTTTTGAATGTGCTCTGCATTTCTTATGTGTTGATCCTATGCTTGTGCAGATCTATAGTATTGTTTATGGGAATCCTTGGGTGATATGTCCTAAGTTATGGCTTTTGGGTTGATGAAGAGTGAAAGTTGTGTTCACCAGTTTGTGGATTAGTCTGACAAAGTTATTAGTCTATGGATTGGGAGAAATGTTTCTACTCTGCAATTTTTTTAGGTCTTGCAAATGTATCTAAAGGTATCTAAAATGTGTTCTACTATATGGTGAAGCATTTTATGTGGTCCACATGTTATCTTCTTGTTGTAGATGCATGTACTTCAAATTTCATTGGTGTTTTCATTAGTTTTTTCCAAATATGGGTCTACACATTATGTAGAAAATAAGTATCAATTAAAAGAAGTGTGTGATTGATCCAAGATGTTGTTTTGGGTCCTAGTTAAGTATTTATTTGGCCCACTCTCATTCTTATCCACCATGGGAATGTTGAGTCACTGACCTAATTTAAATTTGTAAAATGAAGAATGTGTATCCAACATTGGAGAAAGTTTCTAAGGTTGAGGATGGTATAAATATAAGTCAAGATGTTGTGAATTAGAAAAAAACAAGTGCGGAAAGTGTGAGAAGTGAATTAAGGCAATAGTACTTTAATGTGTTTGACTCCTAAAAGTAGTGAGATGATGGTGTCTACAATTCTTTGATTAAGGCTGCAAATTTGTGGAATTTGTTGTGGTGGATTTTCTATTATCTTTCTTTATCTATAGGTAGTGAGCCTCCCTTCTAGACAATGAGTACTATCTATAGGAGGTGAGCCTTGTATCTAGATAGTGAGTCATTTCTTGGGAAGTGAGCCTTTGTATCTAGTTTTTCGTTACTACTATATTGTGAGTTAATGCTCACCGTAGTTTTTCCCTTACAGGGTCTTCCACGTAAATATGGTGTTTCTTGTGTTGATATTACTTTATGTTATCTACACTTCATGCTCATACTTAATAACAGATTAAAGTAGATGTGGAGTTAATAATTGTTTGAGATTTGTGAATGAGATTGGTGACAACTGATTCATCCCCCTTCTTAGTTGTCTTGGGAATTCAACAATTGGTATTAGAGCTCTAGTTCCTCAGAGAAGAGCTTAACTGCTTGGCATAGATCCGATGGCGCATAAATTGTCAATCCCTATGTTTGATGGATTTGACTACAATGACTGGAAAGTCGAGATGAGAGGTTACCTAATCTCTCTTGGTTTCAAGACTTGGAAAGTTGTTGAGACAAAATATGTTGAGCCGAAAAGTGGTCCTTCTTTTGCATATGATATTTTTTCCTATGAGGAAAATAAAAAAGCAAGGTATGCAATCTATAGTGCTGTATCTAAGACTGAGCAAACAAAAGTTATTTCTTTAGGAACTACTTATGAAGTGTGGGAAAATTTGAAAGATATCTATGAACGAAATGATAGAGTCAAATTATCAAAGAAGCTAATAGCAAAGCACAAATATGAGAACTTGAAAATGGAAGAAGGTGAAGACATTGCAAGCTACTTTTAGAGGGTTGATATTGCAGCAACTGAAGTCAAAAATCAAGGTGGTACTCTGACAGATGAATATGTAATAAAGAATATTTTGATGACCCTACCGTAGAGTTACAGTGACAAGGTCTTAGCTATTGAGGAAGTGTATGATCCAAAGAAATTTACTAAAGAACAACTATTTGGAACCTTGAATATATTTAAGATGAGGAAGTTTGGAAAATAAAATGAGAAAAAAAAATAGCATTTAAAGCAACTAAGACAAAAGATGATCCAGATAGTGAAGGTTCAGAGGAGTTGGAAGCAAACTTTACAAGGAAATTAAAGAAAGGCATCAGTAAATACAAAGGTATTTTACCTTTTAAATGTTTGAGTTGTGGAAATATTGGTCACTATGCTTCAAGATGTCCAAATAGACCCATACAAAAAAGAACAGAGATAATAAAGATGAAAAGGACATAAAGTTCAAGAAATTGTATTATGTTAGAGAAAATATTGGAATCTCTGATTATGAATTTTATTTTGAGGATGATAAAGATGAATTCTCATTTCTAGCCTTGGAGAATAAATTTGTATCTACTAACCATGGAAGATGTGCAAGGGAATGTGGTTCAAAAAACAAGAAGGATGAGATGGAAGGTACTCTGGTTACTACCTTTCATGCTAGACAAGATGAAGATTATTGGGTAATTGATAGTGGTTATTCAAATCATATGACTAGAGACAAAAGTAAGTTCACTAAACTTAAAAATTATGATGGAGGATTAGCCAAGTTTGGAGATGATTCTGGTGCAAAGATTGTTGGAAAATGAACAATTAGTTTTGATGGAAAACATAGTATTGATGATGTCTATTATGTTAAGGTCTTAAGGAATAATCTCTTGATTTTTGGAAAAATGTGTAGCAAAGGATTTAGGCTTGTGTTCTAGGATAACACTTGTGAGATCATAAATGGGTCTGAAACTATGGTAGCTACAGGAAAAAGAACACATGGAAACATTTATCAGCTTAAGAGTGTTGATGGTCAATGTTTTTTGTCCCATTTTAATGAAAGATAGCTATGGAACTAGAGGATGGGACATGTAAACTTTTGAAATCTGATCAGGATTAATTCAAGAAAAATTTTCAGGGATTTGTCTAAAATCACAAAGCCTACCAATATTGTTTATAGAAGTTGTCAATTGAGAAAATAAAAAAGATGTAGTTTTAAAGGAAAAGAACAATCATCTACTAGATTGTTGGAATTGATTCATATATACCTTTATGGCCCCACAAGAATAGGAAGTCTTAATGGTGACATGTATTTTATGCTTTTGATTAATGATTATTCTAGAATGACATAGTTTAATTTTCTTAGGGAGAAAGCTCAAGCTCTAGACAGATTCAAAGTATTCAAGGCAAGGGTAGAGAATAAAGTAAACCTAAGAATAAAATTCTTAAGGTCTGATAGATGTGGAGAATTCACTTCCAGTGAGTTTAATACATTTTGTGAAGAGCATGGTATAAAGAGACATTTTTTTGCTTCTAGAAATCCTTAGTAGAATGGAGTTATAAAAAGGAAGAACCAGACTATTCAAGAGGCTGCAAGGAGTATGATGAAAGAGGAAAATTTACTTGATGTATACTAGAGAGAAGCAATCCAATTTTTTGTTTTTATTCTTAACAAAGTTCAGATTAGAGGTAACAACACAAAGACTCCATATGAACTATAGACTGGCAAGATTCCTACTATCAAGTACTTTAAGGTGTTTGGAAGCATATGTTATATTAAAAGAGATGATGATAACCTTGGAAAGTTTGATGCAATATGTGATGAAGGTACTTTCCTTGGATATTCAACTAATAACAAAGCATATAAATGCTATAGTAAAACATTGAGGAAGATAGTTGAAAATGCAAATGTAAAAGTTGATGAAGATATGCACAAACCATTGAAATAAGTGAAGTTGAACTAGATGAACCTATCTGTAGAAAATTACAAGAAGAGAATAAGGAAGAAGAAGAATAGATTGAAGAAGAAGAAAAAGCTTTGGAACCTACTCCTAAGACTCCTAAGTATGTACAAAAAAATTATTTGAAAGAATAGATAATTGGATATAAAGGAAAAGGTGTGACAAAAAGAAGTAAAGTTATAGCAAATGAGGTAAATTTGTGTCTACTTTCTATGATATATCCTAAAATAGCATGTGAAGCATGCAAAGATGAGAATTGGGTTAGAGTCATGAAAGAGGAGTTGTAGAAAATAGAGAAGAATCAGACATGGGAATTGGTTCCTAGACTAGTAAACAATAATGTAATTGGTACAAAATGGTTGTTCAATAATAAGCTGAATGAAGATTGTGAAGTAGTAACAAACAAAGAAATACTTGTATGAAAAGGTTATTCATAGGTTGAAGGAGTAGACTTTGAGGAGAAATTTTATCTGGTGGAAAGAATGGAGGCCATTCAGATGTTCTTGGCATTTTTGCTCACAAAGATTTCAAGGTATACCGGATGGATGTTAAGTCTACATTCCTAAATGGAGAATTGGAAGAAGAAATCTTTTGGAAAAACTAGAAGGATTTCAATTAATGGGATGGGTGACCTCCTAGGACGGACCAATGCTTCACCTCTATGAGCATCACCTAGATGCAATGAGTGCTAAGTGGACCATTCATTATCATGAGAGATGGGTTCTTGTGAACCACTACTCATGAATCATGGGTCAATGAGTTTGACTCAAAAAACTACACAGTTGAATCCTGATAGCAATATCAATATTTCAATTATCAGATAATCCGGATATGGTCTGTAAGTTGAAAAATGAACTGTATGGACTTAAACAAGATCCCAAAGCATGGTATTTAAGTTTGGATAGATATTTGAAATAGAAAAGGTTCAGAAAAGGCTCCATAGACATTAATCTCTATTTCAAAGTTGAAGGACAAAAAATCTTGATAGTTGTAGTGTATGTTGATGATATTATCTTCAGAGGAAATGAGGGTATGTGTAAGAAATTTGTAGAGGATATGAAAAAGGAGTTTGAGATGTATATTATTGGTGAGTTGAATTTCTTTCTTGGACTTCAGGTAAATTAAATTGATAAGGGCATATTCATTTCACAATAAAATTATGTTAAAGAATTGTTGAAGAAGTTTGGAATGGATGATTCCAAACCGATCTGTACCCGTATGGTGACTAGATGCAAACTGAGTAAGGATGATGATTCTCCTAAAGTTGATCAGAGCATCTATAGATCTATTATTGGTGGAATATTATATCTTACTGCTACTAGACTGGATATCATGCATGCAATATGTTTGGTTGCTTTATTTCAAGAAAAACCTAAAGAAACACATGTTACCATTTTGAAGAGGATATTTAGATATCTAAAAGGCACTCTAGATTGTGGCCTATGGTATCCTAAGGATACTAGTTTTACATTGAATGCCTACAATAATTAAAATTGGGTCGGTTGCCTAGATTAATGGAATAGTACAAGTGGTGGTGCATTCTTTCTTGGATGTAGATTGGTTTCATGGCTAAGCAAGAAACAAGATTCAATTTCTTTATCCATTGTAGAGGTTGAGTATATTGCAGCAACATCTTGCTACACACAGGTACTTTGGATGAAGAAAAAACTAAAGGATATAGGTGTGATGTGTAATTATCCTATCCCTATCTTCTTTGATAATACAAGTGCAATAAATATTTTAAAGAATCTGGTAATTAATTCAAGGACAAAGCATATCTCTATTAGATATCATTTCTTAAGGGAGAAGGTGTTGGAGAATGAATTCAAGCTTGAATATGTTCCTACAAAGGATCAGATAGCAGATATATTTATTAAGGCTCTTCATAAGGATACTTTTGAGTATCTCAGGGAGAAGTTGGGGGTTACTAACCCTCCTTATTTGAACTAGGTGCACATAGAGGTGCATATGTCTAGTGGATCTATAGATTCTTCATTTTTCTAGACTAATGATTGAGGTCTAATCCTCAAGGGGAGTAGAGAGTATCATTGTTTCTTAATTATGTATGTGTTGTCATGGGTGCACTCCTAAGGGGGAGTGATCAAAATTTTATATGGACGAAGAATCATGTAAAAACTTTTCTTTTCCATTGATGTCAAAGGGGGAGAGAGAATCATGTGAAAAATCCTATCTATATCTAAAAAGTTGAAAGGAAGAAAGAATCTTGTTGATGCAGGAGCATCCTTGGTTCGTGGAAATCTTGCATCAACCAAAAATATTTTTATTCAATTTTTTTCTTGTTCTTGTTCTTGTTCAAGTTGGGAGATCTGGTATTTCTTCATATTTGCTCACCAGATCTTGCATACCTATGGTTTCATCACAGATGTGCTCAATTACCTTATTCAAAGTCTTCAACTTGATTGGATATTTTTTTGACAATTTATCACTTCTGAAGTATGTGATAGTTTTTAGAACTGGCCCTGGAATAATTTCAAAACCTAACGGCTAGTTGGATCGATCACGGATCTTTCCCGTGACTTGCGGATCCTCATGGTGTGTTTAGATTTTTTCTATGGAGTGTTTCCAATCTTACACTTAGGTCCAAACTTCATCAAGCGCATCTACCGTGGAAGAATTTTAGATCTGAGGCTGACCTATTCTTGCACACATTACATTTTTCTTCACTGAAGATTGTAATGATCTTTCGCCGAAATGGATGTTTCTAGACTCACGGATGTGAAATAAAGCTTGTGATGAGTCATTAGATGGACAAAAAACAATAAGGAAGTAGACTAGAATGTATATAGAGTTGGATATATAGGTTTTTTGCTCACATGTATGAGCACCGTATTTTGAGCATATTGTAATCAGGCCTATGAGTCGAATCTGTATGCCTAGATGTGGTCGACTATATGTAATTGAAATTCATGACAATAAGAATGTTCTAATCTGAATTTTCCTCTAGATTTTGTGTTGCTTCTATTGTGTTACTCTCGTTGCACGGCCCAGATTGTTCTCTTTGAGGACCCTCCTACCATGACTACACTAAATTGGTATCAGAGCAAGATTCCTTCCTTGCAAGATCATCAGAGCTTGTGCGCTCTTGTTGAAGATTTGTTGTGGGGTGGTGAACTAAGGATCCGACCTATAGCTATAGGAGACTTGTGTAAAGATGGCGGGAAGAAGGAATGGTAGAGGAAATGGAGCGCGTGGAAATGCAAACCCTACTATAATGGAAATGTTGAGAGGAATTGTTGCTAGATTGGAAGCAGTTGAAATGGCCCAGAGGAGAGGTCGACTAGTTGAGGATGTAAGCGATGAAGAAGTAGAAGAACAAGAAGAAGTTGTAGGTGAAGAGAAACCTGGCCTTGATCAGGGAGAAGAGAGGTTCATAAGAGCCCTAACCAGAGTAAACATTAAGCCACATTTTAACCCACCAGACTACAATGGTAAGTTGGATTCAAATAAATTGTTAGATTGGATAACATAGATGGAAAAGTACTTTCATTTTGAAGGTACCCCAGAAGATAAGAAGGTTAGATTCACTTGTACCAAGTTGAGAGGACATGCATCCCTTTGGTGGGAACATTTGTAGATATATAGACAAAGAAAAGGAAAGGAGAAGATAAGATCATGGTATCAGATGGTGAATAAGTTGAAGACAAAATTCATGCCTACTGACTATCAGATTAGTTTGTTCAAAAAGTTGTAGAATCTGAAACAGAAAGAATCAAGTGTGATAGAGTATACTGAAGAGTTCTATAAGTTGAACATTAGATGTGGACATTTAGAAGATGAGATTGAACAAGTAGCTAGATATGTAAATGATTTGAGGTCATCTATACAAGATGAGATCAGTTTAATTAAGTTGTTGAGTGTGGAAGAAGCTTATCAGTGTGCCCTAAAAGTAGAAGAGAAGTTGAACAAAAGACATGAGAAGAGAAAGAGAGGAAGAGGTGGAAGATTTCAAAGAGGAATAATTTTCACTGGAGGAGGAAGAGGATATTTTCCAAATTAGAAAAAAGATAAGGAGGTTAGTAAGAATGAGAGTTCATACCAAAGAGAGGATGGAAACTCTTACAAGAGAGGAGGATATAGTAGTTACAAAAATGAAGGATATAGAAAAGATGATAGAGGATAGGAGAAAAGAGTATTTAGGGGAACTTGTTTCAAATGTGGTGGAGAAGGACACAAATCCTTTGAATGTAAATAGGGAGAGACGAGTAGAAATACTGAGAAAAATAGAAGGAAAACCTTTATTGAGGAAAATCATGTTGGATCACCTAATCACCTAGAAGAAGGAGAGGTGTTGATAAATAGGAGAGTATTGTGTCAAAGTGAATTAGAGAAAGAACCATTGCAGAGAAAGAATTTTCTTAGGACTAGATGCAAGGTAGCTGATAAATGTTGTAAAGTGATCATTGATAGTGGAAGTTAAAAGAACCCAGTTTTTGAAGAGATGGTGACCAAGTTCAAGTTGGAAATATTGAAACACCTGAAACCATATCAGATAGCTTGGATCCAAGATGAGCATAAGATACTAGTAAGTGAACAATTTTTGGTGAAATTGAAGATAGGAAATTATCATGATGAAGTTTTGTGTGATATTATGCCTATGGATGTATGCCATATTTTGTTGAGAAGACCCTGGCAGTATGATAGACATGCTATTCATGATGGAAAGAAGAACATATACACTATTATTGCTAATGGGATGAAACAAATTTTGTTACCCTTGGAGGATGTTTCTAAAGTTGAAGTTTGCATGAATGCTAGAATTTGTTTCATTCATGGAAGGATATTTCAGAATGGACTAAGACATGAGAACATGTCCTATGCCTTGGTGCCTAAGAAGGTTGAAGACTTGGAGCATACAAAAGGACAACCTGAGGAGATAAAGGAATTACTAATAGAGTATGAAGCTATCATTTCAGATAATGTACTTGATGGATTGCCACCTATAAGGAGTATTAGTCATTGCATGGATCTGATTCCTAGAGCTAGTTTTCCTAATAAAGTAGCACACCGGATGACACTGACAGAGAATGAATAATTGAATAGAAAATTGCAAGAATTTTTGAGAAAAGGTTTGATCAAAGAAAGCTTAAGTCGTTGTGCAATACCTGTTGTGCTTGCACCTAAGAAGGATGGAGAATGGAGGATGTGTACAAACTCTAGATCCATAAACAAGATCACAGTGAAGTATAGATTTCCTTTTCCTCGGATGGATGACATTATGGATTATTTGAGTAGAGCTAAATACTTTACAAAGATAGATTTGAAGAGTGGATATCATCATATCAAAATTAGAGAAGGAGATGAGTGGAAAACAACATTCAAGAAAAAATGAAGGATTGTATGAGTGGTTGGTGATGCTTTTTGGACTGACAAATGCATCAAGTACTTTCATGAGGTTGATGGATGAAGTATTGAAGAAATTATTGGGTAAGTTTGTGATTGTATATTTGGATGACATTTTGATTTTTAGAAAGACTAGAGAAGAACATTTTTTGCACATAAGAAAAGTTTTGTAGAGGTTGAGAGAAGAACAGTTGTTGATAAACATTAAGAAGTGTAGTTTTATGAAGGAAGAATTGGTGTATCTAGGATTTGTGATATCAATGGATGGATTGAAGATGGACCCTAAGAAGGTAAGAACTATTTTTGAATGGCCTACAATTGAAAGTATTGGAGAGGTAATATAAGTTCATGGATTGACTATTTTTTACCGAAAGTTCATTAGGAATTTTAGTTCTATTTGCAGACCTATGACATAAACAATGAGAGGAGATAAGAAATATTTTAGATGGACATGTGGAGTAGACAAAAGTTTTGAGTTGTTGAAAAAGAAGGTGATTGAGGAACCTGTGTTGGATTTACCATACTCTAGTAAGGTATTTCAAGTAGATTGTGATGAAAGTGGAAATGCAATTGGAGCAGTGTTAACTCAAGAAGGAAGACCAGTAGCATATTTTAGTGAGAAGTTGAATGATGCCAGAAAAAGATATTCAGTGTATGGTCAGGAGTTCTATGCCATAGTTCAAGCTTTGAAGAAGTGGAGACATTACCTGTTATCTAAAGAGTTTGTGTTGTATATGGATCATCAGGCTTTGTAGTATTTGAATAGTCAAGGTAAGTTAAATCAGAAGAACATGAGATGGGTGGAGTTCTTGTAGAGTTATACTTTTGTTTTGAAGCATAGAAGCAGGAAGTTGAATAGAGTTGTTGATGCCTTGAGTAGGAGAAGGAATTTGTTGACATAGATGAAAGTGGAGGTATTAGGCTTTGATGAATTGAAGAAGTTGTATGAGAAAGACCTAGATTTTGTAGAACCTTGGAGAGCATGTAAAGAACCAGTTTTGGAGGATACAAGTCAGTGGTTAGATTATTTCATTTAGGAAGATATGTTGTTCAGAGGAAATCAGTTGTGTATACCCAAAAATTCAATGAGGGATAAATTAGTGAAAGAGAAACATAGTGGAGGATTGGCAAAACATTTTGGAATTGATAAAACAATAGCATTGGTAAGTGAGAAATACTTTTTGCTACATATTCATAAGGATGTTAGGAAATTTGTGCAGAGTTGTAGAATTTGTCAAATTGTAAAAGGGAGTAGTAAGAATGTTGGATTGTATAAACCTTTGATAGTTCCAAAAAGACCTTAGGAAGATATCAGCATGGATTTCATACTTGGTTTGCGTAAGACACATAGAGGTAATGATTCAGTATTGATGGTGGTGGACATATTTTCTAAACTAGCACATTTCATACCTTGTAAGAAGGTAATAGATGCAGTACATGTAGCAGACTTGTTTTTCAGAGAAGTGGTCAGATTGCATGGATTACCTAGGAGTATTGTTTCAGACAGAGATACAAAGTTTGTTGGTTACTTTTGGAGGACACTTTAGAATAAGTTGAAGACAGATTTGAATTTTAGTTCTACTTTTCACCCACAGACTGATGGAAAAATAGATGTAGTGAATAGGAGTTTGGGAAGTTTGTTGAGATGTTTGGTTGGAGATAAAATCGGAAGTTGGGATTCAACCCTTGCACAAGCAGAGTTTGCCTACAATAATTTAGTGAACAAAAGTACATGAAAGACACCTTTTGAGGTTGTTATTGGAGTTAATCCTAGAGGTATATCAGAATTGAGATACATCAATAAGGAAGATAAAAGGAGTGTAGAAGAAGAAGAATTTGTAGAACATATAAAGATAGTACATACCCAGGTGAAGCAACATTTTAAAAATATGAACCAGGAGTTTTAGGAGAAGGAAAATGAAAAGAGGAGACATAAGGAGTTTGAAGTTGGAGATGAAGTAATGGTCTATTTGAGGAAGGAAAGATTCCCAGTTGTCACATATAGTAAACTGAAGATGAGGAAGTTTGGAACTTGTAGGATTTTAAAGAAATTTGATTCAGGAAATGCATATGAACTAGAATTACCAGATGACATGGGTATATCCCCTATATTCAACATTGTAGATCTATATCAGTATCATAAAGTGGATCTTAGTGAAGATAGTAAAGAAAAATTGGAAGAACAACTTCCTAAACAACAATCAGGTGATATAGGAGAGAATTTGGATATCAGAGAAGGGAGAAAGACTCATGGAATACAATACAAAGAATATCTTGTGAAATGGAAAGGTAGACCAGTGGAGGATTCTTCTTGGATTTCTCAAGCTGAGGTAGATCGTATCAATTTTTACTTGGCCCCAACAAAGTGAGGGACTAACTCTTCATTAACCCTAGATGTCTAATGCAAGAGAATCCTTGGTTCGTGGCAATCTTACATCAACCAAAAAAAATTTCATTCAGTTTTGTTCTTGTTCAAGTTGGGAGATCCGGTATTTCTTCATATTTTCTCACCAGATCTCACATACCTATGGTTTCATCGTGGATGTGCTTAGTTACCTTATTCCAAGTCTTTAGCTCGATTGGATCTTTTTCTAACAAGTTATCACTTCTAGAGTATGTGACAGTTTTTGGAACTGGCCAAAGAATAATTTCAAAACCTAATGGCTAGTTGGATCAATCACGAATCTTTCTCCTCACTTGTGGATCCTCGCGGTGTGTTTATATTTTTTCTATGGAGTGTTCCCAATCTTACACTTAGGTCCACACTTCATCATGCACATCTACCATGGAAGAATTTCAAATTTGAGGTCAATCTATTCTTGCACATGTTACATTTTTCTTCGTTGAAGATTGTAATGATCTTTGGCCAATGTGAATGTTTCTGGACTCATGGATGTGATATAAAGCTTGTGATGAGTCATTAGATGGAAAAAAAAAAATAAGGAAGTAGAATAGAATGTATATAGAGTTCGATCTATAGGTTTTTCGCTCGCATGTATGAGCACCGTATTTTGAGAATATTATAATCAAGCTTGTGAGATGAATTTGTACACCCAGATGTGGCCAACTATATGTAATTGAAATTCACAACAATAAGAATGTTCTAATATGCATTTGCCTCCATATTTTGTGTTGCTTCTGTTGTGTTACTCTAGCTACATGGCTCAGATTGTTCTCTTTGAGGACCCTCCTACCATGACTACACCACTTGCAAGGAGACGAGAGTGTAGGAAAGCTGTGTAGGTTATCTAATCTGGAAAAAAAGAAGAAGAGGCAAGAGAGTGTGTATGATTTCTTTGATGGTCTTTCACATCATGTGTTTCCATCAATGAAAAAGGGGGAGATTGTTGCAAGTATGAATGAGTATGGTGGTGTTTTCATTAATATTGTTATTGATGTCAACATAGTTCAAGTTGTTGTAGAGAAAGGAATCAAGTGATTGTAGGTGGTGCATGTATGGTTGAGATACTATAGAGATTTTGTGAGTATATGGAGCTATCTTTATGTGTTGCAGGTGTGTTGATATGATGAGTTATCAAGTTATTTTGAGAAAATTAATAAATAGTGAAGACAAAATTGTGTATGTATTCTAAATGTGCTTTTGTAATGTGCTCTACTTTTCTTTTGTGTTGATCCTATGCTTGTACAGATCTGTAGTATTGTTTATGGGGATCCTTGGGTGATATGTCTCAAGTTATATCTTTTGGGTTGATGAAGAGTGAAAGTTGTGTTCACCAGTTTGTGGACTGTCTGGCAAAGTTGTTTATCTATGGACTGGGAGAAAAAAAAATTCTCTTCAATTTTGTTTTAGGTTTTGTAGATGTATCTGAAGTTATCTAAGATGTGTTCCAGTGTATGGTGAATCATTTTATGTGGTATACATGTTATCTTCTTGTTGTAGATGCATGTACTTCAAATTTCATTGGTGTTTTCATTAGATTTGGCCGACTTGGTGTCTACACATTATGTAGAAGATAAGTAGAAATTAAAGAAAGCATGTGATTGATCCAAGATGTTGTTTTGGGTCCTAGTTAAGTATTTATTTGGTCCAATCTCATTATTATCCACCACAAGAATTTTGAGTCACCTACCTAATTTGAATTTGTAAAATGAAGAATGTGTAGCCGACCTTGGAGAAAGTTTCTAAGGTTGAAGATGGTATAAATACAAGTCAAGATGTTGTGAATTAGAAAAAAATAAGTGACAATTTTGAGAAGTGAAGGTGTGAAAGAGTGTTTGAAATTGAATTAAGATAGTAGTACTTTAATGTGTTTGACTCCTAAAAGTAGTGAGCTGATGGTGTTTGCAATTCTTTGATTAAGGTTGCAAATGTGTAGAATCTATTGTGGTGGATTTTCTATTATATTTCTTTATCTATAGGAAGTGAGCCTCCCTTCTGGACAATAAGTCCTATTTGTAGGCAGTGAGCCTTGTATCCAGATAGTGAGTCCTATCTTGGTCAGTGAGCCCTTTGGTAGTGAGCCTTTGTATCTAGATTTTCATTACTACTATATTTTGAGTTAATCCTCACTATGGTTTGCCCCTTATAGGGTTTTCCATGTAAATTTGGCATTTCTTATGTTGATATTACTTTCTATTATCTGCACTTCATGCTCATACTTAATAACAAATTAACGTAGATGTGGAGTTAATAATTGTTTGAGATTTGTGAATGAGATTAGTGACAATTGATTCACCCTCCCTCTTAGTTGTCTTGGGAATTTGAACATGAATAACCAATACCTTGATGTTTAGGATTATCGAAAAAACTATACCAATTCTAGAATGCCCTGTTCATGTGGGCCTAATCCTTTCCCTTGATACTACATTTGTTGATAAATTTTGTTGGAAATAGGATGTCTTATCTTGGAAACAAGGTACCAAATATTCTTTGTGCCAATTAGAAACCTCAATAGTAGTTGTCTTCTAGTTAGTAATAGATATTTCTCTAAAAAATGTGAGTGATCCGAGTCTATAGGGTATTAGTGTTTCATTATTTTGCAATATATTGATCGGATCTATAGTCACTTGTTGATTAATATCTTTGACATGATCTTGAGAACTTAGGAAATCTAATTGTTCTTTAAAATATTTTTTGTCAAAGTTGATATAAAAAATTTCTTCATGATTATTTGATGGTATATCATTATAGAGTCCTATGAACCCAACTATAGCTTCATCATTTGAAAATATGTCTAAAGTGGGAGACTCTAGTTCCAAACTATGTGTCTAGTGGAAGAAGGTGTCACATTTGGAGAATTGGAAGCTATTGTAATATGGATGAAATAAATTTTTGGCTCATGAGTGGGATGGAATAGAATGTTAAGAGCTTTAGGAATCTTGAGAGATATGGGATTTTTATCAATGATAGAATGAGATCATAGAACTTGGATAACTTGACTTATTTTAAAGATTTCTTTGTTTTTCTTTCGATTATGTTCTTGACATGGATTTGGGTTTGATGAGAGAATATGAATGGAATCTTGGGTAGTCTTAAGATCTTGGCATTATGGTAATGGATTTTGAGAGGATATGATAGGTAATGGGAGGCACGATGATGCATGCACCAATTTTTCTTGATCATATATTGGACTTAGATCAAGATCTAGATTAGCTTGGAGTTCACTTTTATCTATTGTGGATAGCCCTTGGAAAAGATATTGAAAGGTATCACCATTAGGTGAGTGATTAGGTGGAGTTGATGTGGATTAGTGTTGCAGAGGTTTCTAGGATGATATGGAGGATTCTTGTGTATAATCTTATTCAATACGACCTATCATAAAGTCAAACGACCTATCATAAAGTCAAATGAGGGACGTATGTTATGGTCAAAGATGTATTAAATGTCATTATTTTGAGATGAGATACTGCTAGACATTGTTGGATGGTTTCGATCATACTTGGGAAAAGTATTTGACATATTTCTAATTCCTCATTATGTGATTGATGAGTATAGTAGTGGTGATCACGGAATTCTTGGATGTATCAATTGAGGATGCCAATCTTTACAATGTTTATTCACTATTTTTCAAAGAATTAGTTCAAGAGATTTATTAGAAAATTTTGCTTGGCCATTAGATTGAGGATAGTAAGGTGTAAAAAATTGATGTTGAATATGAAAATTCTCTAAGAATTTCTTTACCTCCTTGTTCTTGAATGAAGTACCATTGTTAGAAACATGGATAGAAGGCAATCCAAAGTGAGAAATAATGTTATTTAAAAGAAAGTTGCATATTATTTTAGCTTTAGTGGATCGAAGTAGAATAGCTTCAACCCACTTCATAAAGTAGTGAGTAGTTATGATGATAAAGGTATGTCCTTTAGAAGAAGGAGGTGATATTTTCCCAATAATACCCAATCCCCATTTTGTAAATGGCCAAGGAGAGGTCTGATTATGAAGTTCTTTTGTGGGAGCTTAGATAAAATTATTATTTTGTTGATATTAAGGATATTTCCTAACAAAGGAAAAGGGGTCTTGATCCATTTTTTTCCAATAATATCTCATATGAATCAATTTATGCACTAAGGATTACCACCAAAATATCCAACCCTAGAGCCCAAATGAGCTTCTTGAGGGGCAAGGGGTATTTTAGCCTTAGTGAGACATCAAAGAAGAATACCATTGTAATATTTTTGATAAATAACACTAGATAGGAAAATGTGTTGAGTTGAAAGCTTTCATATCCTGACATGGGTATTCTTACTCACATCATGGGGAAAGTTTCTAGTTTTTAGATAATTATAGATATGAGAATACCATTCCCCTAAATCTACATGAGCACACATGAGATTTTCAAGTTTAGGCTCATCTGAGATAGTAGGAGAGTGGATAATCTAAACAACAAAGTGGTACTCATCTACACCATCGTTCAAAGGTACAAAGGAATTTGTGCTTGTCATTGCATATACATGATTTTCTATCCTAGGAATTCTATCTATACTAAAAAAAGAGAAGCAATCAATCAAGGATAAAACCAAATCCTAATACTGAGATAGCTTGCTTTGCTTAGCTTGATATGTTACCATGATATAATTTACAATAAGATTATAATCACCATGAATATGGATATGTTTAATGTTCAACAATATCAAAAGACATAAAATAGTAATAAGGGCTTTGTACTCAATGATATTATTTGTACAATAAAATTCTAATGAAAAAGATAGATGAATAGGCTTTCCTTTGGGAAAGATTAAGACTACACCTACCCTGAAGCTAGTTTGGTATCTTGATCCATCAAAATACATTTCAAATTTGGATTCATGATCTAATGAAAATATATTTTCATCTTAGAATAAGTCCAACTTAGGAAAGGAATGAGGTGAGGGAGCTTCTACCAATTGATAAGTGACAACTTTTCCTTTAATCACTTTCTAAAGCACAAACTTAATATCGAACTCAAAGAGAAACATCATCCATTTTAGTAGCCTTCCAAAAATATCAATCCTAGTGAATAAATTATTAACAAGATTACATTCTATGATCACATGATTTTTCACATGGAGAAGATATTGTTTTAACTTTTGCATTGTGAAAACAAGAGCAAGCCATTATTTTTCCATAGAAAAGTACTAAGTTTCATAATCAACTAGAATATAACTAATGTAGTAGATTGCTCTTTCTTTACCATCATCATCATGTTGAGCTAGAAAAGATGCTAAGATATGAGGTGATGTAGAAATATAAATAAAAAATGGTCTATTTTGTGTAGCTAGTATCAAGATGGGAGGGTCATCCAAATAACTCTTGATAGATTCAAAAGCCTTGTGGCATTCATCATCCCACCAAAAATGAGCATCTTTCTTCAACAAACGTGTGAATGGAAGAGTTTAATTAGCCAATTGAGATAAAACTCTATGAATAGCCTAAATCTTCCCTTGTAAAATATGTAGTTGAGAGATGTTTAATTAGGTGGAGGCATTCTAATAATTGCATCGATCTTATTTTTATCAACTTCGATTCCATGATGAGAGAGAATAAATCATAAAAAAATTCTGACATCCACACCAAAGACACACTTAAGAGGATTTAATATCATCTTATAGAGTTGAAACCTCTCAAATATGAGATGAATATTCCCAATGTGATCTTGATGAGTTATAAACTTAGCAAAGATGTCATCAACATAATCTTCTAAGATCTTGTGAATGCAATCATGAAAGATAAGAGTCATCGCATGTTGGTAATTTTCTCTAGAATTATTTAAACCAAATGACATGAATACATAATAGAAAGTAACCAAACGGGTAGTGAAGGTTGTCTTATACTAATATTTTGGGATAATATTGATCTGATTATAGCCTAAGAATCCATCCATGAAAGATAACAAGGCATGCCCTGCAATCAAGTCTACAATCATATCAATATTGGGTAGTGGAAAATAATCCTAAAGAGAAGCCTTATTATGATCATGAAATTCAATATAGACATGAATAGGAGCATTTAATTTACTAATGGTGATAATATTAAATATACAAGGTGAATAATCAATAGGATGGATAAAACCAGCTTTTAGAAGATTTTCTATCTTAGTCTTGACTAATAAATCAAACTTGGGATTCATTTTACAAATCTTCTACTCAATGTGCTTGGCATCGAGACATAGGACTATATTAATAACCACCATAGATTCATCAATACCATTAATGTCCTCATATGACAAAGCAAATATACCAAGGTAAAAATTCAATAAATCAACGTGTTGTTTAGACTCTTCTAAAGAGACACTTTCCAATATTAATTACTTTTTTAGAAGATTTAGGGTCTATGAAAATATTAAAAGTATCTCCCTTAAGGATAATATTGTGGTCTTCAAGATAAGGAATAAAAATATTATCACCCATATTAGATAAAGAATCCTTCTCATCAAAACTCCTAATGGACTCTCAAAAATATGCTTGTCTATTTAAGAAATATGGGAATCATCATTTATGGTGATAGGAAGGTAGGTTAGAATATACGCCTAAGAATTCTTCTAGAGATTCATTTGAAGAGAGAAAATATAGAGGAAATTCATTAGAGTCTACCTTGATTTCAATGTATTTAGGATGAACCAATTTAAGAGGGAAAATTTAGTAGAAATCGTGTTGGCATTCAACCATGACTTTTCCTTAGATGTTGTGGGGCGATATCAAAGCCCAACCTTAGAGTCATATGGATCAGCCTCAAACAATACTTTAATACCTTATTCATTATGCCCACAACCTTTACCTTTGTAACTAAACTTAGAGAAGATATTAAATCATGGTTTGTAGCACGATTACAATTCCTAAGAAGGAGGAGGATTAGTGTAAAGAGTTTACTCCATACTATAAGTATCAAATTTATTTACAGAAGAATAATCATCCTTCTTAGCGGAGGTGAATGGGATTTTTTGAATGTCTAGGTGGATCAAATCTACTTTGTACTCCCCAATATAATATTTAGTGAAGTTAAAGGATCCCTAATCATCACCTAGACACACATTAATTTTAGGAGAAAAAATAGGAGTAGATCTAAGACTTTTCCACTTTGGGAGGATCTTATTTAGGGACATCTTCCTCAAGAGTATCCTTTATGTAGTGCCTCTCATGTTTATGATACTTTTGATACTGCTTTGGTGTGTGTGCATTTTCTTCAGTTTGATTTCTGGTTATGTTTTGATGCATATTTGATACTTTGTTAGACATCTTTTCTGCCACGTGTTGGGCATGGAAAATAGTTATGATTATTTTCTTATGAGAGTTGGACTTATGTGTGGGATGATCATGTTATGATGGTGTTACTTTGTGAGTTATATTGATGATGTGATACTTAGATTTTGATTACTGTATTTGATTCGGGTGAGGGAGACGGGGTGGCATCGCTCATCCATGAGCACCCTGCCTCACCGTAACTCTCCTTCACAATGTGTTTGACTATGAGTTATATGCATATGTATATGTTGTTTGATGTTTGGTGTTATGCATGAATGAAGGTACCGAGTGCCGACTCCACCCATATTGTCAGGTTTGAGCACACTCTACATACCCAATGGTTTGATGTGGTTAGGGAGTTGGTAAGAAAGTATCCCCGTCTATGTCAGTGGTTGGTCCAGTAGTTGTTCATGTTGTATTCATATTTCATTCATGTGGGTATGGTTTTAGACTAAGTCATTTTATTTAATGAGTTTTATAAGTTGCGTTTATGACTTTGTCTAGTGCTTTATGATTTTAATTTAAATGTGATTCTATGGTGCAAAATATTAAATTAATTAAATGTTCAATGTTGTTAATAATATCAATACTTTGGAAAATTATTGTGTACATTATCACTTTTATTGTTATTGTAAAATGTGAAGCTATCCTTTAATTTAAATCATTAAATAAATAGATTAATTGTTATGGATTATTTTTAAAAATAAAGATAAGGAAATTATTATCATATTTGATTTTATTAGCAAAAAGGTGATTTAATAATATATATTTTAAACTTAAATTATAGTTAAGTTGAAATGTTGTTTAAATTTATTATTATTTAATTGTTTATTTTTTAAAAGTCAATTTTATTAAAATGAAATTAATTATTAAAAAGGCATAATTGGTGTAATTTAATTATGGAAAATGCTTCTTCCGAAAATGGAAAATGGAAGGAATGTTGTGTTAAGTGGCAATTGCATGGGAAAGTGGTCAGGAAATTTAAGGAAAATTCTTACTTGGCTTTTTTTTGAAAAGGGTATATTTCCAAATATTGCTTTTTCGAAAAAGCAAGAGAGAGGAAAAAGAAAAATGAAAAAAATTGTTTGCAACTCAAAAATGTTAAATTTTTTTTCTGAGGATTAAATCCTCTGTGTGGTTTTTCATCAAATTGTTTTGAGAGGATTAGATTTTGGTTGTACTGGGATTTGTTTTTGAATCTGTGTTGCTGGGGTTCGAATCTTTGGATTTCGAAAGGTTGTAGCTAGCTAGAATCGCACAATTCATCCTCGAATTGAATCTAGCATAAGACTCTGGGTAATTTGAATTCCATAAATTTATCTCTGTAAATTTTAGTTTTGAGAAAAGGAAAAGAACTTTGGTTTGAAAGAGAAATCATGTTTACTATGAATGTTTCAGAAATTCAATTCTCTATAATTATTTCTACTTACTTGTAGATTCCTCCTTCCTCTCTGTATTTTTATTTTGGAATTCTTGTTGAGTTTAAGGGAAATTTTGATTCCCTCTATCCATGGAATCTTCTCAACTTTAAACCTCTGTAATTTTCTTTTTTGTCTGAGAATCCTCTCTTTCCCTGTATTTCCCCAATGTTGTCTATCTTTGTCTGAAGGATTTTGTTCATTGGGGCTATGCCCAATTTATCCTGTGATTATTCATATTTTTTCAAATATATATATATATATATGTTGTTTTAATGTGACTTGAAAATTTATTTGCTGGCGAAATTTCTCAGACCCCTTTATCTATGTCGGGCCTGTATTTTGTTTGGTTGTTGCTGCCTTTTATTTGTGTGTTGGGGTGGGGAGTTTATCCCCCACCACTCCCCCCATTCATGGAGGGAGTGTTGCTGATGGCAGTGCCCTCCACAAATATGTGCAGGGAGTGCTACCAAAGGTAGATCTACCCCCATCTTGGGGTGGGTGGTCAGCTATGTAAATAGTCTGGCGGCCCCATCAGCTTCTTTCACAGTTGTTTTAAACTTAGACGGGTTTCAATTTTATTGTATGAAGTTCAAATTTATTTTTATTATGGTTCGATTTATATTTTTATATATGAATGTTTCTAAAGTTTTGGAGTTTCTTTTTAAAATTATATTGGTTGGAAATATATATATATGTATATATATATGCATAAATATGTATATATGTATGTGTATATATACTCAGTTGAATTGGAATATTTTGTATGTAACTGTGTTTTATTTGTAGTAGCATTAGATGAATTAATATTTACTTATTATGGTATATATACATATATGTATATATGTTTTAAAAATATATATATGTATGCTTATAGTGTATATACATGTAATGAGATTAAATAATTGAAATGTAAAAATAAGTTATATTTTAGAAAAAAATTATATAAGAAGAGGAAAATGCTAATGTTAAAATTCTAGGTGAAAATAGGGGCAACCCTTTGGTGAAATGGTGGGGCTTCTTGCTTGTAGATCCAACAACCAATGTTCAAACCTCGCGGGGTCGCTCTCTACCACGTCAACAATGGAGTTTTCTTACCTTGGTGTTAAGGGGAGGCTCCTTGGTGAGCTGGCGGGGCTTCTTGCATGTAGTGCCAACAACCAAGGTCCAAACCTTAATATCTTTTAAGAAAATCTTCACAAATAAAATAAAACAAGACGTGATGGTGGAGCGATGACAGCGATAGGGGTTTCGTAGACATCAAGATCTACAGTATGGCAATGGTGAGCAGGTGCGTTGGCCTTTCAATAGGAGAAATGGTCAAAACCACAACAACACCCAATGGAAAAATTTCCATCGGGCTTGGCAGGCTCTAGATAGATAGACTACAAAAAAAGGTTGTGGGGACAGTGATGGGTCAAGAGGAAGATATCGATTGTAGAATGGTGAATGGTTCAGAACATGGTGCTTAAGCGAGAAAGTGGATTTCAAAAAGATGGAGGACAAGTTCTGGAATCCAAAATAATAGGCAAAAAAATTAGGCCCAAGCAAGGTAATTCCTAGTATATCCTATGCAACCATGACCACTTTGCTTTTAGAGAATAGGGAATGGAATGAATCGGTGAGCTTGTTGAAAGCTAGGGATTTTTTCTTGAAATCGGGAAATGGCCTTCTTTTTCAAAGCTTAGGGTTTCATGTGATAGACACTGGGGTAGTGAATGTGAACTAAAAACCCTAGAGAATGGTTTTTTCATGGTGATATGCAAAACAACTCAAGACAAGGAATGGATAATCAATAGTGGTCCCTTTGTGATGGAGGGAATAGGTTTTTTCATTAAGGATTGGACACCAGATTTTAATCCTAATGAAACAACGGTAGAGGAAGTTCCTATGTGGATAAGGCTGAGAAACCTTCTGCATGAATATTGGGACCAAGAAACCTTAAGATTGATTGGCAGTAAATATGGAACCTTTGTGAAATCAGAGGAAGTTGTTGATAAATCAACCCTTAGTATCTTTCCCCAAATCTGTGTTCTAAGACAAGGGATTCATTATCTGCCAAAAATATTAGAACTCAAAATGGGGGGAGGTCTTTGGCACCAGAAACTAGAAATAGAGGACTCCATTTTTGAATGTGTGAACTGCATAGGAAAAAAGAACACTGAATCTCAACATGAACCCTCGAAAAAAGGGAAAGATTTGGTGCAATATAGCTTAACTGGAAATAATTCAGCTTTCATTGGGAGATGGAGGAGTTTGGGATGGAATTAAATGGGAGGAAATAGATTCTTTATTTGAAAATGAATATGGGAAAGAAATGGAACCTAACTAGAGCCGAGACCACTTTAATGAACAAAATGAGTCCAGAATGGGAATATCAAATGAAAAAGTGGGGAACTTGGAGGTGAATGAGCTTGGAGAATAGCTGGGTTTGGAAGAATTAAGTAGTGGAAATGTGGATATGATGAGATAGGAGGATACACCACGAAAAATTTTTGGACCAGCTTGGAGGAGAGTCTTTTCCTCCTAAAGAAGATAGATTGTCTTCTCCGAGAGCCCAACTAGTTCTTCAGTGGACAGTGACAAAGGAAGGATCTCCAAGAGTGGGAGGCTTTTCAAAAAATTGAGTAGAGAAACCTAATGAAAATTGGTTGCAAGAGCCCAAGAGTAATGGGGAACAAGAAAAGAATTCAATGAATACCTCTCAAGAAGGGGAGCATGGAGCTTTAAGAGAAAAAAATTTCTTTAAAGATATACAAATATCCCCCATCATGAATCTTGAGAATGCCTTTGAAGGGATCTGTGATAGCGAGGGTGACATAATGGATTCAAATTCGGAGTATGAGTCAAATGAAGACTAGGGGGATGAATATATCCTTGGACTTAAGGACAATATTGGGATTATTGAGAAGAGATATATAGACCAATCTCTTGCCTCTCACAGTAAATCAAAGCTTGGTGAGAAGAAGAAAAAAGGACCTAAAACCAATAGAATGCAACTAGAAATAATGGGTAATGCAGCGGGTCAAAGAAAATTAAGATTGGGAAAAGAATATGCCTTTTCTCGGAAGTAATGAGGTTCCTTTCATGGAATGTCAGGAGCTGAAATTCCCTTGAGAAGATTCGTTTAATCAAGAGATGTCTTGATCAAACGAGACCCAGTTTGGTTATGTCACAAGAAACAAAAATTAAGGAGTTTGAATTTGATTTTTTCTGAAAATGTTTTGGGCAATGGAAATTCTCTGTATCGAGGGCAGTGGGTGCCTTCGATGGTCTGGGGTTATTGTGGAATGAGTCTATTATGGAAGTCTAGGTTGTGAGATAGGAAATATATTGGAAATGGTGCGGAGTGGAGTCAAAACATCTGAGGACAATTTTTGATATCCTTAATATTTATGGTTCTTGTAATTCACTTCATAAGAAAACATTGTGGGTTGAATTATCTGGAATCCTAAGAGAGAGGGAGGGTGGAATGTTTCTCCTTGGATGCTATTTCAATGCAATAATGTGACCCTCGAATAAATTTGGGGGAATTTGCTGGTCGGGAACAAGTCAAAAGGATTTTTCTGATTTTGTAATGGATAATGGACTAATTGAGCTATGTTTTAAAAAGGGAGAATTTACTTGGACAAACCGGAGAGCTAGGTTTCTAAATATTGCTGAAAAACTATATAAGTTATTCTTAGCAGGAGATTGGGCTGAGCAAAAATGGTTGTGTGAAGCTGAAATATTGCCTATAACTAGTTCAGATCATTATCTAATTAGTTTGAGAATTCAAGAGGAAGAAACCCCAGAGAGATTCCCTTTTAAGTTTGAAAAAATGTGGTTGCAGGCGGAAGGTTTTAAAGATCTGATAAAGGAATGGTGGTAAAATTCCCCTACGAGGACTGGTTATAAAGCCTTTATTTTTGTCAAGAAATTACAATTTTGGAAAGAGTGACTGAAAGCATGGAACCAAAAATCTTTCAAAAACATTTTTAATGACAAACTCACTCTGGAGGAGGCACTAAAATCTCTCCATATGAGAATAATTGAATATGGGATAAGGGAAGATGAATTCATTTTGGAGAAGAAACTTAATCAAGAATATTCAGAAGTTTTGGCTCGAGAAGAAATTTTCTGGAGACAAAAGTCAAGGGAAACATGGTTGAAGGAAGGTGACAAAAATTCAAAGTTTTTCCATAAGTTAGTAAAGGTTCGTAGATCGAGTAACAAAATTATATCCATTAGTGACAACAATGGAGAAATGGTGCAAGATCCAGTGCTAATCAATAAGGAGGCAATGAGATTTTTTTAAGATATTTTTAATGAGAACCCTAGAAATCTGAATCAATTATCTGACATTTTGGAGAACATCCCAAAGTGTATTGTGGAAGAGAAAAATTCTATGTTAATGGAAAAAATTTCCATGAAAGAGGTGAAGAGGGCTCTTTTTGATCTCAGAGGAGATAAAGCTCTAGGCTCTAATGGATTCTGGCTATTTTTTTCCAAAATTTTTGGAATATATTTGCTTCTTATCTATGGGAGGTGGTAGAGGAGTCTAGGGAAAGTGGCCTCATCCTTAAAGACTTAAACAACACTTTTATTGCTCTCATCCCAAAAAGATCAATTATAACTTCCTTTGAGGATTTTAGGCCTATTTCCTTGTGCAATACGGACTACAAAATTATCTCCAAAGTCATTGCCAATAGACTGAAACAGGTATTGGGGTCTGTGATTTCATCTGAATAGAGTGGTTTTTGCCCAAATAGATCTATTTTTGAAGGTGTGATTGTAGCTCATGAAATAATTCACACAGTTTGGATGGCTAAAGCTGAGAAAATGATGGTTAAACTGGATATTAAAAGAGCTTATGACGAGGTAAACAAAATTGTTCTGCTTAAAGTGCTGGAGAAATTTGTGTTTGGTAAAGAATGGATTAGGTTGATTGAAAATTGCATTAGTACACCTCTATTTTCAATCTTGGTTAATGGCAACCCTCAAGGTTTTTTCAACTCTACTAAAGGAATTCGGCAAGGTGATCCAATATCACCTTTCCTCTTTATAATTTTGGCTAAGGTGTTAGGGAGATTGATATCACAGAAATGTAGATTGGGAAAATGGAAGGGGATTAAAGTTGTTGAAGGAATTGACCCAATCTCACACTTACAATTTGTTGATGACACTTTTTTAATGGGGGATTCTTCCTTTCGAGAAGCACGAGTAATGAAGGGAACTCTGGATGACTATGGGGTGGCCTCTCGTCAGGGTATTAACTAGAGGAAGTCGGAAATTTTCTTTTTTAACACCTTAACTCAAAAGCAGAAAGAAATTTATAGGATTCTTGGCATGAGAGTGAGATGTCTCCTGAGTAAATACTTGGGCATTCCCCTCTTTGGGGGAGAAAATAAGTCGGCCATTTGGAAAGATCTGGTGCATTCTTGTTTGAAGAGAATGGATGGGTGGAAGAGAAAATGGCTAACTTCAGCTGGCAGAATCCTTATGCTCAAATCTGTGATTTCGGCAATACCGATCTACTCTATGATGTGTTTAAAGGTTCCAAAGAAGATAATTTCAGTGATTGGGAAGCAAATTTGAAAATTATTTTCGAATGGGGCTAGTGATGAAGATAATATTCCCTTGCTAGCATGGGATAAAATTTGCAAACCAAAATACAAAAGTGGTGCTAGAGTGAGAAATTGGCAGCTTCTAAATGAAGCCTTGGGTGCGAAATTGGTGTGGAGTATGTATGCCAATCCGTATTTGTTGTGGGTAAAAGTTCTAAAAGAAAAATATCTGGATTCACTTGAAGATCATAGGATTCTTACAATTAGTAACCCTCCCAGTGGGTTGGCAATCTGGAACTTTATTGTTTCTTGTAGACCTGTTATACTCAATCATCTTTCTTGGAAAATTGGTGATGTTTTGAAGGCAAGGTTTTGGGAGGATTCATGGGATGGACATCCAAATCTGGGTGAGGACCCTGAGATGCAGTCCCTTAAATTGCGTTTCACACAGAAATGGGGTAATAGAGTGAGAGACTATCTGGTTCAAAGACAGGGCCCATTTGGACAATTTTGGGGTTGGAAAGAGGTGCCTAAAGGTGGTTTTTCTGGGCAACAAGTGCAGCAAATGAAAATGATTCTTCAATCTAGAAATATTATCATCACTGAGAATGCAAACAAGATAGTTTGTGTGGGTTGATAAATGGAAGCTACTCAGTGAAAATTGGTTATCAATTATTGGATTCAATGGAAGGAGATATTTTTGGGCAAAGGACTTATGCTGGAGTAAAAATTGTCTACCAAAAGCGGGCACCTTTTCTTGGTTAGCGATTAAAGGTAGAATACTAACAGGAGAAAGGAGGAAAAGGTTAGGTTTTTTTGGACCTTCTAAGTGTGTTATGTGTGGAGAAGTAGAGGAATATGTTGATCATCTGCTCATTCAATGTTCAATGGCCAGGATGTGTTGGGACCATGCTAGACAAAAGTTGAGATGGCAGAGTCCTTTTCAATGGAGAATGAAAGAAGTTTGTGAAAGTCGGCCAAATTTTAAACATGAATCTTTGTTGTAATGTGTGTGGTTGATATCACCTTCTCTTGTTATATAGGACATCTAGAAAGAGAGAAACAAGAGGATATTTTTGGACAAAAAGGAACCTATAGAAAGACTACTCAACATAATCGATCACAATATAGAAGAATTTTTTAGTGTTGCTACTACTGACATACAAAATTAGCATCGACCTTTCTCTTTTGATGACAGAAAGGTGCAAAGAGCATGGTTGGGTATTCAAATTAGGAGTATATCAAGCTCCATGAAACCCCCATCCAAAATGGAAAGGGAGGTACCATTTGTGCGAGAAAAACCTATGGAAGGGTGGCATAAAATAAATTTTGATGGGGCAGCAAAAAACAATCTGGGTCTTTTAGGGGTTGGTGCCATAGTCAGAGATCATACAGGAAATTTAATTGCCTTTGCGGCAAAGAAATTAGAGCCCGGAACAAATAATATGGAAGAGGTTAATGCAACCTTATTAGCAGTGCAAGTAGATAGATCCTGTGGCATTAGGAAGCTACATCTAGAAGGTGATTCTATAATAATCATACAAGCAATCATTGATTCAGGGACAAAGGCATGGCACCTCCAAAATATCATCAAAAAGATTACAACAATATTGGAATCTTTTGAAGACTTTAATGTCAACCACATAAGGAGGGTAGGTAATAAAGAAGCAGACAAACTATCCAAGTGGGCGATATTCTTGAATGTAGAGGGGGGGTTGGTTTTTGAAGATTTTAGGGGATTGGCTCATTTAGAGGAGGATATAATGGATAGCTTTTCAGAATTCAACTAGCGAAATTGGTTCTAAATGACAAGGACATTTATTGGTGGTAGATGGAGGTAAGGAAAGGAGGCGGGCTAGGAAAGGTTGGGGGAGTAAAGGTTCATTGGCACTAATCCCTATGAAATAAAATTTGCAGTCATTACAAATCTAGAACAAGATGTGTCAAAACCTTAGGTGCAAGAAAGGGTGTGAGTGAATTGGCTGGCGCATGAGAAATATGGGAAACGCACCCCAAAATATGATGGTAGAAAATGAAGAAGGATTGTAGCAACCAAGAAGTACTTGGAGTGATGAAGACAGGTTGGCAAAGCATACCAAATTAATGCCATGTGAGGATGGACAGTTAAGAATGGGAAGTTGGCTTTCCTTTTTTTAGCAAAAATATTTATGTGAAGGTGGTGTGCAGGGAGCAAGGTAATGATGGAGGTGATGTGGGTTTTTCAACAAGGTTGCAACAAAAGGCATTTTTTGGTCCTCCATCTTGGAAACAACTGAAGCAACTATTGAAATGTCTATGTGATGAGGTTGTGGAAGTGGTTCTAGACACACTGGGACCACCTTTCAGGGAGGCGACACATAGAAGTCGCATGAATGTAGATATTGCGTTATGATTTTTGCATGGGCCTTAGAAATTGGGGAGGACAACAACGAAATAAAATGGGTAATGCTTGAACTATTTGATATAGAATTGTTAGGGAAAATGGAGACTTTCTTGGAGTGGGTTGTGTCAAGCGTGGGCTTTGATGTCTCAGAGGGCATAGAAGATATGGATGAGGCTATGCAGGAGGGGTTGATCCCTTTCATCAGGTGGCACAGGAGGACTGACAGGGACACCTACAATTTGGATGTGTTGATGGCTTGGGAGAACCTAAAGTTAGTGCTAAGGAACTAGGAGGGCTTCAGGCAATAGGAGATAGCAACAATTTCATGCCGATACCCAAGGAAACAATGCTCGGCAAGGTGTGGAGGAAGGTGGCATGACGAAGCACAGCGAAACGAGAGGTGAGACTTTTTAACGTTGAAGAAGAAATAGACAGAAGTGATGTTGAAGAAGAAATGGAGCTAATAGAAGGCAAAAGAAAGTAAAGCCCAAGATGCACAAAAACATGGTGATGAATAGAAAGCCTCAGAAAGTGCGGAGCTAGGAAGGAAGGATGCTACAAATGGTGGATTGGGCTAAATTTTTTGGATTGGAAAATGACAGTATAGTTCGTGGGGTTGTATAATGAATTATAGATTTTTTGATGATTTTGATGTATCTGTAGTTGATTCCTATGAAAGTTAGGTTACTAAATCCAAAGAGGGAATCATGGTTTTTGCTATAATTGGATGGCACCAATGGTGGCGAGTAGGGTAGGGCTTGCTTATCATTTCAATAAGGATTGTAATACTTTTCATTATCAATAAAATATAACCTTTTATTGATCAAAAATAAATAAAATTTTGAGTGAAAATGTCTTTTTAGTTAATTTGTATTAAGAAACAAAAAATAATTGTATTTTAAATTATACTGTAGATTCCGATTTCATTATTACTCTAGTCTAATTGTAAAATGAAATATCAGAATAGTTGTTGCAAACTAAGTATTCTAATCAGATTTTGAACTTAGTAAATTAATGTATTAAATCTGCTTTTTACTTTAAACTGAATTTTAAAAGATTAGATTTCCACTATCTTAGAAAAATCAGAATGTAAATCAGATTTTTAGAATAATCTGTGTGGGGAAAAGATTTATTTTAAACCATAAAATAAATATATAGTTAAAGAATTGAAATTAATAAGTGATTTATAATTGGTTTTAATAAATTAAGTTAATCTCTTTAATTTTTAAAAAAATTATTTTTGTTATGTTTAAATAATCATGGAATTGTCATTGTTGTTCTTTAATTAGATTTTTAGCAAGTTTGTAAACTTAGATATTTAATAAATGGATTATTTAAAAGTAGAAATATATTTATTAATTCGATTATTGTCTTTGGTTAAATGTATATATTAGTGAATTCCTTATTTTGATTTTAATAGATGAAAATGTGTATTTGATATGAGACATGTGATTTATAATTTAAATTCCTTATAGTTAAGGATATGGTGTTATTTAATTGAATGTGAATTTTTAGTTGTTCTTGTGTGGAATTACCGTTATCTCTAGAGGTTAGGGAAGTGTGAATGAATTTCTATGGTTTCATCTTATGGGTTATGTTGATACCTAGTTTTGAGTTAAGGTCCTTTTTGGTTGTGCATTGTGGTACCCGTTCCTTGGTTTTGGTTTTTAGGGCAACCATAGGGGAGAGTGGCTCTTCTTGGGGCTAGTGTTCAAGTGGTCACCCTTGACAGAGTTTCCCTAATTAAGTGAAAACCTAATTAATTTGCCTAGTGGATTAGGTTAGTTATCACATAATAAGATAAAAATATTCACCTCACCCTTGTCGTTAGTGCTCTCAAAGGCTAAGGATGGGTGGGAAGACCTAGCTGGTAAGGTCACTACCTTGTCTCCATGAAAGTTAAGTGGCTCCGTATGAGTCACCCTATGGGGCGGTGCCTTGAGATAGGCTTCCTGGTTAACTATAGATGGAGGCAGTTCCTAGTGTTAGGTAGCCTAGTTAATCCATAGAGTTGGATTTAGTTCCTAATGCTAGGTAGCTTGGTTAATCCATGTAAGGCCATACGATGACACTCTCCCATTGTGCCCCTTTGTTTCCCTTGTTCTTGTGCCTATGGAGTTGTTTTAGTTGTTTATTTACTATTGATGTTTATGTTGTTTTGTGGGCTTGAGTCTTGTAATGTGAGTCCTTTATGTTTGAGTTGTGGCCAAGGGTTCTTTCTTATTGACTCCTTACATGGGGGGTGTTCCTTCGGGTTCACATGGTCGGGTGGAAATATGCAATGCACCCATTGGGTCCCCAGGTGTGATCGTGGTGTGGATGCAGTTGTAGTGATCTTAGAGCTCACATGGAGAATATTGTACCTTTGAAGAATTCTCTCACATTATTATACTTTTGTATTATGTTGTACCCTTCCCAATGTTATAAGGGAAGTGGCCTTGTAATGTAACCCTAGTTTTATATTGTGTGGTATTTGTAGAAATATATTCCACGTTTGTAATTTTGAACTCTAAAGATGAATACAATTATATGTAATTTATGTTTATGATTATATATCTATCTTTTTCTTGTGAATTCCTTACTTTTATTATATTGTATTATCATTTCTTTTCTCCTCTTTAGTTGGAATAATTTATTGTTTTAGTTGTTGGGTTCATTTAAGTAACACACCATGTACCCCATAGGATTAGGTTAATGCTTTATGTTATCTATGTTGTATAAGTGTTAATGTTGTCATATGTAATTGTTGTTTTAAAAAAATATAAATTTTTTTTTAATGTTGTAGTTGTGTCCTATGGAGTTGTGTGGCGGGGCGTTACACTTTTTAAAAGGTACTACTCGAGTAGATGTCAACATATTAGAAGATAATGAAGGGATCAAATTATTAAGAGAAGGTGAAACCAAAGTTTGACTAGTAGTTGCTATCTCACATAAGTGTACAACATCAGGGTCAACCTTGATTGTGATCACCTCATTGCTAGCAACAAACTTCATGGAATGATACAAACTATAAGTAACTGCTCCCAAATCATGAATCAATGGCCTTCCCAAGATAATATAATATGGTAATGTTCATGGAATAACATATAATAGGTTGAGTACAATAATGGGTCCTAACCTTAAAGGAAAGTTTACGGTGCCTAAGGCTTCTTGATTGGTATTATCAAACCCATGAATATACAAGGAAGAAGTAGCATGGGAAGTTGAATCAACTTTAATTTTAGGTAGTAAATCAATGCTACATATTTTGAGTTTTAAACTAGTATCAACAAGAGCACATCTAATGTTGATATTATTAATGTAAAATATTATCATTAAAGGATCCACTTGATTTTGTAGTCTCAGAGGAGGGAGTTCATGCAGATGAAATGTAATATTTAGTGAATCCACATGAATGTGATTTGTGGATGCATTAACTTCTATTGGCCTAGAAGAAGAAGGAAAATGATGTTTTGTGAGGCTTCCTAAAGCATACCGTGGTAACCCGAAGTAGTTCGAAGAAAATCTCAAAGTGAGATCTTGGTAGGAGTAACACAAAGTTTCTTAGCAAGATCATACTCACTCGATTGCTTAGCTATAGGTTTAGGTGCTTGAGGAAGGCTTAGTTGAGGAGGTGGTAAGGAAGTAGGCTGATTAAAATTATGTTGATTCCTTCTAGTATTGTATGGGCTACCTCTCTATAAGAGGGAGCCTTAAATTGCATGAATCTTGTGTAAAGGTCTAGTGTATCACTTTCAATAGGAACCCCAAGAATAGAATGAATCATTTTAGAAGGACTAGCCAGAGTCACATAAATGACTAATATCTTAGGCCTTTGACGGGTGACAAAGACTTTAATTATATTCATGGAATTCCCAACTTGTGAAGAAGAAGGTTTTAATGGAGAAACTTGCTTAACAGAGTTTTGAGTAGAAGGATATGCCTCTAAGAAATAATCTTGGGAATAATCAAACATATCAAAATCCTACTTGGAAAATGCATTATTAAAAGCATTAAAATTTTAAACAAAAAGATCTGACATGATTTTGTTCATGTCAAGTTCACCAAAATGTAGAGGGGATTCACAACCCTCAAGAATATGGGGTCCTATGGAGAAAATAGCCCTCAATTACCTCAAAATACATTGCTCAAGTGACAAGATAAATAATAAATAATATTTGTACAATTTAACCGAATTGAACCTAAGTTATAAATAATAAGAATATAAAAATCACTTAATCATAATAGTAAATAATAGAATTAAATTATCTTGTATATAGAAACAAAAAGTATAGAAACCAAAGATTGTACCTTTAAGAGGAATAGCTCTCAACCATGGATGTAGTGCATTGTGCAGACATCTATCTACCACATTGTCATATATAATAATACAAACAATAGAAGTATAGAATTCAAAATACATAATTTGTTGAATTTAATTATCTACAAAAAAAAAAAGCGAAAATGTTTGGGGATGTTTAGGGTTTTTCCTCAGTCAAACCCCTATTGTGGTGTTCCCACCTCCATAAATAGCTAGATAGGATCAAGATAGAAAAAATGCATAAAGAAAAGACATGTGATAGAAACAAACCCTACAAAAGAGGAGAACCCCTATCAAAAATATAATCAAATAGAAAAAAAAGATCATATAGATGAGATCATGTAAACAGAATGGCAAGAAAGTGTTACCAACAACTTGTTGCTCCCCTATGGATTGACAGACGTGATAGAATTGTGAGAAAGAGGAGCCTTGACTATTGATTGAAAGAGAATTCCATTAGAGCTTCACTGTGAGAGTGAGAGAGAAAGAGAGCCTTCATTTCTTCCAAGATCACCTTCAAATGAGTGTGAAAAGGGAGTTTTGTTAAGTTGCATTGGTGGGAGGAGTTGTTACACATGCATCCTTTCTGCTACAACACATGCCATGGAAAAATAATGCATAATATTTATATTTGAATCTCAAAAAGTACAGGGATGCTAGCATGTTGTAGAGCTATCTATGTATCATGCTAGTATTTGACCAAAAATTTGTAAGAATTAGACACTTAGGTTGCTAATGCTTCATCATTCTCACCTATAAAGTTAGAATCATAAAATTATAACTTATGGGTTTTTTCCATAAATAATATGTGCCTAAATGTGTAAGTGTGAAATTTCAACAAGGTGCAATTTTACGATGGTGACTAAATATCTCATTTGAAATCAAATTATATTGATAACTAGCATCCACAAGATATCTTACCCTTGTTTTGTTCACTTGGATTCTTATGTTTACAAGTTTTTTTATTTCCTCAAGTTCTTATTTGGTCATGATGTTCCTTGTAGTTATGCATTATAATTTCTTACCAAAATATACTATCCTTGAACTCTACCTCTTCTTTGATAATATTTATCAACTTGGATTTCTACTCGAGATTACTTTTTGGTTGTAAATTGGAACAAAAAATCTCTTATTTTTAGTATGACCATGTATATTACAAAGTGAACAATAATATTTGTTGTTTTATATGATTTATTTTTTATTTTTTATTATCTTGTTGGTGTACATTAATTTTTTATAGGATACTTATAATATTTAAAATTGCATATCTTTGATCTATTAAATCTACTTGCTACATGATCTTTTTCTTAATTAATTATGTATTAAATAGCTTTACACATATAATCATTGGCATAAAGAAATAATTTTGATGAATCTATAACAAATTAATGAACAATTTAAACATTGGTGCTAAGTCCTAAAAGAGTCTATATGATATTATGAAAATAAACTACAATAATAACTATAAAAACCCCAATATTTGCATATTATCCTACCTCAATGGATAATTAGGGAGATTATTGGATATTGGAAATTTTTGATGAAAAACATCCCTCATGAGTAGGTTTTCAAAAAAAATGCCTAGTTCCCTTCTCTTTTTTTACTTCTATTAGTTTCAAGTGAAACACATTCATTCACATAGGTTTTTAATAAAATAGATTCATATATATATATTATTATATATATATATATATATATCACATCACATATGCCCCACATCAAAGCCACCTAGTTTCAAAGAAAAACCTATTTACCCAAATATGTTCTGCCAAAAACTCTCTCACTAGATTTTTTGGATGAAAGTGTCACAAGTTTGTTCTTTTACCCTTGTTTAATGGAGCCACATTTTTTTATTGTGGATATGTTTCCAAATGAGAGAATAATATTTTGACATAATATAAAGGATAAAAATTCTCAATTTTTTTTTAGCATTGAATGAATTTTGTTGAAGATATGTTGATAGTTATCTTATTTATCATATCTACTTATTAAATTCTAGGGTAGGCACACTACTTTTATCTCTTCTTCTTAAATATTTCCTTTGATGTAAAATAGTTCTAGATGGAATAAAATGGTGAAAAATATGAAGGTGAAGTTTCTACCTTGTGGCTATTAGCTTCAATTTCTCAAAAAAATATAGAATTTGCAACAAATCGAATTTAATGTGAAGGCCTATATGAAAAAGTTTTATAATATTTTTATCATAGCAAGTCATGATGAGTTATACCATGATAAAATATCTTGATATGTTAATGGAAAAAGTATGAAATAATTATGATGTTGTGGATGGTTGATTGTTTTAAATGGTGAAATAAAAATAGCAAGGAGTAAATAATTAATACATAAAGAGATGGGTGAATTTAGTACATGTAGAGGAGAATTGAAAATAAAATGCATTTGTGGTAAATAGGCTATCCTTTTAAATAGATAAATGGAAAATAATAAATCTAGAGGAATAAATTATACTATTAGAGGTTGTGGTGGATCTATCAGACGCTAACACAATGGCTTTCAGGAAACTTATTTTAGGATAGGTTTGATATAATGTAGTCCAAAAGGGTAAAGAAGGAAAGAGGTTAGAAGTGTGCATAGAAACAAAGGATATATAGAATCCATATGGTTTGTGAGTTATCCATATGAATCTAAGAGGGAAGAAAAAATTGTGATGAATAAGACTTTTCTCAAACCAATAAAAAGAGAAAATGAACTTACCCAAAGGATAAAATTATTTAGATGAGTGTGTAAGGTAGGTGATAAATGTTGTAAGTTATAATAGATAGTGGGAGTACTATTGTAATATAGTCTCCACTAAATTTTGGACAATTTGGGGTTGAAAATGATAACTCACTAAACTTCATATGTGGTTTCATGGTTGAAAAGGGACACCAAATTTTGGTTAATTAGAAATTCCTATAACATTTTGGATAGGAACTTATTAGTATTAGGTGTGGTGGGACATCATGAATATGAATGTGTTTCATTTTCTCTTAGAAAGTCTATATTAATTTTATTAGGATAAAATCCTTGATGGGAAAGAAAAAAATTACACTTGGGAGAATAATGGAAAAAATAATACTCTTACATCGTTGATAACTATTGAGACTTCATTCCCCCCTTTAATGTCCCATCATTGATATCCAATCCGAGAAATCCTACATGGGCCATCTTGCATGAATTTTTCTTGAGGTTCCTAAATTTTGCTAAGTCCTAGAATTTTGGGTTTTCGGGCTCTCTTACCCGCTTCCTTCATGCCTTCTCCATTGTTCTCTTCCTTCCCCTCTTCCCTCTAAGTATTTTAGGTGTTATCCTTTGGACTTACCCTTTACCCCTTACAATCCCTCTCCTCTTCCATTTTTCCTTTCTCCTTTCAGCCTTTGGCCTTTGGTCTTCCCTCTTCCCTCATCACTCTCCTCTTCCTTCTTTCTTCTATCGGCCATCGACCATTGACCATTGGCCTTCAAACTTTTCCCTTCACCCTTGCATCTTACCTCTTACCTTTAGAGGTAAGAGGTAAGGCTTCCCTCCAACCTCCGAAAGTCTCATCTTTTTTTCCTTCTCCTTCCATTTTTCTTCACACCAATGCGTTGATTTGAAAATTTGACTAAGTGTCGAATTTTCAGATGTCTGCCTTCGGCCTTCTCTTCTACCTCTTACCCTTCTTTTCTAAGAGGTATCCCTTTCCCTTTAACTCTTATTTTCTAAGGTAATACTTTTCTCTTACCCTTAATGTTTCCTCTCTTCTTTACGCTCTGTTTCTCCTTTCTTTTGCATGCAGTAAGCGGTATGCCCCACTGCCTGATCGTCGACAGCTGACAATGCATTTTTGGGGCTTCAAACTTTTTTTTCAGGCTTGTAAAGGTGAAGTTTTGGGCCCGACGCCTTGACATTCCTACATTTTGACATGTTTTCTAGGTGAATTTTTAAGGTTCAATTGAACTTTTGAGCTACTAGATCTGATCCCTAGGCTTCAAGGATGACATTTATGGAATCCCTTACCTTTTGCAGGTGGATTTCATGGGTTCCCATGCTCATTGATTGCTCTTTGTTGAATTCTTGGTGGATCTATGCCCTAGGTAGAGATTTTCATGGATGGCTTAGATCTTTCACACCATAGGCTTTATTGCTAACCCTAGTTAGGGTCAAGGTTCAGTTGGTGTTTCTCAATTATGCCTGATCTATAAAGGAAAAAAATGTATTCATTTTAGGGTTCTTCTTCTAGCTCCTTTGGGGTTTTTCTTTTGTAGAAATGTATCACACTCTACCATTATAAAGGTTCATTTATTGCCTCTACATAAATGAGATCAACTAAGCTTCCCTTTTCTTAGCTCTTTTATGTTTGAGTAAGTTATTACCTTCATATCTGAGTGTTTTTTGTATTTTCATGCATTCTTATTTGAGTTAAATTATTTATAGCTATTGTGTTGAGAAAATCTATTTCCTTCTAGTGCTCTATCAAACCCTAACCTACATGTTTGTCTTTGAGAATCGATCAAATAGAGAGTTGTGAACCTTGCCCCTCCTCTTTGATGTACTATGCAATATTGGTCAAGAAGAAGCAGCTTTTCTATCTTGGTGTATCACCTCCATTTCCCCTTTCATGTTCCCCTTCTCCCATTTTCCTTGTGAGTTGTTAGTGGTAGGTTTTCATGTGTTGGGTTGGACCAACACATTGCACTAGGATTGAAAAAGGAAGTTGACCCTCTTCAAAAATTTGACATCATGCGTGTAAAGGTCCCACACCTTGAGGTCATTTCCATTGTGTCATTTGAATGTTGAGCTCCATGCTCAGCAAGGTGAAATTTCATATGACAATAGTTTCTGGCATGCCTGGTGGGACTACTTCTCTCCATTGAAGAATTTGGTGTTTTATTCAATGCATCTTACCTTTTGAGGCATATCTTTAAACACCATGGTGAATCTATTCAAAATCAGTTGGTTCAAGCAACCTAGTTTCATTTCATGCCATTGAGGAAGTGGTGCTTCAACATTTCAGCCTTTGGAGGCATTCTTTAAGAACCTGGTGACTTTGCAACCCAATTTGGGTGAATCTTTGGTATGTACCCAAAATATATGGTTGGGAAATCCTTTTCTCTTATTTTGTAATTTTTGAGGTGTTTCCCATGATTAAAAATGTCATATTAAATGGAAACCACATGTACACTCCACCATTTCATAATAATGCCATCTTTTCACCTCCCAATAGCCATATCAAGTTGGTTATACATCCAATTTCACTCCACAGAACCCTACTATTGTGGGTTCTCAACCTTCTCAAAATGCTTACCACCCACCCCACCCTGCTCAGTCTTCTTGGACAACTATACATTCATATTTACAACCCCAAGAGGCTCATCATTATGCAAATCAACCTTGTTTCTCTTCTACTCAACCTCAAAATTTTGATAATTTAAGTGCAAGTGAAATCACAAGCATCTTGCTTGATTTCAATAGAAAAATTGATGAGCTTTGGAGATAACAAGAGTTTGAATTATAGTAGGAGGAGTGGGCTAATCAAGCCTATTAGGGGAAATAGTGTTGTTTCCCACAACATGATGAGTTTTTCCATCAAGCTCATTATCCACAACAACAAAATTTAGATGCTCAATGGAGGTATAAATAGTAGTTGGAGGTGCAAAGAAGGAAACAAGAAGAGTGTACAACAAGAGATGTTCCTAGGCAAGAAAAAATAACACTTGCCCTTGCTCTAGCACAAGTGCCTGAGACTCAAGTAGCCCCTTGTGTGCCTAGTTTCAAATAAGCACCTCCACCATTTCTAGAATAACCTTCTAAGGAGGAGGTGAGTCAATATAAGTTTGTGAGTTTCAATAAACCTAGCAAGCCTTTTGAAACTCCCATTAGCCCTCCTTTTGTTCCATAAAATCCTATTGTGCAAGAGACTTGCAAGAAAAAATTTCAGTTTCAAGAATCCCAATCAGCCCCTTAAAAATCCCATTCAACCTCTTGTGCCATCAAGAAAATCTTCTATTTTGGAGATCCTAAGTTTTGCAAGCCTCCATTCCCCACAAGAACCTATCCTTGAGGAGGTTGTTTTTGTGGAGCCTTCATGTTCTCAAAATAATGAGTTTCTTGGTTTGTTGCAAGAAAATATTGAAGATGAAACAATGTTGCAACAACAAGGCATTAAAAAGGTAGAGAAATATGATGCAATAGAGGAATCAGTCCTCTAATTTGATTCCCTCCCTTATTTTCTTGAAGATGAGGAGGATAGATCAGCTATAACTACATCACTTGAAGCCTTTGAACATATTTTTTTGGGCTTGATGGTTGAAGATAACCCCATGGTTTTGGAGTAGCAACAAAAAATGTGTTTAGCCCCTATTATAGTGGATGAAGATCCATGATGTATTGAGGTCTATAGTTTTGAGGTCGATGATATCTTTTGGGATGATTTAGAAGCTTTTTGTTCAAGCTTGGATGCCAATCTTTCACCCCCAAAAGAGCAACTTTGTGGGAAGAAGTATAAGAACAAAGAAACAACAAAGGTCTATAGTATGATTTTATTGTAGCTAGTTTCCAAGAAAAAATTAAAACTGAGAAGCAATTTGAAGAATTTAGTTCTTCACTTGAAGTGTCTTAAAAATCCAAGTTTTGTGTTGATGAAGTGCATTAATGCAAATGATTTTGTATTTATTGAGAAACCACACATTTTTTTGGAGAGTGATGCTCCCATTGTGCAATTTGTTTGTATGCCTGAGCTTCAAATTTTCTCTTTTGAGGTGCATGAGGAAGCTCTTTCTTATGCAAATCAAAAATAAGTTTTGGAAAATTTTTCATCACCATATGAGCTAGAAACCTTCTCTTTTGGCTTTAATTCATTCATTGAGGAGGTCAACAGTGTTGGCATTGGCCTATCCTTTTGTGAGGTGAGTCATCTTCCCTCTATAAAAGGTTTGCTCTTAGATGTTGACTTGACTTCAAAAAATTTCACCCCTGCTACTATATGTTCAACTAAGGCACTGGTGTTATATGAGTCTAACACTTGCATCATATTATGGTTTCCTTGCAATGGAAAAATTTACAGTGAAGTGATCCTTCACCTTATAGGAATTTTGTGCATTTCCACGCATGTTGGCAACAATTTTTAGTGGTTGCAGCTAGGTGAGGTTTGCAACTATGGTTTGAGGGAGATCAACTCCTTCAAAAGGTGTAACTATGGTCTACCTTTGAGAATAGATCAAACAAAGAGTTCTGAAAATCCCCTTACCCCTCCTTTTTGATTTATTGTGCAATATTGGTGAAGAAGAATTGGCATTTCCATCTTGGTGTATCATCTCCATTTTCCATTTCATATTCTCCTCCCCTTTTCCTTGTGAGTTGTTAGTGGTAGTTTTTCATGTGTTGGGTTCGACCAATACATTGCACTAGGATTGAAAAAGGAAGTTGGCCTTCTTTGGAGATTAAACCTCATATGTGCAAAGGTCTCACACCTTGAGGTTGTTTCCATTGTATCATTAGAATGTTGAGCTTCGTGCTTAGTAGGGTGCAATTTCATGTGATAACAATAACTAAGGAAGAATAGGTAGATAATTACTCAATGATTATATCAATGATTGGAAAATAATTTTTGAATGAAATTAAATGCAAAAAGCTATTTTTTTGCAATAGTTCCCAAGGTATTAGAATTAGGGGTAATTGATAACAATATTAATATAAATTTAGACTTGTGAAGAAGCTATTGTGATTATTTTGTTGTAGTTTGGTTGTCATTGATGTCAAAAGATCTATGAAGAGTGTTGCAATTTGGTGTTTGGCTGCTAGAGTCTCTCCACATTTCTCCATGCATGATCTCTTTTCTTACGGTTTGGAGGATAGATTTTTTTTGTGTAAAGGCATGTTTGATCCAAGTTTCAAATCATTTGAGTTACCACAAATATTTTTTTGAGAGTGGCATATTAAAGATTTTGTTGATTCTATGAGGATGTTCTTAGAGGTGTAAAGGTTGGCTCTACATATCTACACATTTGAAGATATGATTGTGGAGATCATAATTTAAGTTCATTAACATGTGAAGGTGTTATATCCAAAGTTTCATGTCAATAATCCTTCCATAGATAAATTTAGAAGTGAGTGTATCGGACTATGTTTTTTTAGATACTGGTTTCAATGTCTATTGGCTTGCCCCATCTTTTTTCTACATCAAGTTGTGAAAGGGGTGTATGAGAGTGTTCTTGAATATCATGTGATTCATTTTGATGTTCCATAGATTGTTTCTAGATTCTCTAGTACAGGCTATGGTTCGAAATGATTTTTTGTTGGTTTATGCCTTTGTTGAGGCCGACTAAGGTATGTTGATGATGTGTGCCACAAGTTCAAGATTGTGTAGAACTTAAGGAGTGTTTTAAGGTGTTATATGGGTCAAGTTGAATTATCTAGGAGAAAGACAAATATTTTTTTTATCATTCTTGTGTACCACCAATGGATGTAAAGGCTGACATGCTACACATTACATGTTTTCCTATTTATGGCCCACCTAATTTGTATTTGCAAAGCATGTAGATGATTTTTATAGAAGATAAAATATGTGGAGATTGTTTTGGGACTAGGTTAAGTGTGTGTTGGGATATAAAAGGAGTTTTCCTCTTCCTAGTGTTGCATGTAGTCTTTTGGGTCTTTCCCTCTACACATTTCATGTTGTTTATTTTATCCTTGAACAAATTATAGATGTAATATTTTTGTTGTCTGCCGACATGTGAAATGTAATCAATGTAATGTCATGATAAATTATAAACCTAGTTGATCTAGGGTATGGTGTGATGGTGATGATTGTGTAATTGATTGAGAGAGTAAGAGAAGTTGTGGCAGATCCTACCCGGTTTCATTTTGATCATATCCCTATGATTGAAGAAATGTGAATCTAAGTGTGGTTAATTGTTTGCTAGAGTAGGTTAGCCAGAGGCAACAATTCCTTAATTGCTAAAAGCAGTGAGCTAGTAGGAAAATGGAAAGATATTTGGAGATTCACTAAAGTACAATTATAATCACAAAAGAGATTGAGATTAATTTTCACATTTAGATAGTGGAAGGACTGTCATTTTGTAATAATTCTTGAGTGTGTGCTTAGATTAGGGAGTTATATCTTCCTTGGGTGTAATCCTAAAACTATAAGCAATGATTTGTAGCTTCCTTAGGTTGTAGCCCTAATTTTTTTTTATAAATGTTGATCCTTTTATGAGGCTGGATTAGGATAGCAGCTCCTAGCATCTTTTCTCATCATGGTTTTTCCCTTGTGAGGCTTCCTTGTATACCTAGTGTTGTGCATTATCTTTGTAGTGTAGAAGAATGTAGCCCTTTACATTTTCACACTTGTTTGGAACCTCCCTGCTAAAATTGGGCTTCTTTATGCATTATTTGGGTATATTTTGCACCCACAAGCCTTATTAATTACATCTTTATGAGTATAATTCTAAAAATAATGAAATAACCAATCACAATTCAATATTTTGGGTCATGTGTTCTAGATCTGGTGATCTGGGCCTCATACGCCACCTTGGGCATATGATTCCCACCTAGGTCTTGGGACTTGATTTTGAATTTCACATTAAACAAGACACTTCTTGGAGTTTGTGTCTCATGTTTAAGCCACTTGGACTCATACACCACAACTGGTGTATGAGTCTCACTTTAACTAGGACCCATTTTAAATTCAATTCTTGGTGGGATTTTATTGTCCTAGATTTGATGTCGACTTGTAGTGTTGTAATTTTGAGAAATTTAACATAAATAAGTATAAATACAAGGTTATTTTACATAGTTTCATTTGAGAATTTCATAAGCAGTCAAGAGCACTTTTGTAAGAGTTCACAAGAGAATTCAAGAACATTCAAGAGCATTTCAAGAGCATTCAAAGGTAGATTTGAAGAAGATTCTTGCAGCAACTCAAGATCCATCATCATGTCAAAGGCATAAAGCATCAAGCATTTTTTTGAGCTAGTGTTGTGATGTAGCATTCAAGATCCAAGTTAAGCATTGTTCCACATCTAATTAAAGATCAAGATCTACATTCTTCATGGCCACTTCATGTTAGATTGCAGATTTACATTTCAAGACATTATTCAAGGTATCATTGTTCATGTTTCATGTTTCATGTTCATGTTTCATTGTTTCATCATAAGGTTTAATTACCTAAACGGGGTTTGACCAAGGAAATCCCCTATTTCCTAACAAAATAACACTCTTTCTCTCTCTTTGTTTTATTGCATTTTTATAGGTTTAATACAAACTAGATTGGAAGCCCTCAAAAGTACCTATAGTGTCAAAAAATGTTGTGAAGTGACATTTTCACACTTGTTTGGGCCCTCCTTATAAAATTGAGCTTAATGATGCCTTGAGTTAGTGTTTTAATGTGTTCAACACACTCACATTAGTTATTGGGCCCTTGTAAACTAAATAAGCCTAATCATACCTTATTTAAGGTGTTGTAAAGTGTTGCAACACACTTTCACACTTTTCTAAGGATTTCATTAATAATTGGGCTTATTTATGCTTTAATTGGACTTATTGTGCATCCGCAAACCTCATTTAATGCATCTTTTTGAGGATGATCCCAACATAAATCAACATCCAATCATAATTAAAGTGTTTTTAGGTTGTGGCCCATATTTGGTGGTCTGGTACTCATGCCACCTTGGGCGTATGAGTCCCACCTAGGGTTTTGGGTCCCAATCTAGAGTTTACACCTTTCTAAGCATTTTTGAAAATGGTCCCATAATTAATACCTAATGGGAATCATACACCACCTTAGGCATGTGAGTATCGTGTGGCCCAAAATTAAATTTAATTCAAATTATTGGTAGGATTTTATCCTCCTAGATCTGATGTCGGCTTGTAGTGCTATAATTTTAGGAAATTAGGAAAAATCATGTATAAATACAGGTTATTTCACTCATTTTCATGCCAAACATTTTAAGTATTCATCCTTATAGAAAATTTTAGTTCACAAGAGCATTCAAGTTTTTACAAGAGAATTCAAGAGCATTCAAGGGTTGATTATCAAGTGTTTTAGGGCATTACTCAAGTATTAAGTATCATGTCAAAGTCATCATTCATTATGTTTTTATTTTTGAGCTAACAATTATGATGTAGGGTTTTATGATTCAAGCTAGCATTCAAGTCAAGATCTATCCTATCCAAGCAAGAGTCAAGATCTACATCCATTGGAGCCACTTCTTACATGTTTGAAGAAATTTATTGCTAGTGTTTGGTGAGTTGTAACATTTATGTGATTTGCAGATTTAGGTTGAGGACATATTGAAGAGCAAGTTGGAAGAAAGTTGTCAAAGTTGTCACCTTGCATTGGAGATCATTAGAATACTTCTATAGGTTACAAATTGGGGTTTCAGATCTTGAAATCTATTAGAAAGGATAGAGAAGACATTTAAGAGCAGATTCAAACCTTTCTAGAAAAATTTGACTGGACTGATATGCTAGTTCTAGTGTATCAGTCTCATTATAGGTCATTTTCTATATTTTTTTAGTTCTAGACACCCTTTTGCTAGAAACCTATTCCTATGCAAAAACCTTAATCTGGTACTAAATCACCTAGATTGGCATATGATTCCCAATCAACATTAAAATTAGTTTTTTCAACATTTTAGAGCCTCATCTAGTCCTCTTCAAGTCTCTAGGTGCACACCTTTCATCTCTTAGCTAGTCATTCTATTTTACATACTTTTCTAGGTCATTTAGTGAAAGATTTCATTACACTATGTTTAGACATTACATCTTGCATTTCATTTGTCTTTCCAAGCCCTATCTTGGTGGTGAACCCCTCTTTAGTTTACAATCAGACCCTAGGAAATCCCTATTGCAAGGTCTCTTTCTCCTTTGCATACCTAAGAATGAGATCTCTAGGGTTTTTCTTGAATGAGAGTGAAGAAGATTGTTGTTCTATCTCCCAAGTATAGAGATCCACAACAAAATTAATCCTTTCATTTTGGTGAACCTAAATTTAGAACATCATGATTCTAATTTGGAGTGCATTATCATCCTAGATCTTTCTTGTATTAACATTGCATTAGAGTTTGCATTAGTTAATTGACATTCTAGGGTTTCTAAGTCTTGCATTAGTGAAAGTGCATATAGATTGCATTTTTGCATCTCAAATCATTGAAAAGTATCTAAAAATTGCATTTTCATTTAGTTGATACAGATCATACAAACTAAAAATCATAAAAAACACTTGGAATTTTCTAAAAATTATGAAAAAAACCCTCACTAGGACTCATACGCCCCTTTGGGCGATTTAGTCCCAATGTAAATTCTAAACTAAATTTTCTAGAATTTAAAACACTCTTTATGTGCTCTTGTTTTCTATTGATAACTTTTTGTTGTAGTTTACAGAGTTTATGTTATATTCATTTCATTGTACTCAACTTAAATTACATTTTTGTTCATATTGCATTTAGTATCCATTGCATTAGCATTTCTACTTGGTTTCATATTGCTAATACTATAGTGAGACAAAGTTTGAGATTCATGTCATCTCATGATATCACAATCATTATGGATCTTAGGTTGTCTAACTCTTTCAATCCTAGTATTGACACTAGTTCACTAGGTATGGACCATCCCCTTAACAATTCCTTACCTTCAAGTAGTGTGATGCATGTTGAGATAATGGTTGCTAGTATTATGCAAGAAAAAATAATCCAAATTCATGAATACTTAGAAAACCTACAACATCAAGTGATAAATGAAAATTTTTCAACCAATGTTATCCTTACTATAGATAAAATTCATTGCATGCTTGAAAGATAATATGGACTTGACCTTGTGCGTAACATAGTTCAAATATTTGGAAAACACCTTACCTCAAACACTAGGTGTCCTTTACCTATGAACAATGTCACAAGCCAAGTAGGAATTCAAATTCCTCCTCTTACAATAATTTCCTCTATTCCTACCTATACCAACCCTCAAGTTACAACAATGCAATTGACTAGTAATGTGATCCCTTCCTTAGGTATTTCCACTAGCATCCCTAGTACCTTTGTGGCATCGCACATCATATCTCCTACCACTTTACCACCTATATGCATTCCATTTACTTTTGCCTCAAACACATACACACCTTCACCTTTTTCACCTCCATCTCATAATACAATCAATGACCCTCTCATAAATCAACTTTTGCAAACTGTTTCATCCCTTCAAAAACAAGTTTCCACTATCAACCAAAATCAAAATGGTCCACCTACATATTCTGTCAAAAGCAGCCCATTTTCCTTGGAGATAGTGCAAACACTGATTCCATGAGGTGTAGAGGTCCTTATATTTAATAAATATGGGGGAAAGGAGATCCTTCTAACCATGTTTCCTCTGACATGGCTTTATGCAGTGACTTTTCCCTTGATGATAAACTCTTGGCTAAATTTTTTCCTAGATCCTTGAAAGATACTGCCTTGGAATGGTTCTCTTCATTACAAAACAACTCAATTCATTCATTCAATGAACTTATTGAGGCATTTATCAACCATTTCCAATTTCATATTACTCCTAAGATGATCTTGGCTGATTTGGTGAGATGTAAGCAAAAAGAAGAAGAAAAGATTATCGAATTTATTTCACACTATCAATCACTTTATTCCCAAATTGATGTCAAGGTTCCCGATATGCACCTTCAAAATATGTTCATAGAGAAATTTCAAAGTAAGATACAAGCCAAACTTACCATGATGAAATTTCCCTCCATGATTATCAAAACTTGGTTAGTATTCGAGATTCAAAACCCACCTCTAGCCGAACTGAGAAGTTTGAGTCCATAAATCAAAATAATTACCAACCTTTTAGAAAGTAGAATAAATGCTTCTTTCAACTTAATCCCCCTCAACCAACAAGTAAAAATACCAATACCCAGGTAGCTATCATAAAAGAAGCGATAACCTTTAACTATGGAGACCTGAAAAGACAATTCACTCCCTTACCTGATACCCTTCATAACACAGTGACCCAACTTTTAGAACAACAAATGATTACATTTCCTCCCGTTAAAACACTCGATCCTAATAAGCCTTTACCTCTAAACTTTAGATCAAATTCTTATTGCCATTATCATTGAAAAAATGTACATGATACAAAACATTGTAAGCATCTTAAACATTTTGTGCAAGACGTCATTGATTTCGGTTAGCTTTCCATTGGCGGTGTTAATGATCAAGGAAATAAGTATGTTGCCCCTCCTAAGAAAATTTTGAAAATATTTACCAACCCCATTTTGAAACATAATATTTCATTTGTCAAAGCTATTTAAACTACAAAAAATTATGGGATGAATGTTGACACAGATGATGGGAACATAGATATAATTCAACAAAGTACTATGGATACCCATCAACAAGAACAAAATCTTGTCGATGGTTTGGTTGCATTGGTCAAAACTCAACATTGTAAGGGCTGAACTAAAAATCCTCTTGACATTGCTTTCTCCTCTAAATATATACTTAAACATGCACTCGATGGTCCTCTTTACATACTAAACCACATCTATAATAAGCCCACTAATGGGATACTAATAGATCCTTTCTATGGAGAAAACATGATCACCAAGGAATTCTTACTTCTAAATGAGGTTTATCAAGAAATATATGACAAACTGAAATCATGGATTAAGATGCATAATGGTTTTTCTTTCCCTACGATGGGATTGATCACCTTACATTTAAAAATAGGATTGAAAATTCTATATGTCTCATTCTCCATCATATTAACAGCAGATCAATTTCATGTGAAGTTAGGCTATCCATGGCTTCTCTCCATGAATTTCATCCCATCGATTATGTATAAATTCTTAAATTTTCCCTTTGAAAATGAAAATTTCATTATGCATCATAGTGGTTTTAACCCTTTTTCTTCCCATGGAAACTTTTTTTTAGACTTCTTCTTTTGGCCCGAACCTATGAAACCTATTAAGCCTCAAGAAGACTTCTTTTTCAAATCCTACCAAAAATTAAAGGTGAAATGCATATAAAAATTATCCCTTCAAAACATGCCTCAACCCATGAACGAAACTACCATCCTTGAAAAAACTATGATTGAACCAAAATACATGACAAACAACTAAGACCAACCTAAGACAGAAACTTCACCCATTCTCTATTAAAGACCAAGAGATAATGAAACCAATCCCATCACGCCTCCTAGAATAAAACAAGTCTATAGAGTTAAAGAGAAAGTGGTTGAACAACCTCCTGTGGTTCTTTCCATTCGACCCCTTAGGGAAGAAAAATAAACCTATCGTTGATCATCCTACTCCTACACAAACACAACTTGAAAACTAAACTAAAAGAAACAAAGGTGCTAGAGAACGTAGGCATAGACATCATGCCCTTGATCCAAAGTTAAATGAAGAAATAAACAAAGAAAAGATCAAGATCCAAGCTTGAAAGAAGCAATACACGATGACTCTCCCTCATAGCAACAAAAAGATCCTATAGCAAAACTGCAACATGAGTTAAACCCTTCTTTAGAAATTATCATTTGACCTCCTGTTGTGATCCATTTAGATGATGATGAGCAGATTACTAAAATCGATGAGGAAGTGAATAATGAATTGAATACATTTTTTTCCTCTTCCATGAGCTTAAATGACAATTCTCCCAAGAAGAGTGTTGAACTTGGTAATGACCCTAGTTCAACACTTTCTATTGTCCCTTTGACTAGTTTTCATCCTTTTGTATATGATGAACATGATGATGTAGATGACTTGCTAATAGGTTGACTCATACCTTATTAGTCTTTTATATTACTTATTTTCTTCTTTTATGTGATTTCATGTGTGTAATGTGATCCCTTCGATGCTATGTTTGATGTTATTTCTCTCTTTGTGGCATTCCTATATTTGTACCTACATTCTTCTCTATATCATAAATATTTTATCTTTGCATTTTATTTTGTCTTGTATTTTCCTTTTGGGGATGATGCAAGGCGTCAAGACATTCATGTCTCTTCTAGTTGACCCAAAATATTTTTCTTTATCCTTTCTTTTTCTCATGTTTTCCTTTTGGGGATGATGCAAGGCGTCGAGACATTCATGTTTCTTCCATGTTGACCAGAATTTGTTTTCTTTGTTTTCTCTCTCTTTGTTTCATTCTTCTAGTTCTATGAGTATTTAGGGAATGATGATAGTTTTGAGCTCTCTAAAAACATTGTAGCAAGAATATATTGACCCCAAATCCATAGATCCCTTATGTGTTTTTGGAGTTTCATTTAGGGGAAACCACTTCTTTTCATGCATGACATAGCTTTATTTGGAAACACATGACTTGGCATAGGGCTTTCCAAGTTTTCTCTCATATCTTCTTTCTTGTTAGAATTTATCATTTTCTACTTTAAAGTAATTTCTCACAACATGGTGTTTAGAATTGTCTTTAAAGTGGGGGCATACATTGGCATTGTTCTTTTTCATTTCATGTTTCATTGTGTAGTCTTTCTACTTCATGCAATGTCTCTTTCACTTTGTGGATGACATTGGGTGTGATTTCCTTCAAGATCGTGATCTCTCTTAGCATATTATATTCCTCTTAGTGGCTTTATGTGACACACTGCATCCCCTAAGTTGTGAATCTTTTATCCTTTGATTGATCCTCTCTTGGAGACATTAGGCACAATGTTCCCTAAGTTAAATACCTTACATGAACTAAGCAAGACTCCTTTGAAAATTCTTTACATTTTGCATTTATAAAATTTTAATTATATGGCCACCTAGCATAATAAACTTTTCTTGCTTGTGGAGCCATCTTGTTTGTTCATGAGTTCCAAGCATACGAATCTTTTCTTGGCTCATGAAGCTAGAAGTTCATTTTTGTGTTGCGCCTTATCAAAGTTATTAGGAGGTACAAATTTGGTATGGTTTGATGGGAATCCCAACCGAGGCATGACTTTCCCATAACCACTCACATGTGTGTGTGAGTGCATACCGACCATGTGTGTATGTGTCTCACCTCTTTCAAATCCTCACCTAATGGATGGCCTAAAGTTCCATTTCCTCAGAGTGAGCATGCATTTTCAAACAAAAAACCTAGATCTAATCCACATCATGTTGGACAAATGGTCAAAGCTTGATCCATCCATCCCTTCTTTTTTTGTTTTTCTTTTCTCTTTATCTTTGGCAGTGTATGCTTGTGCCTTCATGATGCTTTTTATATCATTTTCATGTGTGTTCTCTTGTGCCTATGTTGGTTTTCCATGGGATCTTGATCCTAGGGGCTTGATCACCCCTCTTGATCATTGTCATACTATCCTATCGACATTGGTGCACTTGGACCCCTTTTCATGCAAATTCATCTACTTTAATGTGAGTTTGAAGCAAGTTCATCCTCTCACTAAAGTGGGGGCTAAATCTAGTGTCAAAAACTGTCGTCAAGTGAAATTTTCATAATTGTTTGGGCCCTCCTTATAAGATTTAGCTTAATGATGCCTTGACTTAGTGTTGTAATGTGTTCAACACACTCACATTAGGTCTTGGGACCTTGTAAACTAAATAAACCTAATCATACCTTATTTAAGGCATTGTAAAGTGTTGCAACACACTTTCACACTATAGTGTATAAATTTGTGCACTCTTGAAAAAAGAGGCAATTTCACACTTAATTTGGACCTATTTTGGTACCCTTGCATTAATTATCCTTTAAATCACCATTTATAGGCCCTTAGGACACATTATTTTGGATTCTAAGGTCCATTTCACTCAAAAATCATATAAAATTAGTCAAATCCCTGAAAAATCTAAAAACACACCTCAAAAAATTAAGGTGGGACTCATTCGCCACCTTGGGCGAATGAGTCCCATTTGGGGCCTTTTTCAAATTTGAGTGGGAATTCATCAATTTAATTCAATTTTTTGATGAATGTTAACCTTTGGGATCTAAATAATGGTCAATTAGGTGTTGATTCCTATAAAATCAAGCTTGTAAGTCATTTTTATCAATCTCTAAGCACTTTGAGCAATCATTTTCAAATATCAAGCATCAAGAATCTTCAAGAAAGTGTTTACAAGAGCATTCCAATTCCAAAAGAAAGAAAAGTTGAAGCATTGGAGCAACATTAAAGACTTTTTTTAGGTCTTCAATGTCACATTGAATCAAGATCTAGCATTTTCAAGGGTTGATCATGGATTCCTATGGTGAATCATAATGGATTCTAGGTTGGGTAGATACAACTAGCCATCAAGTCAATCCTAAAGACTTGTTTCCTAAGTAATTACATCTCCATTTTCATTATACATTCATCCTAAGGAAGGTACTAGCATCATTGGGATTCTTTTGGGGTGATTGGAGATCATCACAAGTGAATCATTCATCTCTACTCTTGCATCATATTCTCTCATTTTAGAATAGGATTGCATCATGTTTCTAATTTCCTAGTCTTCGACACATTTGAGGCTAGGGTTTTCATGCATATTTCATTATCTTTATCAAGTTTTAATTACCTAATTATGGGTTTGACTAAGGCAAACCCCCCATTACCAAATCAAGTCAAATTCTATTTTGTAGGTGTTTTTCACATATTCAGATCTGGAACTCAAGCTAGAAGGGAAGGGTAGGTGTTGATGTGTAGATCAGAGTTTTCAATTCTCAAAAAATCTAAATAGGACTAATTCTCAAAGAGTGGAAAATGAGTCCCACTATAGTTTTCTATTAGATCATATTGCATATTTTGATACCCTTTTTCCCAAAACAAGCTCCCGCACATAAATCCAGATCTGGCATTGATTCACCTAGGTTGGTGAATGAGTCCCAGTTGGTCAAAAATTCAACATTTATAGAATTTTAGAGCTTCTTTCAGTCCCTTCAAGGTTTCTAGGTACATACTATTCATATTTCTCTTTCTCATTCTTTTTTACTTGCATTTCTAGGGCATTTTCTAGGTCATTTTGCATATCACACTATGTTTTCCAACATTGTATTTTTCAAGTTTACACTTGGTGGTTAACCCCTCACTTAACATCATTCAATCCCCTAGAAAATTCCCTTTGTAAGATTTCAATCTCCTTTGCATTGAAATCTCAAGGGCTTGTTCTTGAGTGAAAAGAGTAAGAAAATTGGTCTCTTTCCTTTTAGGTCCAAAACCCTAGAAATGAAAGGAGACAACTAGCATTTTCACCATTTCGCACACTTTTCTAAGATTTTCATTAATAATTGGGCTTATTTATGCTTCAATTGACCTTATTTTGCATCCACAAGCCTCATTTAATGCATATTTTTGAGGATGATCCTGACATAAATTAACATCCAATCATAATTTAGGTGCTTTTAGGTTGTGTGGCCTTGATTTGGTGGTCTAGGACTCATATGCCACCTTGGGTGTATGATTCCCACCTAGGGTTTTAGGTCCCAATTTGGATTTTATACCTTTCTAAGCATTTTTGAAAATGGTCCCGTAATTAATACCTAATGGGAATCATATACCACCTTGGGTGTATGAGTCCCGTGTGGCCCAAAATTAAATTTAATTCAAATTCTTGGTGGGATTTCATCCTCCTATATCTGATGTCAGCTTGTAGTGTTGTAATTTCGAGAAATTAGGCATAATCAAGTATAAATACAAGGTTATTTCAGTCATTTTCACCCCAATAATTTTAAGTATTCATCCTTATAGAAAATTTGAGTTCACAAGAGCATTCAAGTGTTTACAAGAGCATTCAAGATAATTCAAGGGCTGATTATCAAGTGTTTTAGAGAATTATTCAATTATCAAGAATAATGTGAAATTCATCATGCATCATGTTTGTTTTTGAGCTAATAATTGTGATGTAGGGTTTTATGATTTGAGCTAGCATTCAATTCAAGATCTATCCTATCCAAGAAAGAGTCATGATCTACATCCATTGGAGCCACTTCATGCATGTTTGCAACACTTTATTGCTAGGGTTGGTGAGTTTTAAAAATTTATGTGATTGAAGACATATTGAAGAGAAAGTTGGAAGAAAGTTGTCAAAGTGTTCAAAGTTGTCAAAGTTGTCACCTTGCATTGGAGATCATTAGAAGAATTTTATAGGTTGTAAATAAAGATTTCGAAACCATAAATCTATTGGAAAGAATAGAGTAAACATTGAAGAATAGATTCAGACCTTGAATTTCCAAAAAACGCTAATTGGATTGATACACCAGTTCTGGCATATGAGTCCTGAGTCCTAGTATAGGTCATTTTCCAAATTTTTGCAGTTCTAGACACCCTTTTTCTAGAAACCTGTTCTTGTGCAGAAACCTTGATCTAGGACTATCACCTAGACTAGCGTATGAGTCCCAATCAACATTAAAATTAGTGTTTTCAACATTTCAGAGCCTCATCTAGTCCTCTTCAAGTCTCCAAGTGCATACCTTTCATCTCTCATTTGGTCATTCTATTTTACATACTTTTCTAGGTCATTTAGTGAAGGATTCCATTACACTAGGTTTAGACATTATATCTTGCATTTCATTTTTCTTTCCAATCCCTAGCTTGGTGGTGAACCCCTCTTTAGTTTATAATCAGACCCTAGGACAATCGTAATGTAAGGTCTCTTTCTCCTTTGCATACCTAAAAATGAGATCTCTAGGGTTTTCCTTGAATGAGAGTGAAGAATATTGTTGTATTATCTCCCAAGTATAGAGATCCATAATAAAATTCATCCTTTTAGTACCAAAATGACAAAGATGCAAAAGTTGTCAAAGTTATCAAGGCTCATAGAAACTTAGACCTAGAGTATGATATCCAACCTATTTTCATGAAACCAATGGGAAAGTTCTTATTTAATCCATCTTTATATGCTCACAAAGTTTCACTTCAAAATTATACTCTTGGGACACTTCGCAACAAAATAGGACACTTTGCAATAGTTTAGGCATATGAGTCCTAGTACACCATTTTTACCAATCTTCAATAGATCCAGATCAGTCACCAAGAGGTTGTAGACCCTATCTAGAAACGCTATACTAGGACTAAATCACCCTATTGGCATATGAGTCCTAGTGTGCATCAAAAAGCATTTCCAAGATTTTAGACCTTCATTCAAGCCTCTTCAATTTCCAGGTGCACCTCCATTTATCTATAGTTTACTATTTTGATTTGTTCATTTTCTAGGTCATATAATTTATGTTCTACATATCATTGCATTTATTGTCTTTCCAAGCCTTGCTTGGTGGTGAACCCCCTTTTAGTATTTAATCACAGCCTAGGACACCTTTTTGTAGATCTCTTTCCCTCATTTCCATCCTTAGATTGAGATCTCTAAGGTTTCCTTGAATGAAAATTGAGAAAAAAATTTGTTCTATCTCCTAAAACATAGAAAATCCATTTTCATCATTTCAGTCTTCATGTTTCATGTTCTTTTTTATGTAGTAGAGTTTAAAGTATTTTTTTGTTTAGGAAGTTTTGACGCTTACTAAAATACTAATTCACCCCCCTTCAATATTTCAATGTGTTCAACAATTGGTATCAAAGCCAAGTTCCTTAAAATAAGTCTAACAACTTGAGGAAGATCTAGGATGGCACAAGAAGGGTCTCATAATTTTTGTATGTTTTATGGAACACATTTTTCTTTCTGGTGATTAAGGATGGAAACCTTTCTGACCTCTTTAGGGTTTGGTGTTTGGCAATTATTCAAGGATGGTTACACTCTTTCTACTACTCCTCCAACTGATTTGACAGAGATTAAGGCCTATGAGAATAATGGAAAGGCTAAGAATTCTATCATGAGTGGGCTAGAAAACTTTGAACTTGTAAAATTAATGCACTACAAGTCAATAAAAGGAGGTCTAGGAAAAGCTTAGTCGCATCTATGAAGGAGACATTAAAGTAAAATGTCCAAGTTGCAGACCTGTAGAGGTAAGTTTGAGATCCTAAAAACTGTTAGAGGATAAAAATATTGTAGGATATTTTCTCTTGGTAGATGATGTGGTCAATGCAATCAAATGACTTGATGAAGAATTGGAAGAATCAATGGTGGTTAAAAAGGTACTAAGATCTTTTCCTAAAGATTATAGTCATAAAGTATCTTCTATTGATGAAGCTAGAGATTTAGATAATTTTTCAATGGATCAATTATATGGTTCTCTCACTACCTATGAAATGAGAGAGTTTGAAAAAGAAGCTCCAAAGAAGGAAGCAACACTCAAATCCAATAAGAAGGAGAAGTATGAATCATCTAATCATATTAGTAGTGACATTGAGGAAGAAGAAGCTAAATTTGTGAGGAAGTTGAAGAGGGGTACTAGAAAGTACAAAGGTAAGCTACCTTTCAAATTTTTTAAGTGTGGAGAGATTGGTCATTTTTCCTCTAAATATCCCTTAAAATATTTTAAAAGGAGAAATAAATATTCTATAAGAAATAATTTTAAGAAGAGTCTCTACTCCAAGGAAGATTCCTTCTCTTCAAAGGATGAGGAATCCGGTGGCTTAGATAATTAGGATGAAATTATCTTCTTGGTTGCTAAGAAGACTAAAGATGAAACTAAAGATTCAAGTGTTGTGTGGACTAGTTTTCATGCAAAAGATGAGGCAAAATATTGGGTGATTGATAGTGGTTGTTCCAACCACATGACAGGGGATAGGAGAAAGTTTATAAAGCGTGTGAAGTGGAATGGAGGCATAGTCAAGCTTGGAGATGATACTTTAGTAAAGATATAGGGAAAAGGTACAATAAGTATTCAATCTCATTTTTAATGAAAGAGTATGTGAAATCAGCAAAGGAAAGTTTGTATAATTGGTGCTAGAAGTATCTAGGACTAATAGTGACATATACAACCTAAAGGATGTTAATGTCAGAAATTATCTTCTAGGACAAAAAAGTGAAAGTTGGATTTGGAATAGGAGAATGGGAAACATCAATTTTTACAACCTTGTGAAGATCAATTCATCACATTCAGTAAGAGATATGCCTACGATAGTCAATCTTGTAAGTACTTTGTGCAAGGAATGTCGATTTGGAAAGAATACAAGGATAAGATTCAAGTATAAAGAGTATTCCTCTTCTAGACCATTGGAGCTGATTCATACTAATTTGTTCAGACCTACTAGAACAAAGATCCTTCAAGGAGAAAGGTATTACATGTTTTTTATTGATGATTTCTATAGGATGAAATTGGTTGCATTCTTAAAATATAAATCTAAAGCTTTTAGTAGATTCAATATTTTCAAATCAATGGTTGAGAATGAAGTGAATACTAAAATAAAGTGTTTGAGGTCTAATAGAGGAGGTGAGTTCACATCAAATGAGTTTAATTATTTTTGTGAAGAACATGGGATAAAGAGGCATCTACTTCTACTATAAATCCTCAACAATGTTGGTAGTGGAAAGAAATAATAGGACCATTGAAGAGATGGCAAGGACTATGTTGAAGGAAGAAAATCTGCTTGATGTTTATTGGAAAGAGACAGTTCATACTACAGTCTATATTCTCAATAGAGGATTATTAAGGGTGAATACTACTAAGGACCCATATGAATTATGGTATGGAAAAGCAACAATTTCTGGTATTTTAGAATATTTGGAAGAAGTGTTACATCAGAAGAGATGAAGATGTTTTGGGGAAGTTTGATTCAAGAGTCGATGAGGGTATTTTTATTGGATATTCAACTCAAAGTAAAGCATACATGTGCTACAACAAAAGACAAAGAAACATAGCTGAAAGTACAAATGTCAAGGTTGATGAAGATTTACATTAGAATATGCATGAAATTGAGGACTATGGATTTGATGCACCTCCCTGCTCAAAAGAAGAAGAAGAAGTTGAAGAAACAGAAGAAATAGTAGAAAAGAATAGTAAGAATCCTACCAAGTATGTATAGAATAATAATTAAGAATATCATATCATTGGAGAGAAGAATGGATTATAGACCATGAAAAGGCTTGCAAGGAAAAATGAACAAGTAAAATTTTGTTTACTATCAAATATAGAACCACAAAATTTTACTGATGCCAGCAAGGATGAAGGGTAAATACAAGCAATGGAAGAATAATTGAGTCAAATTGAGAAGAATTAGACTTGGGAATTGGTTCCAAGGCTTGAAAACAAGAATGTGATAAAAACAAAGTGGGTATTTAGGAATGAGTGAATGAAGATAGATAAGTTCTAAGAAACAAAGCAAAACTAGTATGTAAAGGATATTCACAGGTAGAAAAAAATGATTTTGAGGATACATTTTCTTCGGTAGCAAGAATGCAAGCAATCAAAATATTTCTTACATTTTCATCCCACAAGGACTTCAATGTATATCACATGGATGTCAAATAATTTTTCTTGAGTGGAGATTGGGAAGAAGTATACATAGAGTAGCCTAATGGATTTTAGTTATCAAAAGACCCAAACATGGTGTGTAGACTCAAAAAGGAATTGTGTGGTATCAAACAAGCTCCTAGGGCTTGGTATGCAAGGTTGTACAAGTGATTGCTTTAGCAAGATTTTGAGAAAGGTGCCACATATAGTAATCTTTACTTCAATATTGAGGATGAAATAATTTTGATAGTTTTTGTATATGTTGATGATATAATATTTGGTGGAAATGATGAAATGTGTAAGAATTTTATAGAAGAAATATAAAAGGAATCTAAAATTTCTATGATAGGTGAGTTATCCTTCTTTCTTGGTCTTCAAATTTCTTAGTTAGATAATGGTATCTTTAATTCTTAAGAAAAGTATGTCAAAGAAGTGTTGAAAATTTTTTGTATGGAAGACTGAAAACCTGTGAGTACTCCTATGGTAACTAGTTGTCATTTGAGAAAATATGATGAGTCTTCCCTAGCTGATCAAACTATATAGATTTATTATTGGAAGCCTATCGTACTTAACTACCTCAAAAAATATTGTTATGTATGTGATATGTTTGGTTACAATATTTCAAGCTAATCCTAGAGAAACACATGTGAAGGTAGTCAAGATAATCTCTAGATATTTGAAGAGAACTCCAGATAATGGATTCTAGTATCCAAAAGATAATGAATTTGAACTAAGTGCATACAATGATGTTGATTAGGCTGGTTGTGTTGATGATAGAAGTAGTAATAGTGGTGTTTCTTCCTTTTTAGGAAAGAGGTTGGTTTCATGGCATAGTAAGAAGCAAGATTTAGTATCTATTAAAAGCAAAAGAAAAGTATATTACTGCAACGTCTTTCTATACTCAAGTGTTGTGGATGAAGCAAATGTTGAAGGATATCAAGATATAGTATGATGAGCCCATTCATATTCTATGTGATAATACAAGTGTTATCAATATTTTAAAGAATTTAGTGATGCATTCTAGAACCAAGCACATATGAATCATGTATCACTTTTTGAGAGAGAAGGTTGCAAATAAAGAAGTGAAGTTGGAGTATGTATCTACAAAGGATCAATTATAATAAAATTCACAAAGGCACTTGAAAAGGATACATTTGAATATCTCAAATAAAATTTAGGGGTAATTTACCCTCCTTATTGCTAGATAAAAAGTTGGTGCATCTATCCGGGGGGAGAAATTCAAGTCATATTTGTATTCCTAGATTAATGGAGGCTTCCTCTCATGGGGAGTAGGTAGTGGTTGTTGCTGACAGGAGGAGTTTGTATGTTGTTTGAAGAGGGAGATAAATTTTTGTTTTCATTTTTCCCTTGATGTCAAAGGGGAGAGATTGTGCACCGAAAGGGGAGAGTCTGTTGGTTTCTCCATCAATGATAAAGATGGAGTTTGTTGTAGTTTGTTTATAATTAATGTCAAAAGATCTATGAAGAGTGTTGCACTCTGGTGTTTAGCTACCAAATTATCTAAGAAATACTTTGCATTTCTCCACTTATGATGTCTTAATCCTACAGTTTGGAGGACAACTTTATGTTGTGTCAAGGAATGTGTGATCCAAGTTTAAAAACATTTGAGTTATCAAAAAGGCGTTTTTGAGAGTGGCAGATTGAAGACTATGTTGATTCTATGAGGATGTTCTCAGAGGTGTAAAGGTTGGCTCCGCATATCTCCACATTTGAAGAAATGGTTGTTTGGATCAAAATTTAAGTTCATTGAGATGTGAAGGTGTTAATCCAAAGTTTCATGTCAATAATCCTTCCACAGAGAAAGTTAGAAGTGACACCATACTAGACCATGTTTTTTTAGAGATTGGTTACAATATCTATTGGCTTCCACCAAATTTTTGTTGAATGAAGTTATGAAAGGGATGTATGATAGTTTTCCTTAATATCACTTGATGCTTGTTGATGTTTTGTAGACTGATTTTTGGATTCTTTGCTACAAGTTGTGGTCCAAAATGAATGTTTTATTGGTTTATGCCTTTGTTGATGCTGAATAAGGTATGTTGATGGTGTGCACTACAAGTTCAAGATTGTGTGGATCTTAATGAGTGTTTGAAGGTGTTTTATGGGTCATTTCGACTCATCTGTGAGAAACAAAAATATTTTTTTATCATTATTGTGTACTACCAATGGATGTGAAGTCCGACATACTACATGTTACATGTTACATATTTTCTTGTTTATGGTCAACCTAATTTTTATTTGCAAAGAATGTGGATGATGTTTATAGAATATAAAATATGTGGATACTATTTTGGGACCAATTTAAGAGTGTTTTGGGATTTTCTAGGTGCTTTCCTCTTCTTTATATTGAATTTAGTCTTTTGGGCCTTGTCCTCTACACATTTCTTATTGTTTACTTTATCCCTAGTCGACTTATAGATGTAATATTTTTGTTGTAGGCTAACATTTGAAATGTAATCAATGTAATATCATGTATAAATTATAAACCTAGTTGATCTAAGGTGTTGTGTGATGGTGATGATTGTGTAATTGATTGATAGAGTAAGAGAAGTTGTGGCAGATCATGTCTGGTTTCATTTTGATCATATCCTTGTGATAAAAGACATGTGAAGAAGTGTGGTTAATTATTTGTTGGAGGTAGTGAGCCAAAGGAAATAACTCCTTAATTGTTGAAAGCAATGATCTAGTAGGCAACCGAGAAGACATTTGGAGAGTCAACAAAGCACAATTACAATCATCAAAAGAGATTGAGATTAATTGTGAATTTCAAATAGTTGAAGAACTATCATTTTGTAATCATTCTTGAGTGTGTGCTTAGATCATGAAGTTGTATCTTCCTTGGGCATAACCCTAAAAATTTAATCAAGGAGTTATAGCTTCATTTGGTTGTAGCCTTAAAACAAAGTTGTAAATGTTCATCCTTTTGTGAGGTTGGATTAGGACATTAGATCCTAGTAGCTTTTCTCACCATGGTTTTTTCCTTGTGGGGTTTTCCACGTATATCTAGTGTTGTGCATTGTCTTCATCTTTCATGTTTTTTTTTATGTGGTAGAGTTTAAAGTATCTATTTGTTCAAAAAGTTTTGAGATTTACTAAAATATTGATTCACCCCCCTCTTGGTATTCGGGTGTGTTCAATAAATTTAATGATATTTTATCCAAGGAGTTTCCAAAAGGTCCACCCCTCATAAGGAGAATAATTCAACATATTAGTTTGAATTTGGTAGGTGGTATTTCTCAACAAATTTTCTTATAGAATTAACCATAGAAAAAATGAAGAGGGGAATAAACAAGTACATAGACTATTATAAAAATGATTTATTAGAGAAAAAATTATCCCATGTATAATACCCATCATGTTAGCACTAATGAAGGATGGTGAATGGAGGATGTGTATAGATTCATGGTCCATCAACAAGATAACTATCATTATTAGTTTTTCTAACCTAGAATGTATGAACTCATGGACTACATGGGGAAAGCTATTTTTTTAGTAAAAGTAATGTAAAAGGTGGATAAAACCAAATTAATATAAGAGAGGGTGCTGAATGAGAATTTTTTTTAATAATACCATAGAGGGTTCTATGAATAGTTTGTTATGACCTTTAGTTAACAAATGCACCTAGCATGCTTATGTGGTTAATCAATGGTGTCAAGACCATTATTGTGCAAATTTATAATTATTTATCTTGATGATATTTCAATATTTAGTAAAAATAGGGGAGAATAGTTATTGCATATTAGATAGGTCTTGTAAAATATCGAGGAGGAAAAATTGCTAATTAATTTAAAGAAATAAAATTTATGAAGGATAAATTAGTTTATTTAAGGTTTTTTATCTCACCCAAGGGGATGGAAATAATTTTTTAAAAGGATGGGCCATAGTGGAATGATGTAGACATAGGAGTGTGCATGATATTTTAAGCTTCTATGATCTATCAAGTTTTTATATAAATTTTATTCAAAATTTTCGTTGGATACATGAATCATCACTAAAACCATTATTTGAGGAGATGAAAAGGAGTTTAAAAAGATTATAATAGAGGATAAAATATTTGATATCCTAAATAATAAGTTCAATAAAGATTTGGTTCTTTATTTACCAATTTTTTTAAAATTATTTTAATTAGACACTATCAAAAGTGGGACAACCATAGGAGTGATTCTCATCTAAGAGGGTATACTCCTAACTTAGCTTAATGAGAGGATTAATGATTCCATGAGGAGATATTTTATCTATGATGAATGTGTTATGATATAGTGCAAAAAGCTACATAAACGATGACAATATTTTCTTCCTAAGTAGTTTTTGCTTCACATGAATCCCTAAGATTTATAATTCATAAAAAACCAAAGTAATTTAAATTAGCGACATATAAAATGGGTTGATTTTCTACAAGGATGATATTTTATTCCAAAGCATTATTGTGGGTATAAGATAAGGTAGTAGATGTTTTGAGTTAAAAAGTATGATTATTGACAAAGATGAGGGTTAAAGTAATTAGTTTTGATACTATAGATACTTGAAATTGTCTTAGCCTACGAAGTAACATTTTAACACTAATTATTGTCTAAATTCATATTTCCACTATTAATTAAATGACATTATTTTATTTAATTAATTCACTTTATCATTGATCTTCTCAATCAATTAAATAAATCATGTTTATTTAATTATGTCCTAATCTTTATTCTATCCTAATTAATTAAATAAATATTATTTATTTAATTATGTGTTTAATTATATTTCCTCTAATTTAATTAAATAATTACTTTAATTATTTAATCATCATATCTTCTCTCAACATTATCCTCTAATCAAGAATAAATAATTTTATTTATTTATTTATCTAATTCCCACTTGCACATTCCTCAAACAATTAATTCATTTAATTAATTATTAGCTCATGCATTTCCACCATGTTCTTAAAAAACACTCTATTCCAATCGACTGGATAATCAATTCCACTTCACTAATCAATCAAATCAGTTCACTCCCACTCAGTGAGATTTAACTCTTCAATCAATTCTCCATGCAAACAATTAACTCAAATCCTACAGCCAATTGTAGTTAGTTAACACATTCATCAATTCCTCTAAAGGATTCTCGACCCTTGATCTTGACCATCCACCTCTTAATCTGATCGTCCATTCAACAATCATTTATATAAAATAATCCCTCATATCTCTTTGATGGCTAACGACATTCTTTGAGATTTTTATATCTTACATCTACATTGAGATTTTTGCAGATTGTGCACACTTAATATTTGAGAGAAAATAAGAAAATTTGAGAAGAGAAATGGAGGGGAATCAACTTTAGCATAAAAGCTCAGGTATATTTGATTTATCATTTGATTTCTATTGTCATCTTGTACTTCATTGTTATATTAGGGTGTTTATGGTTGGAATTAGATATTTTTGTGGTTGTTATCGATGATTCACACATTCCTTCTGATTTTCCTTGTTGACAAATTGGTGAACCCAATGTGAATTGAGTGTTTTTGAAAAATAAATGATAAATTTTAATTTACATGAAGTCTATCACATCTATTCTAAGAAACATTGTAATCATTCTAGAGTGTATTGCATCTAACAGATTCTACACCGTATTTGTGTGCTGGTGGACCACATTTGTAGAACAAAGCATGTGAGGATTTCCACACCATATTCATTTTCTTCAACACCACATTTGACTGTGGTTTTGGAAATTTTTATATTTACTAACGGTTGATGTTTTTGATCATTATACAGAGCTAACAATCATTTTTCTAATATTCTAACTGTGAATTCATCTTATTTGGTTGTTGTTTTTGCACGTTTGGTCAATTTTTATTTTTGTAGGTCCTAAATTGGTCTTCCATAACTTTCGTGAATTGCATCTGACTGTGAATAAAAAAGAAGGTATAAATTTCTGATTTCTATGTTTTAAAGAAATATGATTCTAGTAGACTAGGTTTTTTGGTTAATGACTTCAAATTTTTAGCTATGTAGAAATCATTTGGGAGAAGACTTTTAATCAAAACTATTAATCTAATTTCTTTCAGCTTTGATAAATCAAAGATTATTCTATAAACCTGTGTGTTTATGATTCTTAATTTAGCAACATTTGGAATTGGTGTTTGAAATTGAACAAGACAATCTTGATTTTCCCTTGGTGCTTAAAATGGAACAAGAAAATATTCATTTTCCATTGGTGCTTAAAATTGAACAAGGTAATCTTCATTTTCCCTTGGTGCTTAAAATTGAACAAGCTAATCTTCACACTTTCAATTGATGACTTAAAATAGAACCATACATATCAATCCTTGGTGCACTTAAAATTAACTTCTTTGTTATGTTTAGTAGATTAGATGTACGTATCCTCTCCCCTTGTGCTTTGTGTGATCTAGGGTGATGAGAAATACCTCTAGTTTGTACTTGTTATTTTACATTGAAGGTGTTACCTACATACCTAATCCCCTTGTGCCTAGTTTGATCTTGGGTGGTGAGAACTAATAAAAATATTCCTTCCCTTTTTTAGGAGGCCTTCTTAGGAGTTCATAACCCCAAGGTTCAACCTCAAGCATGCTATTTTTGGTGGGCTATATAAAGGGGTGTGAGTGAAATTTGAGCTTAATCCACTCATGACTTGTTGGATGTTCCTTTGTGGTATCGAGTGATTCTGGACACAAGGACTTGAGATTTAGATCTTGTGCTTGTGTAGGCGATGGTATTTATAGAGTGCCTCCACTATGAACCAATTATTTTAGAAGCCTAAAGTCCTTTTGGTTGTGATTTTTAGTGGTGCAAGGTACAAGTATCAATGCTTGAATCTACTCACCATGTCTTCACTTGAGTCAAGATAAAATATTTTAGGGTTGCTAGCAATATCCTATCAAGGAGAGAAAGAAGGTGTGCCTATTCCATTGAGCCTATGTCATCGTGCATTCTAGCTAAATTCACTCTTGTATAAAAAGTTATTGAATAATTATTTATAATTTTTTAACTATCCAATCTTTCAGAGTATTTATCACTTTACTATGGGGTGGGCCTACTACAAATTTACACACCTTCTTGATTAGCTAATTTTTGCTTGCTTCTAATTGTCTTGAGTCTATTCATACCAGAAAAACCATTGGGGATTTAGTACTTAATAATTCTACCCAAGTTTTGAAGAGCCAAAAACATAATTTATATTCTAAGTGCTTGCTATATTTTTTTTGTCTTGAAACTAAAACTATCCAAAATGAAAATTCACTTAAAAACCTCAAATTTTAGGTCAAAAAACTTGTAAAATGCATCCACCAAAGCCTAAACCACATTTTTCAAATATTAAACCACATTTTTTAGAGCCAAAAGCATGCACATGTCTGAAACTAAGCTACATCTATCTATCCACAACAATTGCTACAAAAGGGCCTAGACATCTCACCAATCTTTCTTTTTTTATCTATACACCTATTATGATTATGATGGGGAGCCCTATACCTCAAAAGCACTCTTGCTCTTCCCAAGACCTATTCTTTGGTCTTATTAGGGTATTCCACTCTACCCTACTCATGGATTTCTCCTAAATCCCTAATGCCTTATAGGTCTCTCCACCAATTTCAAAATCTTCACTAACACTCCCATTCCACCACTGGGCTTCCTTGAGCTCCACACTAACCCAAATGTGTCCTAACCACTCCAGGGCTAGGGTAAGGTGGTCTTGTTTTTATTTAGGTTTTTTGACTCCTCACTGATCCATTTCATTTGATACTTTCACCTTTTTACCTTCGCTTTCAAGAATTTCTAGTTTCTAGGCCTTGTAGCCTTTTTACCCCTTTTAGGCCTCCTAAAACTCGATTTCTTGTCTTTTCTAAAAAACGGCCTTAACAACCCCCAAATATTTTTGGATATTCCTTCTATTAGTACCCTAGGCTTCAATATTTACCAGGTTTAAGGTTCTAAAAGTTTCCATACATAGGACTGTCCTCAAACCCCCTAATTTCAAGGGTTTCTAGGATTTTGGCTCCTTTTTCCAACTTTGAGGGCTTCAATGACCTCCTCAACTCTCCTCCTTGCAAAAAAATGTCTAGAATACATGTTCCCACACTATAATTCTCTTTATTGGCATAAAGCAATCCATTTATCATCTTTCCTTACTGTTGTCCTCTCCAAGCCACTAGCCAGAATACACTTGCACTCGCCTAGTGTTTGATGAATTCAACAATTCCCCTACAAAACAAGACTCCACAAACACTATTTACACTATAAAAATAGTCCCCTACTTTATTAAAAGTGGCCATGATAGCATTTCCATGGGAATTCAAGTGGGGATCATGATTTCCAAAAACTGGCCTAAACCGGCTATAAGGCCAAAACTCCAAATACTTGCAAAACAGAAAACAATTGAACTAAATGGATAATCTAATACTTCACATAGTAAATAAGTGACACAATGGAAAGCCTCAAACCATCATACAAAACCTTTCAATCCATCATTGATGAAGGCTCAAACACAAAAATTCACTCAAAAGTTGTTGAATTCCAATCACACAATATGCTCTCCAAGTCTCAATTCATGAAAATGAACTTCCAACCCAATTATTAGGGTTTGGATTACCTTATATACCTTTCTCACACATGCTAGGACCCTTAGGTCGGGCTTAGAACATCATTAATGCCTTTTTTAAACTTTTAGGCCAAATTCCTAAGACAACATTGTCTAGTTTTTCCTAACCTCTACACTAAGACTTTTCCGAACCTCAAATATCTAAACCAACCTAATTTTTCCATAACACACACATCAAAAACACACTTGGGAATTTATAACATAGTCCTTATTCCCTTGGTGGTTGGCTAGAACCACCTACAAGCCAAAAATCACTAAGATCTTCCAAAAGACCTTAAGGTGCTCCTGCACCATTCTCCCCCTGCAGCAAAGAAGTTAAGGAACCTATGGTGTCAAGAGATGCTCACTAATTCCATGCTTCTTAAATTCACCTTCTACTATCTAATTAGCCTTTGACTCTGGTTGATGTTTCCACTTCACTAGGTGCTCCTTGTATGTCTTGTGCCTAGTCTTCTTCTCCCTTGAGTCTAAAATCCTGTCCACTTGTGGTCTGATCTAATCAGGTACCTTGAGTACTTCCACATCCTTGTTTATCTCAGCATTGTACTATTCTTCATCCATTTCTAGTCCTTTATACTTCACCAGGTCTTTCACATTGAAGATAGGAGAAATAAACATCTCCTTAGGTAACCCCACCTTTTAAGCATTTGATCCATACTTAGCCAATACTTTACATGGCCCTATCCTCTTCATCTACAGCTTGCTTGGTATGCCTTTTTGTAACCTTGCTTTTTTCAAGTATACCATCACCATATCACGTATCTTGAATTGTAATTCTCTTCTCCCTTCATCTCTCTTAGCCTTCAACTTTTGATTAGCCTCTATCAATGTCTTCCTTACTTGCTCATGAACCTCTCTCATTGACTAAGAAAAATCATCAGCATGACCACTGATTCCTTCATAACCTTTTAGTTCTCTAAGCTCAAGTACACCCCTTGGATGTAAACCATAGACTATCTCAAATGGACTCTTACCTGTAGTCCTATTTGTGCTATCATTGTAAGCAAATTCTGCTTATGGAATCACTTGTTCCCATCCTTGTCCATACTCCTTAGTTAAGCATCTCAACAATTTCCCAAGTAACCTATTGATCACCTCTGTCTGTCCATCTGTTTGTGGATGATATGCTGAGCTATGACACAAGTTGGTTCCTAGCCTCTTCCAAATATTTTTCCAAAAATGCCCCATAAACTTCACATTTCTGTCTGCAACTATGCTCCTTGGCAACCCATGTATCCTCACTACTTCCTTAAAGAATAGGTGTGCAATCTAACTTGCATCATGTGTTGTCTTGCATGGGATAAAATGACTCATCTTGTTGAACCTGTCCACTACCACAAAAACACTCTCAAAACCAGTTGGTGTCCTAGGTAGCCCTACTATGAAGTCCATGCTTTTGCATTCCCATGGTCTACTTGGGATGGGTAATGGCTGATAAAGACCTTCATTGGTTGATGTTCCCTTTGCCTTTTGACATACTCCACATTGTTCAACATACCTTCTTACATCTCTTTGCATTTTAGGCCACCAATAGAACCTCTCCACTAAGTCTACTGTCTTGTTCAAACCAAAATGACCACTCAAACTACCATTATGCTTTTCTTGTAATAGATTCTCCCTCATGGAACCTCTAGGAACACACAATTGCTTCCCCTTAAACAATAAAACATTTTGCAAGGTGTAATCAACATATTCACTATGAAAATGGTTCTCAAAATCAGTACATACCTTGTATGTTTCTGAGAAATCAGAATCTCCTTCATATAGATCTTTAAATCCTTCAACCCCTATGCTTTGTAGCTATATCTCTTGGATAGTAAGCAACCTCCTACTAAGAGCATCAATAAAATTTTTGTTAACCCCCTTCTTATGCTTGATGGTAAAGGTGTATGACTGCAAAAACTCCATCCACTTGATGTGCCTCAAACTAAGCTTCTCTTGGGTGTTGATGTAACTTAAGGCCTAATTATCAGTGTATACCACAAATTCCTTTGGCAATAGGTAGTGCCTCCACTTCTTAAGAGCTTGCACCAAAGCATAAAGCTCTAATTCATAGGATGAGTACCTAGACTTTGCTTCATTCAACCTTTCACTGAAGAATGCCACTGGCCTACCTTCTTGGCTTAGAACAGCCCCAACTGTTATGTTACTTGCATCACATTCCACTATGAATGGTTTGTCAAATCTTGGTAGAACTAGGATAGTTTGGGTAGCTATCTCCCTCTTCAACCTTTCAAATCCTTCATTGGCTTCTTTGGTACCAATTTGATGGGGAGCCCTATACCTCAAGAGCACTCTTGCTCTTCCCAAGACCTATTCTTTGGTCTTCTTAGGGTATTCCACTCTACCCTACTCAGGGATTTCTCCTAAACCCCTAACGCCTTATAGGTCTCTCCACCAATTTCAAAATCTTCACCAACACTCCCATTCCACCATTGGGCTTCCTTGAGCTCCACACTGACTTAGTTTTCAGTCCTCCTTTGATGGTGTCAAGAATCGGTGCACAGATTTCACTAAACCTTCTCACAAAACTCCTATAGAGCTGAGCTAATCCATGGAAACTCCTAACTTCAGTTCCTGTCTTGGGAGTAGGCCAACTAAGAATGGCTTCAACCTTGCTCTTGTCCATTTTCAAGTTCCCTTGAGACACTACAAATCCTAGGTAAACTAACTCTTGCTTCATGAACTCACTTTTCTCAAGATTTATGGTGAGCTTCCTTTCTTGAAGTTTCCTCAACACAAGTTCTAGGTGCTTCATATGTTCTTCTTTTGTTTTGTTGAAGATGAGGATACCATCTAGGTAGACAACCACAAAGACTCTTATAAAGTCCTTCAAGACCTCATTCATCACCCTCATAAAAGTGCTAGGTGCATTTGTAAGCCCAAATGGCATCACCAACCACTCATATAACCCCTCTGTAGTTTTAAAAGCTGACTTCCATTCATCTCCCTCTTTAATTCTAATCTGATAATAGCCATTTTTCAAATCAATTTTGGAATAGTACTTAGCACCCCCTAAATAGTCCATTAAATCTTCTATCCTAGGAATAGGAAACCTATATCTAATAGTTATCCTATTTATTTCCCTAGAATAAGTACACATTCTCCACTTATCTCCCTTTTTAGGTGCCAACACAACTGGAATAACACATGGACTTATGCTCTTTCTGATCAGCCCTTGATCCAAAAGTTCTTGAACTTTCCTTGCTATCTCTTTATTCTACTCTAGTGTCATCTTGTATGCAGCCTTGTTAGGTAGTGTTTCTCCTGGTATAAAGTCTATTTGATGACTGATTGCTCTCTTGGGTGGTAGTGTAGTTGGTGTACCTTCACAAATGTTGTCCCTAAACTGATCCAATAGTCACTTCACTTCTGCTGTCATAGGTAGCTGATTAGGTGACTCTTCTTCCTTTGGCTTCAACATAATTGCATAGACAACTCCTTCTTCCTCCTTGATGTCTTTTAGGAATTCCTTTCCACTCATCAAAAGGACACTAGTTTCTTCCTTTTCAAGTGTATTTTCTTCTAACAAAGAGTGTATTTTGTAAGTCACTCCATCCTTCTTGAATGAGTATTTGTTCTCCTTGCCATGGTGTACTACCTCCCTATCATATTTCCATGGTCTGCCAAGCAGTAGATGGCATGCATCCATTGGTAACACATCACATAGTATCCTATCATGATACTTTCCTATAGTAAACTCAACCCAAACTTGTTCATTGACTAGTATATTCTGCCCCTTGTTCAACCAAGTAACCTTGTAAGGGCACACATGGGGTATCTTGATGAGTTTCAACTTTTGTACTGCCTCCTCTGAGATGACATTATTAGTAGACCTTGAATATATGATGACCTTGCAAACCTTTCCTAATACTTTGCACTTGACTCTAAAAAGAGCTCTCCTTTGTTTGTGTTCATCCTCGGCAAGTGCTTTGATCAAAATTCTTCTTAACATGAGATTCTCACCTTTCTCTGAATCTAGACTCACCTCTGATTGTTTGGAGCAGTCCTCTTCTTGAACATAGTTGATCTTCCTCTCACTTTGTGAAGATGTTGGCTTGTCAGGACACCTATAAGCCGGATGACCCAACTGTCCACAATTGTAGCATTTCATGAAAGCAAAATGAGAGCTTCTCCCAAAGCCTTCTGATCTGCCTCTTCCTCCATTGTTTGAGCTTCTAGCTCTATAACCCCCTCTACCATTTGACTCATGGGATTATTCCCCAACCTTGGAATCACCTTGGTTTCTATTCTCATTGCTTCTTCCACCAAAACCTCCTCTTTGTCCACCTCTAGAGTCTCTACCTCTTCCTTTACCTCTAGTATTGGAATCTTGTTTCTTTTTCAGTTTCTCTTCAACCTTAATAGCCATTTGATAGTAGCTATGGAGGGTAGTAAGTGTGAAAATACTCAACTCCTCTTGTATGCTTCATCTAAAACTGTTTAGATACCTATCAACCTTGATGCTTTCAACTTCTTGCACTCTAGATCTAAGGCTTAGTTTTTGGAACTCCTTTGTATATGCAGCTACATCTAGGTCTCTGTGTCTGAGATTTTGTCTCTTCTTGTGCAATTGGATGTCATAGTCCTCAGGTAGATAATTCTCCTTCACTTTAGCCACCATAGTTTTCCAATTTCCTATGGGTTTCTTGCCTTCCATCTCTCTGTCTTCTTGTAGAAACTTCCACCAAGTTAATGCTTGTCCTCTTAACCTTGATTTGGCTATCTTTACCTTTTGTGCCTTAGTAAATCCATCACATTCAAAGTGATTCTCCATTCCCTCAATCCATTCCATAACTAGCTCTGAATCCATTCTTCTAGTGAACACAGGGACACCTTCAAGTTCCTTAACACTCAATGACTTCAATGCTTTGAGGAAGGGTTCATCTACTATTGGAGGGTCAAGTTATGGTTCTATGTCCTCCTCCACTTGGTATTTACCCTTGTCTTTGTCCCCTGCCAACTGCACCTTCATCTTGCTTTCCGATTCAACAACTTCTTCCAATTTTTGCTTCATCTCTTCCATAGCCTCTTCAAGATGCTTATTCTTCTCTTGCTGCTCTTTCAAGTCTATAGCTAGCTCTGCATTGGTCACCATGGTGTTCTCTCCTATAGATTCACTTCTCTCTGACATTCACTAATTTCAATTCCCAAGCCTTTATTGGCTCTGATACCAATTTGATGGGGAGCCATATACCTCAAGAGCACTCTTGATCTTCCAAAGACCTATTCTTTGGTCTTCTTAGGGTATTCCACTCTACCCTACTCAGGTATTTCTCCTAAACCCCTAACTCCTTATAGGTCTCTCCACCAATTTCAAAATCTTCACCACCACTCCCATTCCACCACTAGACTTCCTTGAGCTCCACACTGACCCAAATGTGTCCTAACCACTCTAGGGCTAGGGTAAGGTGGTCTTGTTGTTCTTTAGGTGTTTTTACTCCTCATTGATGCATTTCATTTGATACTTTCATCTTTTTCCCTTCGCTTTCAAGAATTTCTAGTTTCTAGGCCTTGCAACCTTTTTACCCCTTTTAAGCCTCCTAGAACCTGGTTTCTTGGCTTTTCTCAAAAACAACCTTAACAACCCCCAAATATTTTTGGATATTCCTTCTATTAGTACCCTAGGCTTCAATATTTACTAGGTTTAAGGTTCTACAAGTGTCCATACATAGGACTGTCCTCATACCCCCCAATTTTTAAGGGTTTCTAGGGTTTTGGCTCCTTTTTCCAACTTTGAGGGCTTCAGTGACCTCCTCAATTCTCCTCCTTTCACACACATGTTTGGACTAAATTTTCCCACACTCTCATTCTATTTATTGGCACAAACCAATCCATTTATCATCTTTCTTTATTGTTGTCCTCTCCAAGCCACTAGCCATAATGCACTTGCACTCGCCTAGTGTTTGATGAATTCAACACTTCCCTTGAAAACCAAGACTCCACACACACTATTTACACTGTAAAAAAATTCCCCTACTTTATTCCAAGTGGCCATGATATCCTTTCCATGGGAATTCAAGTGGGGATCATGATTTCCAAAAACTGGCCTAAACCGGCTATAAGGCCAGAACTCCAAAAACTTGCAAAACATAAAACAATTGAACTAAATTCCTAATATAATGATTCACATAGTAAATAAGTGACACAATGGAAAGCTTCAAACCATTTTACAAAACCTTTCAATCCATCATTGATTGGAGGAAGGCTCAAACACAAAAATTCACTCAAAAGTTGTTGAATTCCAATCACATAATATGCTCTCCAAGTCTCAATTCATGAAAATGAACTTACAACCCAGGTATTAGGGTTTGGATGACCTTATATACCTTTATCCCACGTTATAGGACCCTTAGGTTGGGCTTAGAACATCATTAATGCCTTTTTTGAACTTTTAGGCCAATTCCTAAGACAACATTGTCTAGTTTTTCCTAATCTCTACACTAAAAATTTTCCAAACCTCAAAGCTCTAAACCAACCTAATTTTTGCATAACACACACATCAAAAACACACTTGGGACTTTATAACATAGTCCTTATTCCCTTGGTGGTTGGCTAGAACCACCTACAAGCCAAAAATCACTAAGATCTTCCAAAAGACCTTAAGGTGCTCCTGCACCAGATTATAATGCATCATAATAGCAAGAGAAGGAGGAAATACCACTAGAAAGATGAATGAAACAACTAATTGGTAAAGAATGAGAGGATATTGAGGATTTTTTAGAATCTAGAGTGGTTTGATAGACTCGAGGTAGATAATACAAAGAAAATTTTGTCAAATAGAATAATTGAATAAGATGATGTTACTTGTTTAACTATAATAGAGATTGACCATCTTAGGTCAACTTGCAACATCATTTAATTTTAGTAGTGAAAAAGGTTACACAATTTTATTACCTAAGTAGTTTGATAAAGAATAATTACATTTTATCCCCTACAACACTTATCACTCTCTTTCTTATGAAATTTTTATAGTTTAAAAAAAAGTATTGTCATAATTCAATTTTGTAGCTATTTTATCTATTGTTGGCCATATTTATAAGAAAAAATTCTAGATATAGGATATGTAAATAGATTTTCATGGGGTAGGTTTCAATTTAAGAGGGAATTCAATTTATGATAGATTGTTGGTGCCTACGTAAGTAAAAAAACCCATATTTTGGAATTTAAAAAAGATAGGAGCAACTAGAAAGAAAAAATAGGTAGAAGAAAATGAATAGACAATATTGAGTATTTAAAGGATACTACCAATCATAAAGGGTTAACTTTGTGTCACTTAATAATAGTAGAAATGAGAGCTTGAACCCAAATGAGAGAAAGGAATAATCATGGGGATCTATCTTAGGTGTAGGACTATAGAGATGGGGGAAACTCAAAGATGAAATAAGGGACTTTATTTATACAAAAAAATTGTAATTCTAATAAATATATTTAATGAATACATATTCTATTAATAAAATTAATGATAATTCATTCTAAATCTACCCTTGTATATTTTACTAACCAAAAGGTGTTTTTGGATTTAATATCCTAGAATATGTGTTTTATCTATAAACATGTCGCTTCTATGTGTGTGAGTTGTTACATGTGTATGTCATTGTATGTCCACTTATTGCATATATGTGTATTGACCATTAATCTAAAAAACATGTGAGTTAAGTGGGAGCTCCTAGTAAATAGTTGACTGGTTGTAGACTTATCTATAACTAGTTATAGATTGAATAACTACCTTTAGAAAATAAATACTTAATTTTATATCAGGTTATATGAGTTTATTTGAACAACACAACCTATCTTTCACTGCAAGAGATTGGATTGGAGAGACTTGTGTCACTATTGTATATGTGGAACTATCAATATTTTTATATTATATGGTAATATTGCATGTGATATATCACATTACCACACTTGTGCAAATAAAATTTATCACCAAGGGAACCATATTGTGCTTCTAGTAAATGTAATGTATTAGAGAATTACCCTTTTTACATGAACAAATTCTAACCTTTCTCTCAATTTTTAGTAGATAGTTTAATTGACTAATAGCTATGCCTAACTTTACTTGTGTGATATAATTTAATTATTTTATAGATCTATGTGGAAAAATCATGCCAAGGAGAAGAACACATGAATACTTTAATAATGGTTCTTACTTTTTATGGACTATATATTTTTTTGAGCACATGAATACTTTGCATGCAAAACTTAATGGTGAAGTGTGTATACTCATGCTAGTTCTCATTTAGCTCAGGGTCATTTTCATTGAGTGACATTACAATTACATGTAAATAAGTGGAACATTATTTTGCAAATATTGGATCACTTCTTAATCCTAACCCCACTCCATTTACTATTACTTATACATATTATCATACATTTGACCTTATCCTAGCCCCATTCACATCTATTTATATGCATTTTATTATGAAAATTGTTGTTTCAACCTTGTAATATAATATACTAACATATTTGAGTGTGGTGGGGTGTAGGGTGGTATCCCAATATGGGGTTCAAGGGGATTTTAGGTCCATGCATATTAGTAAGGTTTCAAGGGTAGTACCCCCAAAATCCATATTTTATATATTTTATCATTGTAAATATGGACTGTTCATCATTAGGTCATAGATTTAACAATGGAAATTATGTTAAATTTTCTTTCTCAGAAGGAAACCCTATTTTATGAGGCATTATATTATGATTGTGTATTGCATTGTTGTATTTTATGAGAGTTTGATATTTTTTGAGTTACCTATGAATCTCTGGTTTGTGATACTCTTGTGAAAAGTTTTCTCTGCAAGTATATTGTAATCTTATTGATTTTTGAATGATATATTAGGTGGCTTTTGGAGTGTGGTTTTTCTTTCAAAAGGGTTTTCTCCATGTAGATCATTGTGTTGCGGTATGCATGATATTATGCTTATTTATGCTTATGTTTATGTAACTATTGTAAAGGTATAATTTTTTTTCCACAACCCTCTTCTCAAAATTAGTGTAGGAAGTTGTTCCACTACATTAGCTTCCTTACACATTCACCATAATTATTGGCCCAAAATTATGTAACATGCCCATTGTTCTACTCCAAAGAATTTCCAATATTTTCACCACAAGTGAAATTATTCATGATGCCATCACATAGCAATAATTTTTTTTTTAATACTAAGATATCATGCACATTTGAAATTAACACTATTCCCAAATTCCATTGCATTACATTGTGATATAAAAATAATTCATATTTCTTATTTCATTCAATGAAATGTTACAATATTTCAAAAGAAATGATTTCATAATCTAGATACAAAATACAATTTCCATCTTTCAAAGAAATAGATACAAGATACATATCTAGCTCGTCTGAGCTCCTTTGGCACTAGAAAACCAATGATCAAAGAAATCCACTTTCAAATCTCAACTTGCTGATTGAGAGGAGAAGCATCACTCAAATGCATTTCTACCATCCAAACACTTTCTATGGTCCCCTACACATCTACCACATAAGGTAATATTTCCCTACCCTTCGATGAAGAGTTTGGTCTAGAAACCTCAAAATATTAGCCATTACTAAGCTTCTATTGTGTCCTGCATAAATAGAAATTTATCACATGACTCATCTATGTTCTACATGTATGACAATCTTGGAATAGCATGGAAAAAGGTAACACAATGAACTGACAGTTTAATTTGTGGGAATTACACCACTTTGGCCAAAGTATTCATCACCCAGTACTTCAAGTGGATGTCACATGCTCACCCACCATTATAGCTTGATTTGTTAAGATCATTCATATTATATGCATAGGAAATTCCCTCAATTGGGTAGTGTTTAATCCTAGAAACAATCTATATACGCAAAGTTCATTATGACTCATCCAATAGGTAAAACATGTGTTTCCATAACCTACCAATTTAAATCTAGCTATAGCTCTAGAGATTCCACTCTATTGAAGTAGTTAATACTATATATAAGCTATTCCCTTCATTGGGTCATACTAACCTCAGGATTAACCTATGAACCCCTCATGGCTCTAACTTACATATATATTCATAACAAATAACTTCATAGTCTAAAGTATAGCTACATAAGTTTCATTTTATCATAGAATAAATAATCATCATTAAATGACTCCAATCGAGAGTAAATCACATCAATAAATGATTCAAAAGTATATCCTTGTAAATAAATGACCTTAGTTCAAAGGTATGACCTCAACAATAAATGGCCTCAATCAAAAGAATAAAAAAATCAATAAAATTTTATTCAAATATATTTTCATGTCAATAAAGTGACTTCATTCCAAGAGTATAAAACAACCAACTTAGTAGGTTTTTTTGACCTATGGCTCCAATCAAATAGTAATTCATAAATTCAAGTGGTCAACTTAATCACATCAGTTAACCTTACCCTTAATTTACCCTATTCTTTGGATAATACTAGTAATCAATGATCATCCTGATCATGTAGGTTATTCTCATCCTATGTGGTTAAAATAAGGATCAAATAAGAAATTCAATCAAAATAGGTTATTCTCAACCTAGGGTTTCAATCAATATTCAACTAAATCAACAAACAAATGATCATTCCAGAATAGACTATCTACATGGATCAAATGATGTTACATCCTATCAATGATGAAAACTTTCATACCATTACTATTTTTGTGTTGCTAGCCTTATTGTTCCCGAGGTTTTCCTAGAATTTAAGCTAACAAATCCAAGTCATCTCAAGACATTGTTATGTTCTACGTTTCTCATTTCACTCTTCATATGTATAGTATAGAGTAACTACATAAAATAAAAAAACATCATATAAAATCCCATATAGGGTATATACAAGAATTAACCTAATAGATAGGTTCCATCAAAGCAAGTAATAACCAAGAACGTTCAAACATGATCAAGATAATCACATAATTATCCCAAAGTCAATCAAACATAAAAGAGTAAGATTTAACATACCTGTAATAAAAAGATCCAATTTGATCTAGCTGGTTTCCAATCCTAGCCCCCTCAAATAGCTTGCAACTTGGAAAAACATCACATCCATTGTTCCAAATACCCTCACAAATTGTCTCACTACAAATCTTTCACAAACTCTCTCAAAATCTCTCACAAAACTTAGAAGAATAAATCATCTCTTAGAAAATAACAACAAAGTGAAAATATGTGTCCCTTTGAGGTAAAGAATGCCTCTTTATATACACAAAAATTAGCATCTATAGGCTAGCAACAAGGTAGATGAATCAACACTCTTCAGCTTGTATGATTCGACTCAACATGGAAAACAAAAGGTGGAAGAATCCAAACTTAATACTTAGCAAAATAAAATTGTAACTAAGGCAAAAATCTAGGTTAGCATAAAACAAAATACATAAAAGAAACCCTAGCTAGCCAATGAAGCACAAAGGAGGAAAATAACATAAACAAAAGGAAATCTTCACCAAACAACCTTCATGCCCTCCATGATTGGCCTTCGTTTCCCTTTTCCATTTTCTATAAAATGATATTTTCCCTCAGATTTTGAAGAGAAACTAAGACCTATGACAAAGACTCAAGCAAATATTGAAGGCTTTCCAAATTAGGCAAGGTTGTAAGATTCCAAGGATGTATAAATGAGGTTGCCAAAGCCTTTTTAAAGAATTTCCATTTTTGGATGAATGACCAAGATTGAAATTTGACAAAGCCCTAAGATTAAAGGCTGAAATTGCATGTGACAACTAGCAATTAGGGTTAGGGAAAACTTAGGTTAAAATTTGAAATGAAGGGCTTAGATTTGATTTTGTGAAAATCAAATCAAAGGTCAAGAATGCATGTGACAAGGAGATATTGGGCACAAAAAAAAGGTTGATGGAGAATCAAATAAGAATTTAAAATTATTTGATTCAAGAGGTGATGTTGACATTTTGAATTAAAAAATAATTTAATTCAAAAGTGGAGGGGTCATGGACACTAAATAATTATTTCAAATTATTTACTTGGTGGGAAAATAGAAAGTGGGAAATTTAAATAAATGAATTTATTTAAATTTAGGGAAAAATTTAATAAGATAATCAAATATTTAATAATAATTATTTAATTGTGGAGAAAATGGACAAAGTGGACAATAATTAAATAAATCACAGGAATTTAATTAATTATAAGAAGACATAAGGAATTAATGATGCATTTAAATAAATAAATAAATAATATTTATTTAAATAATCAAGAGGAAATAATAGATAAATGATAATCAAATAAATTTAGGAATTTATTTAATTATAGAGAGACATAAGAAATTAGAGACGTATTTAAATAAGATAAATATAATTTATTTATTTAAATAGTCAGGAGGAGTAAGAGATATGAATTAATTAAATAATTAAGAATTATTTAATTAATAGTTGAATTTGGGCCATAGGACATAATTAAATATTTTAATTATGCTGAGAAGAAATTGTTGGCAAGAGACATTGCCATATCACTTAGTGTTGTCATTGATGTCAACTCTAATCGGTGATCAGATACGCGCACTATCATTCGATCATACTGGCAGGAAGATTGAAGATTGATAAGCTAGAACAGAGTATCCAGTAGCACAGTGTTCATCGATCTATATGAAGATTTCATGTTATTGTTTTGTGTTGCGCATCTCAAGAAATGATTTTTGGTATATTATCTCTGTTACTATAGAAGCACAGTGGCTCATATCAATTCGAGTGGAAGATAGAAGATCCAATTGGGTTATTCCTAGTTTTTCTTGTATTGGAGCCAACTTCATGAATGTATTATGTCATGGATATATGGGAAGCAATTGGTTAAGTATTTTTGTGTTTTTACATCTTTTTTTGGGTCCTCTCTATGTCTTAACCAACTTTGGAGGATGCACATAAAGATTTAATTAAGGATCTAGCTGACGATGGTAATTATTTTTGCGTTTTATTGAAGTCGACAAAGTGTAATTGAATTCTATGTTACAGATATATATAAGGCCGTCTGTATCATTTTGAATGATGTATGAAGTGTGTATTGGTGTGAATTGTGAATAGGAGCAAAGAAGAAGAGTGATAATGTGCAGTTTCACTTGTGCATAGAACATATGTGTTGTGTGTATGAGCAGAACAAAGCAGAAGTGCAGAATCAGTCTATAAGGCAACAAATCTATTATTGTGCTTAATCGGAATTGTAATCAAGAATTTTTAGATGCTAATCTTATTAGTTCAAACTCTTAGATGGTTTTAATCTGATTTTATTTGTAAGGAAGTGAGCCTTCCCTTTGAGCAGTGAGCTCCAAGCAGTGCACCTGAATGCAAGTGCATTTCCCTTTTTATAATCTTCATTTGAGTATACTCAGATCATAATTATGGATTGGCCATCCACCGTGGTTTTTCCCCTAATAGGGTTTCCACGTAAAAATATTTGTGTTATGGTGTTGTGTTTATTTTCATGTTTATGCACTATAGTTGAATGTTACTAATGCTTTGAAGATAAAGGTTAATAAAGTTGATTTTTGCACAATACTCATTCACCCCCCCTCTCATTGTAGCTTGTTTCCAATAGAAATATGGAAAAATAAAGTCTGTAGGCCTAGGTCAATTTAATATGTCTACATTTTTCCCCTCTTTGTCATAATGCAATTCATTGCATTGAGAAAAATAAAATTTAGTTCAGGATATGCCCCTGCGAAGGTATGGAGTATCGATGCCCCCTTGGGAAAATTTGTGAATTTTGGCTAGGTGCTGAAAAAATTTGGAAGGTGTCCCGATATGCCAATTTGATGACCAAAAAAAATATGGCACAACCGGTTTCAAATTTTGGAAAGTTTAAAGCAGTCAAAAGGGTGTTTGAAAGCATGAAAAAGTGCATCCAATTATAAACCCTAGGGGAAACCCTAATTTTCACCCTATAAATAGGCTTCAGGAGGGTAAAAAGGTAATTCATTTTCACCATTGCCCTTAGGGGATTCATAGCTTAGAGTGAGGAGACCTTGTGCGAGAATGATAATTCCAGAGGTAGATCACTGCAGATACCGAGTACAAACATACCGATGGCTAGAGGGCTCAGGAGCAACGATATGTATCCCCTACCCACTTTGTGATTTTTTCATTTTACGAGCTTTTTAGGGCCTCAAAGTTAGGGTTTCAAATACATCATTCTTCTATTTGATGCATCTGAGTGCGTGAAGCACACACACATTTGTGTTGCACACATTTGATGTGTCACAATGAAAGTGTAAGGGATAGGTTGCTTTAAGTTCAAATGACACAATCACAAACTAGTGCAATGCAAGTGCTAAAGTGAAACAAAAGTTTTGGATCATGCAACACAATCGCTAGATTGCAACGCAAAAGTGGTTTGATTCAATGCATATGCTCAAAAGTGGTGCAACTGATGGGGGAAAACGTAATTGCAATAAAGTGGCACATCTACGCATCCAAACAACATAATCACCATAGCACGACGCATCTACGGGATGAAACGACACATGTGATTCCCATGATGCAAATGAATGGAAGAATGATGCAACTAAATATGGCTAAATTTAACTCAGTTTAGGCTCATTTTACTTGTGTACTATTGATTATTTAGATGATAGGGATGATATTCAGTGATGTGCTAACCTTTGTTTGTGTGTGCAGAGATGATTACCATTGATATATACCCAAGAGTTTCCACTGGCTACATATGCATTCAAGGATCAGTTGAAGCTAGGTGAGTAGAGGCAATTGATGCACCTAGGGTTGTTTCATGTGACCTATGTGCCCCTTATCCCAAAAAATGGGGGTCTCTTGATAGCGCTAGTAGAGAGATGGCACTCTGAGACATGTTCATTTTAGTTGCTGAAAAGGGAGGCCATAGTGATGCTCAAGGATGCCTACAAGATCCTACGGATTTCAATTAGGGGAGAGCGGGTGGTATACGATCCTCGACGAGGACTGCAAGCCATCACAGAGTACTATGAGCATGAGGATGTAGCATAGTTGGGAGTTCATGGCTGAGCATTATGGTTGATGGGAGTGTATGTTGTGCACTTTGATAGCCGAGGTATTGATACTAGATCGTCGAGGTCATGGTTTTCCTATAGGATGGGGGGAAGTATTAATTTGAATGATACGTGATAGGGTAGTGTTTTCTTGGGGGTCATGCCTACTAGGGATGTTGTATCATCAACTTCATGATGTTGCATACATAGAGTCTACCAGTATCATCTATGGTACTACACTCCTTATTATATGGGCATGGGAGAAAATTGCTATGTTTTGGTCATCAATACAGAGGCAGTTAGGTAAGGGGATACCTTATGTGTATATGTATGTTGGATCAGTGACACAAACTTGGGTGGGGGATACAAGGTATTGGTTCCATGCCATTGATACCTTGGTTGAGTTTGTGTGGAGGCCATACAGGGACTACCGACACTAGCAAAGAGAGGATGAGCATCTATCATTTTACCAAAAATTTAGGCACCTTATTAGTCAGACAGTGTAGTCAAAACTCATTATGAGATGTACCTACCCCAATGAATACTGAGATAGTTTGGTGAGTGGTAGGATGTACCTGTAGGCACCGCAGATTATGCACGATCATCTTGGGAGTCAGTGTGGGGGCCTAAGATATCAATGATAGTGGTTGAGCAACATATTGATGGTTTGGTGGCTTTGTAGTGGGGATGGAGCAGGGGACCAGTAGATGTAGGGACCACCCCCAAAGTTTGATGCATGGTCATTGACGCACATGCCACTTCCTTTGAAAAATCTTGATTAGTCAACGTTGGTGGATCGACGAGTAGTGTTACCACAAATGTGCCCAAAAAGACAAGGAGGCAGAGATTGTAGTAGGCAGAGAGGGATGGATGGAGGTCCAGAAGATGGTGGGGGTGATGGAGGGGATGGGGGAGATGGATGGATAGGGGGGAGAGGTGATAGTGGGTTTGATGGGGGAGATGGAGGAGATGGATGAGGAAAGGGGAGAGGTCAAAGGTAGGTGAGGAGAGTGCGATACCGAGTCACACAAGTGTAGCTATCACCCATCTGAGAGGTAGGTGAGTGAGAGGAGGAGTGGGAGTTTAGGGAAGAGGGAGAGTAGCCAGAGGTAGATCAGCCAGAGATGGAGGTAGACATGGAGGTGGCCAAGGAGGAGGAGATAGGGGAGAGGATGAGGAGATGGATGATTCCAAGAGGTAGATCAAAGATCAGATGGTGGAGGGGAGGAGGTTCTAGCTAGTAAACCACCATTTACCTGAGATGCGATAGTTGATCAATGATTGAAAGACATGTAGAGTAGACTAGATGAGGTCCTCATCCAAATTAGGACACTAGAGACCCAGTTGGAGGTGACCAGGGTGGAGAGAGATCAAGTGGTGGTGCACAAATTTTTTAGAGTTGTGTAGTGGGCCCATGGGAGATGTGGCAAGAGAGATGTTGAGGGTGAGTGCTAACTGGGAGTATTAAAGAGGATTTTATGAGAGGGCCATGCCAGTAGAGTGGTGAGATCTAAGTTTTACTCAGTCTCGGAGTGGTATAGTGGTGCAGGGGCACCTTGGGGTTTTCATGCCTCCATGAGGCTTTATTATGTTTTGTCTTGTTTTTCCCATGATTTCTAGTTGTAATAAGGTCCAATGGACCATCTATGATGTCTTACAATGGTTTGTAATAAGTCTCATGTCATATTGTAAACTTGGTGCATCTAGGCTTAAGAAAGACAAAAATTGCCATGATGCAACCAAGTAGTACAAATGATGTAATTTATTGTTTTCAGGCTTGATAGGTGTGTATAGGGGTAGATGGTGGTGAAATAATGTCATTTTTGGCACTTTAATGTAAGTTGTAGTAAGTAGTTGTCCAAAGTTGCTTAACAACTTGGAAAACTTGGTAAATCAAGGTGTAATCAAGCCTCCAATGGTCCCTAATTCAAAAAATTAGTTGAGGAACATTGGGAGGAGTCAAAAAATGTTTATAATTCCTTCCTTTGGGTGAGGCATGGTTTTTGTTGAGATTGGGAAGGAGATCTAATACAAAGAGAAGCATTGTTCTCTAATTTTTTTGTATTTATGTTGATCTCATGCTTAGTATGGCTTGTAGAATTTTTGTACAGATATATCATTGATATGGCATGATAGGGGAATGAGTTGGCTTCCTTTTGGTGGTGGTATAGGGTAAATCCATAAAGGAATAAGGGACTACTCATCATTTTCTTGGAAGTGGCTAGAAACCCTCAAAAACCAAGGTTTTGTGAGAAAATTGCCCATATCTTCCAGTTCCACCATGTACAAATGATGATTTTGGGTGTAATGGAAGGTTATCATGTGTGTTTGTATTTTAAATAGGTTTCAAAGAACAACATGAATGTGTGAGAGATATCTTTGGCATTCTAGGCCTGGTATCTCTATGTGATAGGCCTTTTTTTTGTGCCAAAGTCTAATTTTTGGTAGTTTTATGAGTATTTTCGTGATAAGGATGCTTGGGGACATTTGAAATGTGTCTCATGATGTTTTAAGAACCTATTTGTGTCTTAGGGGTGTTGGGGTGTGCCAATGTATTATGTTTCTTGTGTTGAGCAGCCTAATTAGGCCTCCTTATAGCATTGAATTTTTGCCTGTCATGGATTTGTCTCTCGCTATCATGGTGTGGGGCTTTAAGGACCTCTAAGGTTTTGTGTAAGGTGTCTGAAACCAATGACCTTTGTCTGGTTCCTACCTTCTAGGTGGGTTTTTTTCTGACTGTTCCAAGTGAATGGGCTACAAGGGATGCAAGGCCTAATCATGAAGCGATAAGTAAATGGTGGTTCCCAAGCATAAAATTGGATTGTGTTGGTTGGTCTGGTCATGTTCAAGGGAATCAAGTCTTTTCCAAGCCTCTGATTGTGTTTAGTTGAAAATTCCCATGGTTGGGTAGTTGAGTTACCCTATTGAGTGTTTTGAAGATTGGTGTCTTAGTGGGCATATTTGAGAGAAGTTGTGTCAAATTGATTCTTAGATCTCCACCACTCTACATCAAAGTGGTATCAGAGCTAAGTTTGATTGTGGGAAGTTGCAAAGGGAATTGTGAATAGGTAGAGAGTGAAGAATAATGCCTCCAAAAGGTGGGTTTGTGGTTGCAAAGGAGTTGAAATCCTTGAAAGAGAAGGTAGAAGCATTAGAATCCAAAGAAACGAGAAGAGTGGATACTGATGAAGAAGGTACCTCAAAGGAAGAGGTAGAGGGTGGTGAGGAAGAGCCTTTGCCTATTGAAGAGATGGCTCCTGTAGAAATGAGATTCTTGGGTGCTTTGCAAACCATAAAAGTAGAGTCCTCTGAACCTAAGATGGACATACCAATGTATGGGGGTAAGATGAATGCTGAGGCACTACTAGAGTGGGTAGATGTCTTGAAAAATTACTTTGAGTACAAGGAAATGACAGATAACAAGAAGGTTAAGTTTTCCAAGACCAAGTTGAGTGGGTTAGCCTTGATTTGGTGGAATTACCACCAAGGAGAAAGAGTGAAGGAAGATAAAACCATGATTACTTCATGGGAGAGAATAGTGAGTATACTAAAAGCATAATTTCTCCCTATAGATCATGAAGTGTAAGTGTTCAAGAATTTTCAAAACTTAAAAAAAAGTGCATCGATGTGGCAACCTACATTGAAGAGTTTCATAAGCTCTATATGAGGTGTGACCATGTGGATAATGAGAAAGAGAAAGTAGCTAGGTATTTGAATGGCCTAAGGTTTTTGATTCAATATGAGATCCATCTAATGACCCCTAAGACAATGGAAGAATGTTTTCAAGTGGCATGTAGGGCTAAAGACAAGTTGAGAAGGAAGCCAGAGCAGCAAGGAAGGGAGAGAGGCAGAAACTTCAAAGGAAGAGATAGTTTTGGTGAAAGAAATCAGTCACAAAAACAACAAGGGGAGTCAAGTGGAAAAGAAGAAAAAATTCAAGAGTCGAGAGGGGATTTAGGAAGAGGAAAATTTGGTGGAAGAAGCTCAAATTCATTTTGTGGAAGATGCTTCACTTGTAACCAATTTGGATACCCATCCTTCAAGTGTCTTGAGAAACAAGCTTCAAAATCTTATGGTAGGGATAGGAGAAATAAGTTGGTGCAAGAAGACGATGCTCAAAGTGTGACTTCACCTTCCAGACCTATTGATCCTAAGATTGGAGATAACTTGATGATGAGGAGGACCCTTTTGAAGGTAACAAGTACCAAGGAGCCACCATAGAGGAAGTTTGTGTTCAGTACCACATGTAAATGCCATGGAAAGGTATGCAAGATAATTGTAGACTTAGGCTCTAATAATAATCTAGTGTCCTTAGAGATGGTTGAAAAAATGAAATTGAAAAAAATTCCTCATCCTACCCCTTATAAGGTATCATGGCTGAATAAAAAACAAGTGATTGTCAATGAGAAAACTTGGGTAGAATTTCAAATGAGAGACTATAAGGATAAAATACTTTGTGATATTACTCCCATGGATGCTTGTCACCTACTTCTAGGCCATCCTTGGCAGTATGATAGGAAAGTCCAACATGATGGGAAAAAAAACACCTATAAGATTAGCAAAGATGGGGAATCTTTCACCTTAAACCCTTTGCCAAATGAGGGTATGGATAAACAACATGAGTCTAATATTATGATGGTAGGAGAGAAGGATTTTTTGTAGACCTTAAAGGATGAGGGAGGTATAGGGTTTGCCTTGATTGTTAATCCAAAGTGCAAATGTATTTTGTCTACAAAAAAAGGACGATCCATCCCTAGTGAAGTCCAAACCTTGTTGGAAAAGTATAACGAGATTGTGGTGGATGAATTTCCTAGTTCCCCACCTCCAATCAAAGATATTAGTCACCATATTGATCTGATACCAGGTGCTACATTTCCTAATAAGACTACCTACAAGATGACCCCTACTCAAAATGAAGAGATAGCAAAACAAGTGCAAGAACTATTGGACAAAGGACTAGTGAGGGAGAGTTTGAGACCTTGTGCTGTCCCAACCATGTTGGCTCCTAGGAAAGATGGTAAATGGAAGTTATGCACTGATTCAAGAGCCATAAATAGGATAACCATCAGATATAGGTTTCCTATGCCAATAATGGAGGATCTTATGGATTTTCTAGGAGAGGCTTGCTATTTTTCAAAGATTGAATTGAAAAGTGGATACCATCAAATTAGGATCAAAGAGGGGGATGAATGGAAAACATCATTCAAGGCTAATGAGGGTCTCTATGAGTGGATGGTGATGCCTTTTGGCTTGTCCAATGCCCCTAATACCTTCATGAGATTAATGAATGAGGTATTGAAACTGTTCATTGGAAAATTTGTTGTGGTTTATTTGTATGACATTCTTGTGTTTATAAGGTCCAAGGAGGATGATTTGAAGCATCTTGATATGGTTCTAAGGAGGCTTCATGAAGAGGGATTGCTGATCAACATGTAAAAGTGTGAGTTTATGAAAGAAGAATTGGTCTATGTTGGGATTTTCATAGAAAAAGGCATCTTGAAATGGATCCATCAAAGGTTGAGGCCATTCTCAATTGGCCAACACCTAGGTCAATGGGTGATGTGAGGAGCTTTCATGGCCTTGCAATCTTCTACAGAAAGTTCATAAAGAATTTCAATCACATTTGTGCACCAATCATAGACATAATCAAGGGAGATAAGAAGAGAAAGTTCCAATGGATGAATGAAGAAGATGAAAGGTTTGAATACTTGAAAAGAAAGGTATCACAACAGCCTATCCTTGCTCTTCCTGGTTTTAATGAAAAATTTACCATTGAATGTGATGCAAGTGGTCAAGCAATAGGTGTTGTCCTAAGTCAAGAGGGAAGACTGGTTGCATTCTTTAGAGAAAAACTAAATGAAGCTAAGAGGAAATACTCTTCATATGATATAGAGTTGTATGCTATGGTCCAAGCCTTAAATAAATGGAGGCACTACTTGTTACCAAAGGAGTTTGTAGTGTTCATTGAGAACCATGCACTTAGTTTCTTGAATGAATAGGAAAAATTGAACCAAAAGCACATGAAGTGGGTTGAATACCTACAAGCATACACTTTCTCCATAAAGCATAAGAAAGGACAAGAAAATAAAGTTGTAGATTCCCTTAGTAGAAGGGTCATGATGGTTCAAGAAGTTCAATTGAAGAGTGTGGGCATAGAATCTCTTAAAGGTATGTATAAGGAGGATGAAGATTTCAAGGTTGCTTTTGATGTTTGTTCTCAATTTTCAGATGCTTTTCACAGTGATTATGAGGCCTATTGTTCAAGATGGCCTATTGTTTAAAGGGGCCCAATTGTGCATACCCAAGTGCTCTATGAGGGAGAATTTGATAAAAGAAAATCATAGTGGGAGTCTTGGAGGGCACTTTGGACTTGACAAAACCTTGGAGTAGGTTAGGAGGTTTTACTTTTGGCCTAAAATGCAGGTGGATGTAAGAAAGTTTGTGGAGAATTGTATTATATGCCAAAGAGCAAAGGGAAATACTTCAAATGCTGGTCTATACCAACCTCTACCAATCCAAAATAGACCTTGGGAGAGCATAAGTATGGATTTTGTCTTAAGACTGCCTAAGACTCAAAGGGGAGTTGATAGTGTTTTTGTAGTGGTGGTAAGGTTCAGAAAAATGGCACACTTTATTCCTTGTAGGAGTACTAATGATGCCACTAATATTGCAGGAATATTCTTCAAAGAAATTGTGAGGATCCATGGAATTCCTTTGAGCATTGTGTCAGATAGGGACTCCAAATTCATTGGTCACTTTTGGAGGACCCTATGAAAGAAGTTAGGGAAAAACTTGCAATATAGTTATGCCTACCATCCTCAAACGGATGGACAAATAGAGGTGGTCAATAGATCACTTGGTAACTTTATGAGGTGCTTGACAAAAGAGCATGGTCTTCAATGGAATTTGGTGCTTCCCCAAGTATAATATGCTTATAATGATTCGCTAAATAGAAGCATAGGAAAAAGTCCCTTTGAGGTGGTGTATGGAATGAATCCAAGGGGAATCTTTGAGTTGATGGATTTGAAGGGAATGGAGAAGAGGAGTGTAGAAGGAGAGGAGTTTTCCATTGTAATGAAATCAATTCATGATCAAGTGAAGGAGAATCTGAAGAAGAGTGTGGAAAAATACAAAGAGAGGGAAGATTTGAAAAGAAGGAAAGTTCAGTATAAGGTGGGAGGTCTAGTTTTTTCAAACCTGAAGAAAGAGAGGTTACCTAAGAGAAGATATACCAAGCTTCACATGAAGAAGATAGGCCCTTGCAAGATAATTCATAAGCTTGGGGAAAATGCCTATGAGATAGCACTCCCTCCTAGAGTGGCTATCTCTCCTATATTTAATGTTTCTGACTTGTACCCATTTAAGGGATCTTTGGATACAATTACAGGTGTGGAAGATGATGAAGATTGGGTGCAGAACCTTCCACCATCTAAACCTTTGAAACTTGAAGCTATCATAGACACTAAGGAGGTGAAAAGGACAAGAAAGAAGATATATAATGAGTATTTGGTTAATTGATAGGGTCTTCCACATAAAGATGCAACTTGGATGAGTGAAGAGGACATCAAACAACATGGGACTTCTTTGCAACAACTGATCTTAGGTGGTACTTGAGATCTCTTCCACCTTGGGTGTATGGTGTAGGGGCACCTTGGGGCTTTCATGCCTCCATGAGGCTTTGTTATGTTTTTTCTTGTTTTTCCCATGATTTATGGTAATAAGGTCCAATGGACCATCTATGATGTTTTACAATGGTTTGTAATAGGTCTTGTTGATGGTGAAAATGACACAAACAACGTTAACACATAATATTTCTACTCTATTTCTCCTGAAAAAGAAAGACAACATATAGAAGCCTAACTCCCAAGGTCCTGGTAGCTGGTTCTCAACTGTAATGTTCAAGGGGATTGTGCTGGTAACAAAGAATGCAAGCAATGACTCATTTTATCAGACTTTTTTTTGTAAATCAAGGGTTTTTAAACAAAAGAAAAAGATACATCAAAGGGTAAACCAGTAAACAAGAATAAACTTATCTAACATCCAAACATATATCTTCAACAAGGAATGTTTTTCAATCAGATCAAGAAAACCAGAGCATGATACAATTCATAGAATAATCTATACCATTTTATGCATCTAAGGTGCTTAGTTTAATTCGCCTATCACAACTACTTCAAAGATTTTTAAAAGAACACACATTCATTCATTGCCAAGATCATAGATCAACAAACTTCAATCAATTTAATTCAATGATAATCTAACAAGATAATCCTTAAATTTGGTTTCTTCTAATGACTTTCATGACATAAGAAACTTTCATGCTTCAGCACAATCATTGGCATTTAGATAGATTATAACTTATCAGCCTTATCAAATAAAACAACTCAATTCTAACACCATATTGCATAAACCTGTAATTTTATTAACTATAAAATATCAAATAATAATATATCTCTGTAATCACTACAAAATTATATCTCCTAATATAAGGTAGGCCAATTCTATTCTCTATTAGCCAACCCTTACAATATGATACCCAAAGGGTATTTATAGATATACAAAAATTCAAACTCCACTTCTATTTTAGGTCATCCACCCTTTTAGGAACTGACACTCTCTTGGAAACTCAGATCAATTTGATCTTGAGTTCTTACATTAGACATTCAATTAAATTGGAGAATAGAAAATAGAAGAGGAAAATAAGTCATGTGCTCCAAAACTGTCAGTGTTGCATGCAACATGCAAAGAAGAAGAAAGTCATGCATGCAAGAGATTTATGCATGTGAAGTTGGGTATGCAATAAACTCATCATAACTAGTGAAGACTTATTGTAGTACATCTATTTCTGGCCCATCAACCCAGCTATCTTCAAATTTAATTCATTCCAATTCTGTTCCAGCAAACCCTCTCATATCTTTTATCTTCGTCAACTCTCTTTTAGCAGCCTTTATTTCTTCTTTAACATCCATCAGTCGATCTATCATCAAATCTTCACCATCATCTCCTTTATGCATGAGTCCCTTAAACCTTTTGCCCCATTTCTCTTTTATCCAGCTCAAAGGTAGGCCTTCTTTTGTTAGTATATTGACATCCACTATGATAGCAATGACTGCCTCCAACTCTTCAAACTATTATGTTAGATCCTTAACAGAATCTTGGACTTCATTTCTATGTTTGCACAAGAAATTCATTTTGAATTGGAGCATACAAGAGGTATTCTCCACAAAATCCTTATTATCCTCCTCAAGTATTGACTGTCCAAGAAGAGTAGTTAAAGGCAATGTACTAACCTTCTCAAATTTTTGACTATACTCTTTATATTCCTCTTCTTACTTCTCTAATGCTTCAATATATTGATGCATTTCCCCTATTAATTCTTCTATCCCTTTATCAACCTCAAAACCTTCAACCAAAACTTCACCTACTTCCTGATTCAACTTGTCAACCCACCTGTGTAACATCTTCACTTTGCCTCTTACCTGCACTAAATCATCTACCTCCTTTTTGCTTAACAAAATTGGAGTCTCAATAGCAGGTACCTTTTGTGATCTTGGAGAAGAGACACTTTTCAAAAAGGAATGCAATTGATCTAATTGAGCCTTAAGTTCATCTTTCTCCTGCTTATCCTTTAACATTCTAGACTTGGTTGTAGAAGCTACCACATCAATTAGATTCATCTGTTGATTTCTAGTAGGCCTTCCCAAGTTGACATTACTCAATTGATAATCTATTAATTGCATGTCTCCTACCTCCTTTTCTATCATCGGTATGGCACACTCAGCAACAATCTCTCCCTTGTCCGTGAGCTTGGTGGAGTGTAGGATTTTGGCCTTCTTTTTAGGCCTCTCTTGTTCAATCTCCTTCATCATCTCCTCCCAATTGAGAGGTTGTGAAGGTGTTACTGTTATTTTTTGCAGGTCCAATTTTAGCCATGTGGGAGCACATGGAGCACTAGTCATCATAGTGGAAGAGGAAGCAATAGTTGTAGTAGAAAGTGGATGCACATTCACTTGGGGTTGAGAATCAACCCTTGATTTCTCTTGTTGTTCTTGCACCACATGCATCTACACAAGCCTTTCACCCTCTTCCCTATCCTTTTGTTCCTGTATCTTCTTATCTTCCTCTTCTTTCTTCAACCTCTCTTCCTCCAATCGATCTCTCTCCACTTTTTCCCTTTCCAATATTTCCTTTTCTAATCTATCCTTCTCTATTCTTTCTTTTTCCAGCTTTTCATTATCCAATTTTTCTTTCTCTAGAGCTTCTTTTTCTAGTTTCTCTTTCTCTAAAGCCTCTAGTCTTTCTTTCTCTAGTCTTTCCACCTCTAAATCCTTAAGCTTTTCTACCTTTGCTTCTTCTTCTTGCTGCTTTTTAACCAGCTCTTCAGTATCCTTTTCCTTTCTTAATCTTTCTGCTTCTTCTTCTTTTCGGTGAGCTTCCTCTACAAGTTTTAACTTAGCAACCAAGACCTCTTTCTCCCTTCAATTTCTTGCCTTCTCTTCCTCAAGATCATGAATCTTTTGTATTAACTCTAACTTATCATTTTCTTCTTTAACCTTAAGTTCATGTTCTTGTTGCCTTTTTTGTCTCTCTACTTCATCAGCTGTTGCCTTAGCTTCAATTTGTTGTTGTTGTAATATGGAATCAGTTTGTGTCTTGGCACCCATTAAATTTTTCTTTTCTATTTCTTTAGCATTTACCTTAGCACTCTTCCTAACTTCTTCAAACAATGCCCATTGCTCCTCTTGTGTAATTACCTGTTCATTATCCTCCTCTAGAGGCATATTCTCTTGCACATCCTTTTTTGACATAGTCTCATCTGAATCTATCCCAACATCATGAATTTCCCTCTCCACTTCTTTTCCCTTTCCAGCTTTAGCCATATGATGAAGAGCCCCCTTTTGAACTTCTTCACTCTACTTCTTTGCAAGTGGGACTTGTGTGGAAGATTCACCTAATGTAGGTGTTGAAATAGTCGATCCTTTCTAAGCATCTCCTTCTTGTGTTTCTGCTTCATCAATTGCTGCTTCAAGTTCTATCTCTTCAATGTCTGGGGGAAAGAACTCCAAAGGCTCTTTGGGAGGCTTCTTTCTTTTGTTTCTTTTATACCCTTTCCCCTTTTTAGGAGCTGGTCCTTGAGGTGCTTTGGTTCTTAACACCAACCAGTTAACACTTCGATCCAAGACTGTTCTTCTTATCTGTTTAATATCAATAGTTTCCTCACTATCCCAATCAATTGGATCCAGGCTCTTAGTTCCTATATTTAAAGCCTCATAAGATGGATCTAATACAACTCCATCATCCACCAAGGTGTCAGGAATGTCATTTTTAACTCCAAATTCTGACATGAGTGCAATAGGTAGTCTTTCATAATTATTTTTCCTTAAATCATACTCATCTTGTTAGTCACTCCAGAAGTCTTCTAATAAACTAAAATTCTTGTCGAACATAGAAGGCAGCAAGGCATTCATCTTCCCCTTTGGATCAAAATACTTACGAGCTGTGTACAAGCCTAATTTTTATTATATCAGCTCATTGCAAATCACCTTTGCTCCTACCAAATGTTGACAGCTATACTCACCCAACTTCATGGGGAACTTGTGACATCCTGTCTTATGCTTTAAACCAAACTAAGCATTAACCCCAAGAGCCTGATATACAAACTCCATCAACACTATCCTGTTATTGCAACACCTTGGAAGCAAATGTGGATGGCCTTCAAAACTAGCTAACCTGAAATATGTAAACTTGGGGTATTGAATGTACCAACATCCCCATTAAACAATAAATGCCATGGCCTCTTGACTCAGCCTATACCCTGCATCTCCATTTATTTGGTTAATGACTACATAAATGAATGCATCATTAACTCTTCTGAACTGAGTTTTAGCAACCTTTAGAGATAACTAGTTATAATGCTCCCATACCTTCTTTTGTCCATACAACACTCCCATTATCCCTACTCTGTTTAAACCTGGGAAGATACCCAACCTTGCTGCTACATACATAATGTAAGAAGTCATAAAGAAGCACTTAGTCTCCCTGATGCTGGCCAGTTGATCATGAATAGAATTTGACACAATCATCGGCCAATCAAACTGATGGGTGCCATGTAAAATTATCTGGATGAAAGGAAACATCCACTCCTTGAAAGGAAATGTATATCTCTTCCCAAAAACTCTAGACAACATCATTATTAAATCTGATACCTCTTTATAGAAATCTGCCCTCTTTGGCCAATCTGCAAGCTTGGTTAGAGACTTCTTCTCCATCTTCAACCACTTTTTGTTCAAATGAGATTTATTGGATTCTTTAAACTTACTATATTTCTCCAAGGCCTCTGCCTCATCCAACTGCACCAAGTTCTTAGGATCTCGGACATTAAATATATTTTGAAATGCTTGAGGAGTGAGATCAATAATCACATTATTTTGTGAATCCATGCATTGTCTAGTAGCAGGATTGTAGGCACTGGCTGCTATCAAGATCAACTCCGGGCACTAGATTGATAAAGGAAACACAGTGATATGGGCCAAGCTAGAATCAACAATTCTTTGTGTCCTTCCTATTAAATCCTCCCGTTCCACAAAGGTTTCTGCATATAGCTCCTCAAAATTATATTGACCCAAATTGATATCAGTGATGTCTGACCAATCTGATTCCACTTTGCTCACTTTCACAATAGGACTCCTATGATTATACCTCAAGGTATAAGGCAATTGTTCCGGCTTGATCTTCTTTGGTTTTGGTATTGCCTTTGATGTTCCTGTAGGCCAGTTTCTTTGGGAAGCTTCTCCTGATGTTCCCAACATCCTCTTAGCTTTCCTACAACAAAATCTCTAGTTAGATCCCTTAATAAAAATATCAAAATGTGTCTTTAAACTCATACCTTTCAAACATACATCGAAGGCAGAACCAAGCAGCAAACATCTTAAATGATCTTCTTCTAACATACTATCGAACTCAGAGCAAAAACTATTACTGTCACTCTACTAATAAGAAGCGGGCTCAGAGTCGAAAGTGAAATAATGATCGGAACTGGAACCGGAATGGAAACTGATTCGGTTTCCTTGAGATTTTCTATTTTCATATTATGTTTCGATTCCGCTTCCCCTTCTACTAGGTAAAATTTTTTATGAAGTAAAAGATTCTCATTATAATCGGAGTCGGAGATAGGATGGAAGATGGAATTGACACTAAACATAAAAACATATCCAAAACTCTAAATCAATTATGATCCCGCTTCCGACTATGTTGATCATGACATCATCAAAGATTTTATCAATTTAATGCATAACTCCATGATTAAAACTAAGGTCATATTAAATGAAAAGAGGCTTAAAATATATCATGAAAATACTATACCCATATGACCATGGGGGACGACTGTATTTTAGGGCATCATATTTTAATCTTTTTAAATGTGATCATAGAAACGCATAAAAATCCTAACCTAGAAAACATGATAAACTAGGGCAGGGATTTAACCCTTCCAATTTTACCAGATTGAATGCATGACAAAACCCTAAGTAAAAACGAGATTCAACTAACCCTAACTTACTGTAAAAATCTACATTTAATCTACCTCACTGTGAAAAACACTAACTAAACCTATGCATTTAAAAACCTAACCCAGCATGACACGATCACGTCAAAACGTGAAAGCGACCGTGCCCTAACTTACTGTAAAACATGAAATGCAAGCACAAAAACAAGAACATAAAACAAAAGAAGGAACACAAACATGCAAAACTTCAAGAAAATGATCTTGTTCAAAGATTGGAAACGATCAATCAAACAATACGCATGAAGAACACAAAAGAAAAATAAAATAAAAATGAGAAAAGAACCCTACCTTGAATGCAAAACCTGGCTAAACTTCTGAATTGATTTGCAAATGATTATCTACTCCTCCTTCAATTGATTCACTTAGATGAACTCCGTAGCAGCTCTATTTCGCTCTTTGAATTTTTAACAATGATAATAATGATGTGTTTAATCCTTAATGAAGGTAAAAATTAGAGTTCTTACCTACGCATGGCAGCTATCATTATTGCATTAAATGCAGTTAAGCGGAGTCGAAACTGGAGAAGAACAAACACTTCACTACAGTGCGACTTCAGTCAATAGTCAACGACCAAGAAAATGGCGGGGGTGGAATCAAAATGGAAACTGATTCAGAAACTTAAGAAATTTCCTAACTTCATTCCTATTTCGGGTCTGCCAACAGAACACAAAATGAAACAAAACACAGAGTAAAATAAGAAGACCGATATAATAAAACTTAACATAAGGACATAGACTAAAACAAAATTTGAAAATGTGGAGGTGGAGAGAGGATGGATTTTGATTTTGCAATTTTCAATAAACACCAACTTAATACCCACTCCGGTTCCAACTTCGATAAAGACAAAGCAAAAGGCAAAAAGAAAGACTGTCGGGATGGGAATCGGAATGAGTTTTGAAAGAAGTTTCAGATCCCAATTTGGTTCCGGCTCTGATTCCGAAAGACTAAGTCAAAATAAAAAAAAGTGTTGGAAGCAAAAGACTCCAAACTTTGTTTAAAGAACAACAAAAGATAAAAATAACAAAGGGGGACCCATTTTGACGAAGGAAAAAGATGGGGTGGTTATGCAAGGCATAACAGGTCTCATGTCATATTGTAAACTTGGTGCATCTAGGCTTAAGAAAGACAAAAAATGCCATGATGCAACCAAGTAGTAGAAATGATGTAATTTTTTGTTTTTAGGATCAATAGGTGTTTCTAGGGGTAGATCCTGGTGAAATAATGTCATTTGTGGCATTTGAATGTAAGTTGTAGTAAGTAGTTGTCCAAAGTTGCTTAACAACTTGGACAACTTGGTAAATCAAGGTGTAATCAAGCCTCCAATGGTCCCTAATTCAAAAAATTAGTTGAGGGACGTTGGTAGGAGTCAAAAATTTTTTACAATGCCTTCCTTTGGGTGAGGCATGGTTGTTGTTGAGATTGGGAAGGAGATATAATATAAAGAAAAAAATTGTTCTTTGATTTTTCTATATTTTTGTTGCTCCTGTGCTTGGTATGGCCTGCAAGGTTTCTATATGGATATATAATTGATATGGCATGATATGGGAATGATTTGGCTTCCTTTTGTTGTTGTTATAGGGTAAATCCATAAAGGAATAAGGGACTTCTCATCGTTTTCCTAGAAGTGGCTAGAAACCCTCTAAAACTAGGGTTTTGTGAGAAAATTGCCCATATCTTCCAATTCCACCATGTACAAATATTGATTTTGGGTGGAATGGAAGGTTATTATGTGTGTTTGTATTTTAAAGAAGCTTTAGATAACTTCATGAACGTGGGAGAGATATCTTTGGCATTCTAGGCCTGACATCTCTATGTGACAGGCTTGGTTTTTGTGCAAAAGTCTGATTTTTGGTAGTTTTATGAGTATTTTCGTGATAAGGATGCTTGGGGACATTTGAAATGTGTCTCATCATGTTGTAAGAACATATTTTTGGCTTAGGGGTGTTGGTTTGTGCCAAGGTATTATGTTTCTTGTGTTGAGCAGCCTAATTAGGCCTCCTTGTAGCATTGAATTTTTGCCTATCATGGCTTTGTCTCTTGTTGTCATGGTGTGGAGATTTGAGGACTTGTAAGGGTTTGTACAAGGTGTCTGAAACTAGTGACTTTTGTCTAGTTCCTTCCTTCTAGGTGGGTTTTTGTCTGATTGTCCCAAGTGAATGGGCTACAAGGGATGCAAGGCCAAATGATGAAGTGATAAGTAAATGGTGGTTCCCAAGCGTAAAATTGGGTTGTGTTGGTTGGTTTGGTCATATTCAAGGGCATCAAGTCTTATCCAAGCCTTTGATTATGTCTAGTTGACAATTCCTATGGTTGGGTAGCTGAGTTACCCTATTGAGTGGTTTGATTATTGTGTCTTAGTGGGAATATTTGAGAGAAGTTGTGTCAAATTGATTCTTGGGTCTCCACCACTCTGCATCATACAGGTAGTGGGTCTAGCAATAGGAGTCACAACAACAAGAGCCATAGCAGTGTGAGCCCATCCACCTCATCTAGACAGTCATCAAGACATCGATCGTCTCATAGTCACAAGAATTCTTCTAGACACCAATCTAGCCACATTCATAGGTCATCATCAGGGCACATATCACACCACAATCAGACACAAGTCACCACTATTCTAAGATCACCATAGAGGCAACTGACTATATCTGAGTAGATATCATCAGCTCCATAGAGGGAGCCTAACTCACCCCATCCCTCACCTTGAGATGATGAGAGCACCAGTTAGGACATAGGATATTGTTATTATGTTGAGACACTTTTATATATTGATCATCAAGCCTGCAATCTCTATTTTTGGGATTCCTCGAGACTCTATCCTATAACATTATTTTGAGATTATTATATATGATGTAGTTTTGGTGCAGATTTTATGCTATGTGTTGTGTTATGATGGATTATGATTTTATTGTGTTCATGTGATGTGATATATCTTATGATTCTTATGATGACGTATTATATGCTATTTGATGTATGTATTTATGATGGTAATTTATGATGAGATGCCTTAATACTATTGATGATGTTACTTTATGTATGATGGGTACTTTATTTATGATGATGATGATAATGTTCTATATATGCATAATGTTTTAACACTAGTGGATTCCATACTTATGATTATGAGTACACTGATGTATGATTGTGTATGTATGGATATGATGATTTATGTTATGCTTTATGAATTAATGGATGATGTATGTAAATAAAATAATGTACGTATATGTGATGTTAATAAAAATGAAATAATTCAAATGATGTATTTAGCCAGTGATGTAAATGCAAATATGATAATGTGTAATTTACTAATACAATTTACATATATGAGTATGTATGCAATTATATTTTTGTATGTCATGGGATATCATCAAAGGACTGAAGAAGAGAGATTATCAAATGGAAGGAGATGAATGTTAGTGTAGAGAAATAATCCTTCAATATATTGCCAAAGTACTAATAAGTGTTACATTAATCATAATTAGGTGGATTATTTCAATGGCCAACAAACACCAAGATATGACATAAATCAATGGTGTGCATAGTTGCACCATCAGATAGAACAAGCAGTTGTAGACAAGGATGATCATGACTCATACTAGGAACTCAATTGCCCCAATATTTTTGTTGCAACCAACCACAAATAGACAAGTCATGAAACGTTGTTGCTCCTCTAAATCCTATGCAGGACATCCTCGAGGAACTAGTGACATGAAAACTTCGAGAAGATAAGACAATCATCATGATAAGTTGTTGCTCCTCTAAATCCTGATGTCAGGACATCCTTGAGGAACTAGTAGCATGACAAAAAATCACATGAAAAGTGTGACAAGGTTTAAATATAGTGTTTTCCAAAGTGTTTTCCAATTATGTTTGAATGTCAAGTGTATTGATGTCGAGATGCCAAGTTTGATGAAGTCTAGGTTTATGTTGAGTAGGCTAATGTGTTAGGTAATGCCAAATTCAGGAAGGAAAAATCCTAAATGATGTCAATGTCAAGAGGATCAATCCCCAAATGTCAAGAGAATCCCTCAAAATGCCAGATAACAGTGTCGATGCTCAAGAAAGACATCTCCTAAAGCATAAATAAATGAAAAGGATTGTTCCTCAAAAAGAAGTATCCAAAGAATAACCAAGAGTTGATAGGCTGACTTGTTATGATAGTTTGACCAAGGTTGACTAGATGACCTACTTGACTGCATGATGGTGTTGACATTCCAATTTAGTTGAAATTCCTATTAAATGATTGCCAAGGTTTGTTTAAGAGTGGCTTGATTTAGGACATTCACAAGAAGAGAACAATTGACTCAACAAACCCTAAGGGACTGGACCTAGGGGGCCTCGGGGGCTCATCAATAATGGCCTTGCCTACATCATACACTTAGAGACCACGTATTTTGACAGAGATAGGATGTGATCACCTATTTATTAGAGACTAACTGGCATGCCCTAACTTTACTTGACGAGCCCTAAAAGACCGACCTAAGGGGGCCTCGAGGGCTCATTAATGATGGCCTTGCCTACGTAGAAAATGCATAGAGACCTCGTAGTTCGACATGACATGACCTTGTTTCAAGTGACAAAGGATGTTATCATGATTTTTATTCTGACAAACCTAAATGGACTGACCTAATGCCTCAGGGGGACATCAACAGATGGCCTTTCCTACGTTGAGTCACAGAGGCAACGTAGTTCGACAGTGATGAAGATTGACATAACTGACATGATGGACTTTTACTCTATTTTTGGAAAACAAAATTAAGAGTTTTTTGGATGTTTTTGTATTTTCATAATGTTTTTATTTTTGTTTTTGTATTTTTTATGGGTATTTGATTTTTTTGTCTTTTTTCAGGACATTTTATGATTTTTAGGGATTTTCTGACTATACGAGACCATGTGCGATATCCACTACAATCAAATGATAAAGGTGTTTCCCCCAATCAGGTTGAGGATGAATCTAGATGGGTGAGATGACAAAGGACTAAGGTGGGTGATGCATAGGGCATGATGTCAAACATTGCATCCAACAAGAAATAGATCTTTATGATAGATGTGATGTCAGTTATTTATTATGGATGAAGGTAGATGGAATGATAGTAGATGGAAAAGCAAATACTACCTATGCATGGCACCTATTTTCCAGGTTTTTAGCATGGTACTTATACAAAGTGCCACCAAGGTGGTTTTCACTACTTAATGAATTATTTCTCTTTACTATTTTTGATATTTTCTAATTTTTTTGGTGTCACCCAGATGCTTGTTTGCTAGGTTTTCATCAAGATGATGATTTTGTATATTTTTCAATGTTTTTGTGGTTTTCAGCCAAGATCTTTGATGCTATGTGTAGAACTTGCGTAGATGCAGAATTTTGATAGATTATGTCAATTGTTCCCCATCTGGAGTAGGTAACTACTAAGCACCAGAACCCAATGAGGTAGTGATGATGTATGGGCCCAGCCAATTAGGCTCAAACTTTTCGGGCTTCTCACGGTCAGCTTGATTCTCTAGATTTTGCATCAAAACCAAGTTACCAATGTCAAACTTTGGAACCATAACTCATTTATTGTAACGTTGACAAAGGCGATTATGATATTCATGTAAGTGAGTTAAGGAATTTTGTTTGCGTTCTTCTAACAATTCCATCTCATGCAATCGAGACTGTCGGTATTCTTCATCATCAATCAATCCCTTCATGGAGACCCTTAAGGAGGGGATTTTGACCTCAATGGGTAGGATGGCTTCAAATATGAAGACCAGAGTGAATGGGGTGGCACCGATAGGCATGCAAATGCTAGTGCGATAGGCCCATATGGTGGGATTAAGTTGGAGATTCCAGTCATGACCAATGTCATTAACAGTCTTCTTAAGAATCTTGATGATTTTCTTGTTAGATGCCTTAGCTTGACTGTTACCTTGTGGGTAATAGGGTGTGGAGAAATCATGTTGGATATGGAAGTGCTCACAAAGCTCATGAACATATTAATTTTTGAAAGGACATCCATTGTCTATGATGATGGATTGGGGAACACCATACCAACATATGATGTAGTTAAGGATGAATTTGAAAATTTTCTTGTTGGTTATGTAGGTGAGGGGAATGGCTTCTATCCATTTGGTGAAATATTTGGTGGTGGTGATAATGAACTTGTGGCCATTGGATGAATTTTACCCATGAAGTTGATTCCCCATTGCACGAAGGGCCAAGGAGAAATAATTGGTCGAAGCTCTTATGCGGGTGCATGAATGAGATCACTATGCAACTGACATTGACGATATATTCTCATGAATTAAAGGGCATCTTTTTCCATGGTTGGCCAGTAGTACCCAAGTCTCATAACTTTCTTAGCTAAGGTTGGGACACTTGAAGGAGATCTACATATACCCTCATGTACCTTATATAAGGTATTGTGTGCTTCATTTGTGTCGAGACATCAAAGAAGGGTATTGTCAAAGCTGTGTCTATATAGGGTGCCATTGATGATGGTATAGCGGGCATCTTTACAAATAAAGGACTTGCGTTGGTTACTGGAAAGGCTTTGCGAGAGAGTCTAGGAATGTAGGTAGTCATATATGTCTTAGTACCAAGGGGAATTGGGACCAACAAGATCACAAACCATTTTAGACTCAAGAATATCATAAGTGAGAACCAATAGTTGTTCCACTAAGAACTCATATTGTGGCACATTACTAGGAATATCTAAGAGAGATCCAATCGTGGCCATAGCGTCGACTTCCTTGTTCTATTTCGTGGGAACCTTCTCAAAAGAGATCATATGGAAATATGATATGAAACTATCCACCATGCATTTATAAGGCATCAAATTATCATCCTTGGTGTTGTACTCATCGTTGACTTGGTTGATAACTAACTGAGAGTCTCCAAAGACTAGGAGTGTTTTGATCTTCCACTTAATGGCCATTCAAAGTCCTATTACTAGTACCTCATATTCAACAACATTATTAGTGCAAGGGAAGGTGATTCAGAATGACTTAGGAATATAATCTCCTTGTGGTGTAATGAATAATATGCCTACCCCTAAGCCATGAACTATATGGGACCCATCAAAATAGAGTTTCCAAGGTAACTTAGGGCCTACATGAAAGATGGATTCATCTAGGAAATTGGCTACCAAAGGGTGATCACCTTGCATGGGTGTGTCGGTGATTTTATCTTCTATGACCTGTCCCTTTATTGCTTTGTGTTCCACATACTGTATATCATGCTCGCTACGTATCATTACCCACTTTTCCAACTGTCTTGTCAATGTTTCCTGACTGAAAAGATATTTGAATGGATCTATCTTCGGCACTAACTACATTTTAGGGTTCATCATATAATGTCTCAGATTCTGAGCAATAAAGACCACTGTGAGGCAGACATGTTCAATGAGAGTGTAGTTGAGTTCATACCCAATCAAGGTGTGACTAATGTAATATATGGCTCTTTCTTTCTCCACATGGTTTTTTTGTGCGAGTAACACCCCTAGTGCGGAAGTGGTTGTAGAAATGTACAAGATCAGAGGCTTTCCATCAATGGGAAACATTAGGCCTGGTGGTGTCAGAAGATAGTATTTGATTTTTTCAAAAGTTTTTTGACACTCGTCGGTCCACACAAAGGGGTTGCCCTTGCATAAAAAATATTGTAAGGGTTGACATTTTTTGACTAATTGTGCAATGAAGCATCTGATGGACTGTAATATTCCTTGTAATTTTCCTAGCTCACTGAATCCCTTTGATGGGGGAATTTCCAAGATTTCTTTCACTTTAGCTGGGTCAACTTCGATGCCCTGGCAATAAACTATGTACCCCAGAAGTTTACTCGAAGTCACACTTAAAACACACTTCATAGGGTTGAGATGTACCTTATACTCTTCCAACCTCTTAAATATTTTATCTAGCTCTTTTAGGTGATCATGACATGTTAAGGACTTTTCCAGGAGATCATCAACATAGTCCTCCATCAATGTGTGCATGAGATCATGAAATGTTGTGGTCATGGCTCGTTGATATGTAGCACCTAGGTTCTTTAGGCCAAAAGGCATAACATTCCAACAGTATGTACCCTAGAGGCAAGTGAATGCTATTTTGTGTTGATCGTTTGGGGCGATGTGAATTTGGTTGTATCCCGAGAAACCATCCATGAGGGAGAACATCTCATACCCTGCTATGAGATCTACTATGATGTCTATGTTTGCGAGTGGAAAATCATCTTTTGGACATGCCTTGATCAAATCCCAAAAATTTGTGCAAATACGGATTTGGTCGTTTGGTTTGGTGATAGGGACAAGGTTCAATATCTAGTCGGCATAGCCTATCGGCCTTATGAACCCCACATCTAGTAACTTGTTGAGCTCTGCTTTGACGAGCAAGGAAATTTATGGATGCATCTTTCATAGTTTTTCCTTGACTTATTTTACCTCTAGGAGCAAGGGAAAATAGTGCAATAATAATTAGGACCATGCAAAGTTGATCTTTCATTCTATAAATAACTCTTGAAACTAGATTTTTCTTCTTTTGTTAATGAGGCTGCAAAGAGAATTGTCTTGGGATTTTTAGGTGTGGCTACATTGACTTCTATGGTATCCTCAATGAGCATGGTTGATTTCTCTTGAGTCATGGGAATAAATTCCAATCCTCCATCCTTGGGCAACTGAGAGAGGTTTTCACTCTCGAATATGTCCTTTCTTTTTACTTTTGTATCATATGAAGGAGCCTTGCAATTTTCACCTAAAGACGTGTCTTTTCTTGTTTTATTTTTCTTAATTTTGTGACTAGAGGATTAACAGTCTCCCCAAAGTATGCTGCAAAATTAAGATCTATAGTGAATCCAACTTTATGGTCCCCACTCGATATTCCTTCACAGAGTCCCATTAATTCAACAATAGCCTCATCATTCTCAAAAATGTCCATGATAGGTGAGTCATGTTGGTCCCAATCAATGAGTCATGGGTACATAAGGGAGATTCCATCATCAGTGTTGGAAAAAATTGGAGAGGACACTAAAAGCATGCAAACTGAGGCTAGAAGGGTAAAGATGGAAGTGTCCTCAAATTCCTAGGATGATTCCATCCAATTGTCATCTTCATTAGACTCAAGAAAACTAGACTCATGGTCAAAATAGGGGACAAACGAGTTGGAATCATGGAAAATAGGTTTGGGTGGTAGATTAGGTTCGTCATTATCATGAAGCCAAAAGAGTTTTACCCATGCTTCTCTTTTTACTGGGACTTTAGGAGGGTCTTTAGAAGGTGCAACATTAAATTTCTTACATAATTTTTCTTCAAAAGAAGGCTCACCTGGTTCTCAAAACATTTCATCAAGCTCATAGTCACTCAACGATCTTTCAAAACCAAATTCCCACTTGCATGAGTCAGTTTTAGTATAGGATTCCTTGATTGTCTTGACACTTTTAGAAGCACTTACACACTCACTCAAAATTACATGGATATGTGGATCGTTAATCTTGATTGGCTCAAACCCTAATCCCAGATTCTTTGGTCTTCTAGATGGTATTATGGATTCTCTTCTTCTAGTCTTGTTTATACCAAGGCCACTAGTTCTATCATAGCCTTTCGCCTTCATCATATCATAGCCTTTTCCATACTATTGTACTGGTAGCAGAGGTAGGTCTTATGTGTCTTTGTAAATCTAGGCCAAAATATCCTTAATGTATTCTTCATTTAAATCTCACCAGTTTGTGAAATTCATTGTAGGAGGAACTTTACAGACCACTTTTGGCTCTAATCTGAAACAAGGCCTACCATAAGATTTTGGAGACTTGGGTATTGTGGTGATATAGTAGGAAATGTGTAATTTGTATGTGCGAAAACCTTCATCTTGGATCTTGATGTTTGGGTTGACAATTGGGGTAGTGGATGCAGATGGTATGATGGAGGTTGAGGGAGTGGACATGGATCAATGTACTTGGAAGAGGTGGATTTCAAAGCTTTGTGATTAATAGGAACTTGGTGTTTATAAATGCCCCTCAAGTTGGTGCAATACAAAAATGGTTCAGGATCACCAGGTATGGTAATCTTGGTGCCATTAAAAGGAAACTTCAAACATTACAACCTTTAGTGCATGAATCCAAGGTTGACCAAGAAGGATGTTGTAAGGAAATTCAAGATCCATGACCTAACATGTGGTATCTATAATTACTAGCCCCACATGGATAGGAAGCATGATAATTCCCTTAGAAGAGTGTTCCTCATCATTCTATGCTTTTATGACTATGCTTTTGGTAGCATCTACACATGTATAAGAGAAACCTAGTGCTTTTACCAATTTTAAGGAGCATATGTTCAATCTTTCTCTTCCATCTACTAAGACTCATCTGACCTTGTGTTTGTGGATGAAGACTTCAATATGTAATGCATCATTATGAGATAGTTTAGGCGAAGAGTAATGTTGGTCTGAAAAGGTGACATAATGGGAAGTAGTCAAATATCTGACCATAGCCTCAAAGTGGTTGACATCAATATCGGTAGGAACGGAAGTATCCCTTGAAGCCTTATCAAGGATAGCTTCATGTGTGGGCGAGATGCGCAATAACTCAAACATAGAAAATTATGTGGGAGTTTTACCCAATTGGTCAATAAGGTTGAATTATCCTTTGGGTGGTGGCTATTTAGCATAAGGACGAGGTATTATGATCTTGCCTCGAAAAGTGGTGACATTACACTTCAGAGTCTTTCTAATGGTGATGGTATTAACATGTTCATCAGCAGCATGAAGGTGATTAATTATAGGTCCACTTGAGTAGTTAAATGCAACACGAGTGTAATTGAATCTATTGTTATTCTTTTGTCCTGACAAAGAGGGATTACCTGAACCATGATATTGTAGTGTATTTTTATGAATGGTATGGTTCGAGTTAGAACAAAATTGTTTACCTTCAACTTCAATGACATGACTCTCAATAAGATCTTGTATGTGATTCCTCAATTGTCTGCAAGAAGAGGTTTTATGTCATTTTATTCGATGATAATCACAGAAGTCATTATCATCCCACCATGATGGTTTGAATTTCCTCTGGTCATATGGTTTAGGATCTTGCAATGTTATTACATTAGACTAGACAAGTTTCTTGAGGATGGCTTCAACTGGTTCTCCCAAGGGGGTGAATGTGCATTTCTTAGGAAATTGTCGAGTTGGTCATTGTTTTCCTTGGTCCTAATTATTTTGAATGGCATTTTCTATTAGTGTCGGCATGGTCAAAGGAGCGTTTTGTAGTTGAGATCCCCTAAGTGTGACTTGTTGATGGTGAAAATGACACAAACACCATTAAACAAAATATTTCTACTCTATTTCTCCTAAAAAAGAAAGACAATATATAGTAGCCTAACTCCCAAGGTCCTGGTAGTTGGTTCTCAACTATCTGGTGTCACCCAATCGGTCCATGCAACTGTAATGTTCAAGGGGACTTTGCTGGTAATAAGGAATGCAAGCAATAACAAATTCATCAATCTATACTTAACAAAAGGGGGTTTAAATAAACAGAAAAAGATAGTTCAAGGCGTAAATCAGTAAAACATGAATGAAATTCTCTAATATCCAGACATATGATTTCAACAACGAATGCTCCTTCAATAGATCAAGAAAACCATAACATGATGCAATTTACAGAACAATCCCTACCATTGCATGCATCTACAGTGCTTAGTTTAACCATCACAATACTTTTAAGATATAAAAAAGAACAAACTCTTCATTCATTGCTAATAACATAGATCAAGAGACATGTAACAATTCCATCCATAGACAATTTAATGAAATAATCTTTCAAATCTGATCCCTTCTATTGATTCTCATCAAATAAGAAATATTTATGCTTCAACAAACTCACTGGCATACAGACAGGTTATATTTCATTTACCTCATCTAGTAAACTCAATTTCAATCATAACACTATGTAAAAAGTGTATTCTATATTCAACTATAACTTAAGAAAAACAAAGTATCCTCTTAAAGCTATGAAATTCCTATCTACTACTATTAGGTAGCTAATTCTACTCTCATTAGCTGACCTTTACAATATGGCACCCAAAAATACATATAGGCGTGCAAAGCATAAATTCCTCTCAATCAAAATTGAGATCCACTAATCAAGGAATTGAAATCTCCTCTGAAACTTGACTAGCTGATCTCCAGTTCCAACGTTGATTTCCCTGTGAAATAGGAAAGAAAGAAAGAGGGGTAAATTCATGCACCCAAAATAGACTGTCAACTCATTCTTGTGAAGTTTGCTCCAGAATGTATTCATCATAACTAGAGAAAACCTGTTGAAGAATATCTATATCCAGCCCATCAATCCAGCTGTCCTCAAATTTAATTCTCTTCAGTTCTATAGAGGCAAACCCCTTCATGTCTTTCAATTTAGTCAACTCCTTTCTTGCAGCCTTCACTCTTTCCCTGACATCCATCAATCTATCTAACAATAGATCCTCTCCATCATCCTCTTTTTGCATAACCTCTTGAAATTTATTGTCCCATTTCTCCTTTAATTGACTTAGAGGCAAGCGCTCTTTAACCTGTATATCAACATTAACTATAATAGCTACAACAACTTCTAGCTCATCAAGTTGTTCATTTAAATCCTTACTAGCATCTTGGATTTCATTCCTATGTCTGTATATAAAATCAAATCTAAGCTGGATTATGCTAGAGGCTTTTTCCAAGAAGTTTGTATTGTCTTCCTCAAGGATTGACTGCTCAAGAAGAGTGGACTTTAGCAATTTATTGATATCTTATATCCTCTGGAAATATCCTCTATATTCTTCATCCTATTGTTCCAATGTTTCAGCATGGTGCTTCATTTCCTCTATTAACTCTAATGCCATCTTATGGATCTCAAAACTGCTTACTAGCAACTCACCTACCTCCTGGTTAAGTTTATCCGTCCATCTGTCCATCATCCCATCCTTATTCTTTATCTGCACCAGATCATCCACCTCTCTTTTGCTGAGAAAAACTGGTGTCTCTAAGGAAGCAATTTGTTGTGATCTAGGAGTAGAAACATCCTTCAAAAAGGTGTACAGCTGATCCAGCTAAGCTTTGAGCTCATCCTTTCTCTACTTGTCCTTCATCATCCTTGACTTGGTGGATGATGCTACAACATCAATTAGGTTCATCTGCTGATCTATTGTAGGCCTTCATAAATTGACAGTGCCTAGTTGGTAATCAGTGACCTACATGTCTCCCATATCTGTATCCACTACTGGTATTGCACATTCTGCAATAATTTCCCCTACCTCAGTTAACCTTGTGGAATGAAGGATTCTAGCCTTTTTCTTGGGTCTCTCCTTTTCAATTTCCTTCATCATATCTTCCCAATTAATAGGTTGTGGTGGAGCTATTTGTTTCTTTTGAAGATCAAGATTCAGCTAGGTAGGAGCACTCAGAGTAGTAGCCATTACCGTAGAAGAAGAGGCAATAGTTGTAGAAGATAATGGTCATAGTACATTAACCCTAGGTTGAGAATCAACCTCCTATACATTTTGTTGTTCTTCCTCTACATTCTCTTTTGCAAGATTTTCAGCCTCTTCCCTATCCTTTTGCTCTTGTATTCTCTTATCTTCTTGCTCCTTTTTCAATTTCTCTTCCTCCAACCTCTTCTCTTCAAGCAGTTTATTTATTTCCTCCTCCAAGACCTTGAGTTTGTTCAATGCTTCCTTCTCTTTTTGTTTTTGCTTAGCCAACTCCTCAACATCCTTACTCTTCTATAGGCATTCTTCTTATTTTCTTTTCTTAAGGGCCTCTTCAATCATTTTAAACTTGGCCTCAAGGGCCTCTTTTTCTCTTCTTTGCTTGGCCTTTTCTTCTTCCAGTTCATGTATCTTTTGCACCATTTCCAATCTATCATTTTCATCCTTTGTTTTGAGCTCATACTCCTTTTGTTGCTGCTGCTTGATCACTTCATCAGCTCTCTGCTTGGCCTCCAACTGTTGTTTCTAAAGTATTGCATCAACTTCTGCCTTTGCATCTATTTCCGTTTTCTTTTCCATAGCTTCAGCATGTGCCTGTGCATCTAAGGCTTTCTTAGCCTCTTCAAATAATGCCCACTAATCCTCCTTTGTCAACACATGCTCAGTTTCCTCTAGAAGCATCTCCTCTTGTGTCTCCTTATCTGATAAAGTATCATCATAGTCTATTTCTAAGTCATGAATCTCCATCTCTATTTCCTTTTCCTTTAAAGCCTCAGCTTCATCATGGAGAGTCGCCTTAGGCATTTCTCCACTTTGTTGCTCTGTAGGAGGGAGTTGGGTAGACAATTCTCCCATAACTGATGTTGAGGGCACTGATCCCATTGGAACTTCTCCTTCATGTGCCTCAGGAAATTCTTGGGTTAAAGCTTCAATCTCAAACTCCTCTACATCAAGGGGGAAGAATTCTAAAGGCTCTTTGGGAGGCATTCTCCTCTTAGTTCTCTTATACCCTCTCCCTTATAATTTTGACCCCCGAGAGATTTGGTTCTAAGTACAACCCATTGGATATTCCTATCTAACACTAGTCTGGCTATTTGTTTGATATCCAATGTCTCCTCTGCATCCCAATTCATAGGGTCTAAGTTCTTGGTACCTATATTTTGTGATTCATATACAGGATCCAAAATTACACCATCATCTCATAGTGTTTTAGGAATGTCAACTTTGACCCCAAATTCTACCATAAGTGGGACATGCAACCTCTCATAATTTCTCGTCCTGAGGTCATATTCATCTTGGAGATCACTCCAAAAGTCCTCCAATAGGTTGAAATGTTTATCAAAGACTGAAGCAAGCAAGGAATTCATCTTTTTCTTTAGATCAAAATGCTTCTTGGTAGTATATAGGCCCAACTTCAAATGCATTAACTCATTATAAACAACCTTAGCTCCCACAAGGTGTGGGCAGCTGTACTCACCCAATTGCATGGGGAACTTGTGACAGCCTGTTTTATGCTTTATTCCAAACTTTGCATTGACCCCCAAAGCTTGGTAAACAAACTCCACTAAGACTATTCTATTACTGCAACACCTAGGGAGCAAGTGAGGATGACCCTCAAACCCAACTGGCCTGAAATAAGTAAATTTGGGGTACTGGATATACCAACACCCCCATTCTGTAATGAATGCCATGGCCTCCTAGCTTAGTCTATACCCTGCATGTCCATTAAGTTGGTTAATAACTACATACAAAAATGCATCATTAACTCTTCTAAAATGTAACTCAAAAATCTGCTTGGATAGCTGGTCATAATGGTTCCATACTTTCTTTTGCCCATCAGCTTCTCCCAATACTCCTACTCTATTTAATCCTAGAAAGATGCCTCCCCTTGCTGCTGCATAGACAACATAAGAGGTCATAAAGAAGCTCTTAGTTTCCCTCACTCTCATCAGCTGATTATGTATGCTCTCTGAGACAATCATAGGCCAATCAAATTGTTTCCTGCCATCCAATATTATTTGAATGAATGGAAACATCCATTCCTTAAAATGAAAAGCATCTCTCTTCCCAAAGACTGTAGATAAAGTCATGATAATATCTGCCACCTCTTTCTAGAAATCTGCCCTTTTTGGCTGATCTAAGAGCTTTGTTAGAGACTTCTTCTCTGTTCTTAACCATTTCTTGATTAGATGAGCCTTATTGGTCTCCTTGTGATTGTTGTATATTTCTAAAGCATTTTCCTCATTAAGCTATCCAAGATTCTTTGGATTAGGGACACTGAACATAAGTTAAAACATTTGAGGAGTCAAGTCTATGATCACATTGCCTTGTGAATCCACACATTGTCTAGTGGCTGGATTGTAAGCTCCAGTTGTTGTCATTATCAGCTCAGGGCATTGGGTTGATAGAGGAAACACAGTAATGTGAGCCAAACCAGACTTGACTATCCTTTCAGTTCTCCCTATCACCTCCTGAGAAAATTTCTCTAAGTACAACATCATAATTAAATGGACCCCATATTTGTGTCAGTTATATCGGCCCAATCAGATTCCACCTTGCTAGAAGTGACAGCAAGACCCTGATGATTATACCTCAAGGTATAATGGAGGTGTTCAGGTTTAACCTTTTTAGACTTAGTTGCTGTCTTTGAAGTTTTTTGTAGGATGACTCCTTTGAGAAGCTTCTCCTAATGCTCCAGACATCTTTTAGTTTCCTGCAATAAAAACCACAGATTAGATCTATAAGAAGTATAACATGATTAGAGATCTTACCCTTCCATACATACCGAAGGTGGAACCAAGCAGAAGACATCCTAAAAATTCTCCTTTAAAACCATTGTCAAGTTCAGAACCAGAATAGGCATTGATTTTGCAATAAACCATACAATAGGATTAGATTTGGAGTCGGTATGATAATCAGAATTAGAATTGGAATGGAAACCAATTTGGTACCATGAAGAAATTTCAAATTTATGTCTGATTCCAATTTTGGTTCCGCCTGTGTCAACAATATTGTTAAATCATGCTTCTGATTGGAAGCAGGATCAGAGATGGGATGAAAATGGTTATTGATACTTATTACAGATCAAGGTTAAAGATCAAAATCGATTCCGATTCCGATTCCACTCAAAATAATCACGATGTCACTTGCAACTTTAATAGGATAGCGGATGACATCCTAACCTAAAGACTAGGTCATGACAAATCGAGGTGGCTTAAAAATAACTGCACGAGACCATCCTCATATGACCGAGCAGAAACTGTAACAACTAGGGCATCATTTTCAATTTAAATAGAAACGCGCCAAAACCCTAATTTATAAACTCTCGACTTCAAATAATTAGGGCACAAACTTAACCCTATTCAAAAACTAATCAAGTCAATCTATAACAGAACCTGCAAGGAAAATAGTAAATCAACGAACCCCATAAACGTAGAGTAGCAGCTAATTTATGTCTCCAAAAAAACCAGGGCATCACAGTACGGTCACAACTAAAATGTGAAAACGACTATGGCAAAAACAAAATAACAAGAAAATCCAAAAAATTAAAAAGACAAAACAAAAACTAGAAAACAAAACAAAGAGAATATGAACAAAATGAACAACATGAACTCAAAAGAAAAACCAAGAGTCACAAATCCATGTGAACCAAAAACAACCAAACAGAACAAAATGCAAAACAAACAAAATGAAGAACAAAAACCCTACCTCCAAACGCAATAAAATAGGCTAGCCCTCTGATGTGAATCCACACGCAACTACCTCACTTTCGATTGAATCACGTGCTCAAACGTTCCACTACAACTCTAGTTCATCCTTAATCTTTAAATAGTGATGATAGAATCCAATTAATCAATAATTAAGGTTAAAAATGAAGCTTCATATGTGCATAGCACCTGTAATTAATGCCATAAATGCACCAGATCGGAGTCGAAACTACAAAGGGAACTGGCACATTACTGTCATGCGACTAAAGTAAAGTCAAACAACAAAACAAAATGATGGGATCAAAATCAGAATGGAAGTTGATTCAAAAAATTTGTCCAAGTTTCGAGTTTGGTTTTGGTTCCAGTTCTAGTTCCACCAACAAAGAAGAAAGAAAAAGCTAATAAAAACACAAAGACCGAAACAAGAAAACCCATCACCGGTCTTAAGTCCAAATGAACAAACCAAAAGGTAGAGGTAGAGGTGGAATGGGAACAAATTCGAGACTTAGAATAAACTTCAAACTTAACATCCTCTCCAGCTTCGACTCTGGCAAAGAAAACCGGGATCGGGATCGGAATGGAATCCGAAAAATAAGTTTTTAAACTTGATTTTGTTCCGGTTCCAGTTTCAGTAGAACAACAAAAGAAGAACAAAGTGTTGGAGAAAAAAAACTCCAAACTTTGTTCGAAAAAAAACCAAGGACAAAAACATAAAAGGGGGACCCATTTTGACCAAGGAAAAAGATGGGGTGGTTATGCAAGGCATAACATGACTGTAGGACCCATTATATTTACTGCTTTAGCATCGACAACGTCGTCATTGGTAATATTTTTTTTCTTGACCCAATATTTTCTCTTATCATTAGTTTGGTTCATGTTTGTGTTCTTGCTAGCATATTTAAGTTCACTTTTTGCAATAAGAGCCTTTTCCAGTTGAAATCCCTTTTTGACAAGGTCTATGAAGGTAGTGCAACAATGGACTTGCAAGTTGTATTTCAATGGTCCAACAAGATTTTGAAAAAACATGTTTACTTTCTCCTTTTCGGGTATCTCAATAGGACATGGACTTGCTAGACCTCGCCATCTTTGGAAGAATGGAATGAATGTTTCACTAATGTCCTCTTGAGTGGTCTTTCATAATGTAGCAATAGTAACATCAGTGTCAATGTTGTGGGAATAATTTTACGCAAATTTATTTGTGAGTTCCTTCCAATATTTTATCCCTTTGGGAAAGAGTGTGAACCAATCAAGTGTAGGAGTTGCGAGACTTCTAGGAAAGAGTTTCATCAAATAAGTGTCTTTGTATGTGATGTCTACATAATTGGTCATGAATTCTCTTATATGGTCAATGGGATTGGTATTTCCTTTATATTTGGAGAAATTTGGTACCACATATCCTGGATAGAATGGTGGCATGTGTAATATTGTATCAAATGGATATAGACATAAATCAAAGGATGTATTGGGCTTCTTGTTTGGTACTTGCATGTCCTCGACTTGTTTTTGTAAGGCAGAAAGTTGGGCCATTAATGCATCTACTATAGGATTATTGGTGGTGTCACACATGTTGGTAATTGATATCTCATAGATTCCCATCTATTGTGATGGTATGTTTTGATTTTAAATGTATTGATGTTGAGCATATTGAACATTTTGAGTTGGGATTTGTTGGTGTTGAGCATTTTGAGTGGGAATTCATTGTTGTGTATGAACATTGGATGCATATGTGGGAATATATGTCCCAACAGTGTTAAATTGTATTTGAGGAATTTTGTGCCCATGAAAATTTTGATGACCAAGTAGATTCATGTGTTGTGACACTTGGTTTCCTTGCCCAAATTTATAAATATGGCCATGTGGGAAATTAGTGTTTTGCCTTTGGTGTCCACTAGTGTTGGTATTGACTTGAGGGACTTGTGATGAGGCATTGGTTTTGGATGTAGGTCCTTGAATGGTAATTCTTCTTTTGTTTCTCCCAAAAGGGTTAGATGGAATTGTCATCATAGCATTGGAGGAGGACCCAAATGTGGACCCAATAGTTTGTGACACAATTCTCGATACTTGAGGCATTGATTGTGATGTGGTTTACGCTATGGTTGGTGCCCCCAAAGTAGATATGGTGTTGAATATATTGGTTGTGTTTTGAGTTGTAGATCCAATGTATGTAGTGTTTACTGTGTTTGTGGCATTTTGAGTTGTACCAATGGAGGTATTGCTAGCATTGTGTGGTGGTGTTGAAAGAGTTTGACCAGTTTCAGTGTCATGGTTAGGTGATGCTTCTCTCAAGGTATTAACATCAAATCCTTATGGAGATTCGGCTCCTTCATGTATAAGCATGGCTAAATACTATTATGGATCTTGTAAGAGCAATTCTTCTACAAAGAAATCCACTTTGGGGTTTTGGGTAGTAGCTTCTATGTCTTCCATGTACACTTTTTCATTTTCATCTCTATGCATGAATTGTTCAAAGGGATTGTTGCATGATGAAGAGACAATTTTTGTGTCATTAAAGGGATTGTTGGAAGTTTTCCCCATGTTGGTTTTGTTGTGAATGGTTTTTAAGTCACTATGATAGTTGTAAAGATTGTTTCCTTGTCCAAAGGGGTCTGTTGCTCTTCTCTTTTTTTGTAGTCTAGTCTCAACCATGTAATATTTTCTCAAATAAAAGAGGAATAATGTGAATGATATGAATCAAATTCTATGTATGAGAATGATATGACACTAAATCTATGTTTTTTGGATTTTTGGTTATAAGGAGACAATGCTAATGCAACTATGTTTTTGGTCTTTTTGGAATAAGGAGTGTAATAATGTATGATGCAAGGTGACAATGTTGTCTAAAGAGAAGGTCCAACACAAAGTGATAATGAGGACTAAATGGAATTTCTAATGGAAAATGATGAGATACTAAATTATTGGGGTATGCTATGACAATGCAAATGGAAATACAAGGCACAAGAAAACTCTGAAAGATAATCAACTTTGGGAGATTTTTAGAAGAGGTTGTCTAACCATCCAAATTTTGACCAATGTTTCAATTTTGATTGTCAAAGGACTTTTTGTAAGACCAAGTGAAGTGACAAAGTGACAAGGTGAGTTTCCCAAACTAGACTTATGAGTTGGAAATATCTCACATAAAATGATAAAGACTAACAAAAATGATTTTTGACTTGGTCCAATGACAATCTACTTTTGAGGCAAGGGTTTCACAAAGTATGGGAAGTCTACCTATTTTAAATTTTGTAAAGATGAAGACTTGAGAGTTTCTCTATGCTGAAAATGATTGTGAATCCTAAGATGCAACTAAGATTTTGCAATGGTAAGCCTATGGTAACAACTAAATGCCAACTAAAAGATGGATAATTCAAGAAAATATTTTTTCGTTTTTGCACAAAGACCACTAAGAAAGGATGTTGAGAAACAAACTCAAAATTTTTGATTTCGGACTAGGACAATAATAGGTTTTTTCCAAAGTGACAGGCATATGCGGTGTTTCAAATAGTAGTTGTGTTGCAAAGGATTAGTGTGTTGTTTCAGATATCAGATGTGCTAGAGTTATCAAATGCCTTGTTCCAGACAACAAATGTGATTTACAAAGGTATATGTGTTGTTTTGTGTAGCAAGTGTGTTCCAGAACAATCGCATGTGTGTTACAAAGTCTTGGTTATGTTGCAGTTTGAATAAGGACTAGTTTTCTTGTAATTTTGACAAATTTGTGAAGTTATTTTAATTTTATTATGATTTTCCATATTTTCAAAGGGTGTTTTATGTGTTCATTAGATCAAAAAACATTAGGAAAACACTTGGTTTTGTCTTGAATTGTTGGAGACAAGCACATTGAAAACAAGCACAAATCCTAAGGTTGGCAAGGACTATATTCACTAGGTTCCCACTTGGATTAACTAGTTGTGCTTATTCTTAGTGGATGACTTAGAAGCTTGGCCACATTGTCTCCACTCCATGACACTCACTTCTCGGGTCAACCAAGCTTTGAGTTCTCATGAATCTCCCATGAAAAACTCTTCATCTCTACTAAGAACTACGAAAATGTGGGACGGATTCAGAGGTTTGACCTCTTGCACCAACAAATAGAAGGATTTTGGCAATCTAAACAAAGGTTTTTAGTGAATACTTAGGGACATGGCACCTCGCAAGCATCCAACAAGACACTTAAGGATTTAATCACTCTACAAGGGGATCTTATGCATTTTATAGTAGGTATGCTATTTCGAGTGACACTGCATAGCTAAGGCCTACATACCATGAGGAATAGTTTAGTCTTATCCTTTTATATATCGACCTAAGTGAAAAACCAATTGGATTTTTTCCCTCTTTTGAGGTAGGCCCCTCTAAAGGTAACACAAAAGAAAAATGAAAACTTCATTTTTGATCATCCAAGATCGCACAAAGGCACAAGGAGAGTGAATACACAAATATTTCATTCCACACTCACAATATTATTCATTTTAACGCCCAAATTGAAATATGTGGGTGGTAGAGCAACAACCCCTAAGTTTTTTTTATTCTTAAGATCGTAGCAAGGCATGAAAGAAGTGCATAGACACTAAGGAATTATTACTACACCACAAGACACCTCAAACACTCTTTCATTTTAGCCCAACTTATATACACAAAAATTAGCATCTACATGCTAGAAACAAGGTAGATGAATCAACACTTCTTAGCTTGTATGATTCGACTCAGCATGGAAAACAAAAGGTGGCAGAATTCAAACTTAATACTCAACAAAATAGAATAGTAGGTCATTTTATTCAAAGACAAAAAGAATTCATTTCAAATATGCAAGGTAAATGACCAAATAGGTCAACTTAATTCATGCCAAAATCTACTTGAATTATTCTCCCATTTACTTTGGTTTCCATCGTTGGGCAGAGCTCACAAAATAGACTTCTAATGCAATTCAGATATTCAAAATTTGGCACCACGTAAACTTCTTATATGTTCTTTTGGTTTTTTCAGATTTATGACTGAGTCAAAGCTTTTATATGCACAATTCTAATAGCTTTAAATACTCTTGACTGAGTCTTTTATCTATTCCCACACACCCTTTATTATATTGTGTTCTATTTTCAATCTTGATAACTCATAATAAATGATTATAGTGTTGCCCCCACTTCTCTTATTTCATGTGCTATCATTGCACTGCCCTTGATGGATTTATACATCATTTAGATAACATTTTAAATTCTTTATATTATATGCGCTATATCATAAAATGTGTGCTTTAGACAATAGTCTCGCACCATCAAACACTTATATAATAATATATATTACATATGTAATATATATATATATGTATATATATATATTTATTTATATACATATGTAACTTCTCATGCTAATATATATGTATATATATATATATATATATCAACTTACAAATTCATATATTACATCATTGAATATTTGAATGCATATAAGCATATTATTACTTTCCATACAACAATATTATAAGTGTTTATATATACACATATACAAACACATATATATATACTATTGTACTCGTATGGACATTTTCATCACATCAATTCAAACATGTATATTAATATATATACCATTTCTTCCATAAACATTCACATGTGTATAAAAATACATTAAAAGTCATACACACTCATATACATATATATAAATATTTATATATGTGTGCATATGTTACATTAATGTAACAACATACATATAAATTAATATATGTATATAATACATATTTATATATATAACATTGTTTAAACATTCAAGATTGAGTACTCATAGTCATATATTCATCGATTGTATATACATATACTTCATCGATTAGAACACAAAGAAGAACATATATTCAATTCATAAGTTCAACCACACAAATCAATCCACGAAAAAATCTATCTCAATCAAGGGAAACTACCTAATTATTCCAATAAGTCAAGACTATGACCAAAGGCACTTAACCGATTCATGGACTAACCCAACTCAAGTAGACCAAATTAGAATGTCAGTGTGTGTGATAGCTCAGTATTGGCTTATTAATGGTTACCAAACCAAAACCTTCTCTTGAGTGATACTTCCCCTCCCTTCTAGAGGTTTGAACCTATACCTGCATCCAACTCAATATTTTGCTATGGTAGTTAAATGTTCACATAAAACATCAAAATATTCACATTACAATTCATATTCATTGTACTACATCAATATAGAAATAATTAATCCTTGAAAGCAATAACATTTTAATATCTATTTCAATATTTCATTCATTAATCTACCATTTCAAAATCATTATCTACATTCATCATCCTATTTACTCATGTAGGTAAAATTAACTTAGTAAAAATAATACGGGGTGTAACATCCTTCCCCCCTTGTTAATCATCATCCTCGATGATCTAAAATACTTTTACATATTGATAAAGTCAACTTAGGGTTTTTGTTTCCATTTTCCAAATCGACCAGGAAATAAGTATATTCCCATCTAACTTTATCTCTTAGAATGACCCTTTGCAATCTTGTCCTTCTTGGACCATGCACTGAGTGATTTGTGCTAACATACAGGGAGAGCTTGTGTGCTTCACACATACTTTCCCTTAGAGAGCTATACTTCATAATCATATTAAATCCCTTGTACTTTGTAACCACAATAGTGACCATATCTTATATGACACTTATACCTTAGTGACTGGTAAACATGTTCTTATTGGCTAATGAATTTATCCTTAGTGTAACCCAAATAGATAAGGAATGTCAATGTATTTTACCCTAAACATGGGTCCCATCCTTTCTTTTGGTGTACGCCATCAGATAACTTAGAAGCCGAGACCCACCATCATTAACACATCCACCTACCTTAAGCATACTAGTATTTCCCTTGACTACTTTCCATCTTGAGCATAACATTTCCCTTAGACACCTGTCATTTCTAAGCAAATGACACTGGTTCTTATTTCAAGCTTTGTACCATCAAATTTTCTTTGATTGTTCGATCTCTTATCCCATTTTGACAACATTTTTGGTTCAAGGTTAATAGTATTTTTTATAGCTTAATAGAGATTCAAACCCTTTTATCATATCATGACCAAATTTTAATGATGGAAGTTTATTGAAATATAAGTATTACACAAATCCTCCATGATTTGATGTATCCCTTTTGCCTAGCTGGCTAACTTAAAGTTATAAATTGAGCATCCATTCAATTGAATTTTCATAAGATGATCATGGTTTACAAAAAACCTAATGTCACTTGTGTGTCCCACTCTGAGATAACCTTCTTAGGAACATTAAGCAACTACTTTTTCACAATATGATGTTTTAGGATTGCTATCCTATCAATCAATTTTTTTTAATCATAATTCGCTACCTTGGTGAATCTATCCACAATAACATTATGTCAGTTCTATTGACATAGAAAGACAAAACTATTCTTGTGATCTACCACTTTCCCTCCAGAATTCCATGGGACTATACAAGCCCTACCATTGATGACATCCTATCATCATCTACCAACATATTGGATAATAATATGATACATACCTTGCAACATTATACTCTATCCCCTTTTAGATTATAATGGTTCTTCATCTGATAATTTTTTTCATTCCCTTGTGTACCTAAATAAGACATCAATTTAGCTCATTTATTCTTTGATTTCCCAAAATTTTGGGTACATAGATTCCTTCTCTAGTTCACATTAGTCCCTCTTGTCTAAGCGAAAAACCTCTTCTATGAACTTATGCCATATTTGGCTCTCAAAATATAATATTTAAATATTAAAGGCAAAGATAAACTCCTTCCTCTTAGGACTTCCAGATATTAAATTTCTTTCACCCTTTAATCCTTCCCAAGTTGTAATCCAATTCTCATCTCAATCTATTTCTTCTGATGAGCATTTATACTAGTTCGAGTAATAATTCTCATTTGATCATGCTGACTCAATATTATCTTCCAAAATATATCAGCAATAATTACATATTTAGCTACCAAGCATTTACATTCCTTGTTAACTCTAGGTTAGAAATATATAATTCTTCCATTAATGATTCCATAGGTGATAATTTGTCCTTTCATGATTTAGCATACCGCCTATCTTTTTCTAAGGCATCAACAATAATAACAATTGATCTTCTAACTCAATTATGTATATAGTTGTGTTATAAATATTTATTTCTCATTGGTCACAATCCTTGACCTTTCCACTACCTTTCACTTAGTAGTTCCAATAACTTATCTTTTATCCTTTTCAAGCTTATTGTGGTTATTGAGGACAAGAATTCAGTTGAGTCATGACTTACAAAGAAGTCAAAAGTTCTTCCAAATTGAACTTCATTTCATATCCAAATTTATCTACTCTTCCTCTTTCCCCATTAGTGTCTCCATGATATTAGATCATCCTAATAGTTGATCTCTTAACAATCATCTGTTCTCTTCAAATTGGTTGAATTAATTTAGCATTCTTTGTTGTTGGCTCATCATAGTTGAATGGTTGTTATCTACCTTACTTAACCTTAATAATTACACCTCATACATACCTTTTTGTTTCCAAAAATGGTTCATCATCACCTTCTAATCTCTTAGTTTCAATAGTTGAATCCCTAGTAATGATATCTAATGAATAATCAACAACTTTACAAGCTAAGAGGTTCTCTAGTGTTTCGTTCCAATTATTTTCTCCATGTATACATATGGCCTTTTGACCATATCCAATTCCTCATTACAACATATTCAAATGATTACTTAAAGATCTAACATAAATTTACTTTCATTTGACAAGTTGGTAGGTTCAATTTATGCTATTAATTGAGCCTTTGTCAGATTTAATCCATAATTTTTTTAGTTTCCAAATAACAATCATCTTTCCAAGTGATTTTGTCCCGATTCTTGATAACTTTATTTTCTCATAACTTTAGACTCTTTGAAATTTTTTGTCCCTAATCAATCCAAATTCCTTGACTCTTTGCAACTACTAATTGCTATCAATAAGGGGGTTATTTCAATTCTTCATATCCCTTAGAGTCATTCAAATAATTTCATAGAATGAAGGTACCCATCAGTAGACCTCCATAACCCTCCTACTAAACATGGTTGCATAATATTTTGCAATCCAAGGTGTATCTTACTAAGTTGTTGGTTTAGGAGTTTTCAACTTTGGAGACAATTCTTTCCTAGTCCCAAAATTAAACAAACTTTTAGGAATCTCAACTTCCCTTTTTATTTCCACTTTTTTCTTTTCCTCTTTCCATCTTGGCATAAGAAATTTTTCAACCACTATCTTCTGATAGGGTTTACACATCATTTGCGTAATGAGCTCATAGGTTTCATAGTTGAAATTGGTATCTCTCATACCACATGTAACATGCCCATTTTTCTACTCCAAAGAGTTTTCAATGATTTAACCACAAGAAAAATTATTCACAATGTCATAACATAGCAATATATTTTTTCTCTTTAATACTAATATTTTATGCACATTTGAAATCAACACTATTCCAAACTTCCATTGCATTACATTGCGATATAGCAATAATTCATCTTTCTTATTTCATTTGACGAAATGTTACAATATTTCCAAAGAAATGATTTCATAATCTAGATACAAAATAAATTTTCCATATTTCAAAGAAATAGATACAAGATATAGACCTAGATCATCTAATCTTTGGCACTAGAATAGAAATGATCGAAGAAATCTCCTTTCAAATCTTGGCTTTCCAACTAAGAGGAGAAGCATCACTCAAGCACTTTTTGTCATCCATATAATTTTTGCGGTACCTGCACATCTACCACATATTTTAAGATGGCCCTACCCTTCAATGAATATTTTGGTTCGAAAACCTCAAAATATTAGCCATTCCTGAGTTGGTGTTGTGTCCCACATAACTAGAACTTTATCATATGACTCATCTATGTTCTATGTGTATGACAATCTTGGAATAGCATGGAAAAAGGTTACACAATGAATTGGAAGGATAACCAATGGTGAATTACACCACTTTGGCCAAAGTATTCATCACCTAGTACTTCGAGTGGATTTCACATGCTCACCAACCATTCTAGCTCGATTTGTTAAGATTATTCATATTCTATGCATAGGAAATTCCCTCCATTGGGTAATATTTAACCCCAAGAACAACCTTTATACACTAAGTTCACTATGACTCATCCAATAGGTAAAACATGTGTTTCCATAACCTTCCAATTCAAATATAGCTTTAGCTTTATAAACTCTACTCTATTGAAGTAGATAATACTATATATTTAAGCTATTCCCTTCATTGGGTCATCCTAACCCCAAGATTAACCTATGAACCCCTCATGGACCTAACTTACGAATATCTTTGTAACAAATAACTTCATAGTATAAATTATATCTACGTAAGTTTCATTTTATCATAGAATAAATATGTTGCAAGATGGTGTGTTCCTTCATCTCCTTTGTGCAGTGTGATGCTTGGGTTCGTGACATGGCTTAACCGCCTCCTGTGGATCTTATATATAGATCTAGTAGTTGTATCAAGAATTGAAATGTTGATCTTTTGGTGCAACGACAACCACAAATGTAACAATTGGTATTAGAGTTGAGGTCACATGTTTGAACCCCTAGCTAGCATTGGGGAGGATTTTTGCAAGATGGTGTGTCCCCTGGTCTCCTTTTTGCAGCGTGACACTTGGGTTCATGACATGGCTTAACCACCTCTTGTGGATATTGTATAAATCTAGTGATTGTATCGAACATTGATAGGTCGATATTTTAGAACAACAAAAACCACCAATGTAACAAAATACTCATCATTAAATGACTCAATTCAGGAATATATCACTTCAATATATGATTCAAAAGTATATCCTTGTCAATAAATGACCTTAGTTCAAAGGTATGACATCAACAATAAATGGCCTCAATCAAAAGAATAATCATATCAATAAAAGTATATTCAAATATAGTTTCATGGAAATAAAGTGGCTTCATGTCAAGAGTATAAAACAACCAACTTAGTAGGGTTATCCCACCTATGGCTCCAATCAAATAGTAATTCACAAATTCAAGTGATCAACCTAATCACATGGGTTAACCTTACCCTTATTTTACCCTATTCTCTAGATAATACTAGCAATCAATGATCAGTTTGATCCTATAGGTTATTCTCATCCTATGTGCTTAAAAAAGGATCAAATAAGCAATTCAATAAAATAGGTTATTCTCAACCTAGGGTTTCAATCAATATTCAAGTAAAGCAACAAACAAATGATCATTCCAAAATAGATTGTCTACATGGATCGAATGATGTTACATCCTATCAATGACAACACATATTTCATACCATTACTATTGTTGTGTTGCTAGTCTTATTGTTCTAAAGGTTTTCCTAGCATTTAAGCTAACAAAGCCAAGTCATCTCAAGAAATTGTTATGTTCTACATTTCTCATTTTACTCTTCATATGTATAGTATAGACTAACTATGTAAAACAAAAACATATCATATAAAATCCCATATAGGGTAAATACAATCATTAACCTAATAGATAGGTTCCATCAAAGCAAGTGATAACCAAGAATGTTCAAACATGATCAAACAAATCATAGAATCATTCCAAAATCAAACATAAAAGAGTAAGTTTCAACATGACTGTAATACAAAGCTCCAATTCAATCTAGCTAGTTTTCGATCCTAGCCCCCTCAAACATCTTATATCTTGGAAAAAAATCACATCCACTCTTTCAAATAGCCTCACAAATTCTCTCACCAAAACCCTTTCATAACCTCTCTAAAACTCTCTCACAAAACTTAGAAAAATAGAGCAGATCTCAAAAAATAACAACAAAGTGCTGATATGCATCCATTTGAGGTAAAGAATGCCTCTTTATATACACAAAAATAAGCATCTATAGGTTAGAAACAAGGTAGATGAATCAACACATCTTAGCTTGTATGATTTGACTCAGCATGGAAAATAAAAGGTGATAGAATTCAAAGTAAATACTCAGCAAAATAGAATAGTAGGTCACTTTATTCAAAGTCAACAAGAATGTATTTCAGATATGCAAGGTAAATGATCAAACAAGTTGACTCAATTCATGCCAGCATCTACTTGACTTATTCTCCCATTTACTTTGGTTTTCATCATTGGATAGAGCTCACAAAATAGACTTCTAATGCATGTAGATATTCATAATTTGGGGCCACATAAACCTCTTACATTCTTTTGATGTTTGCAGATTTATGACTAAGTCAAAGAATTTAAATACAATTCTAACAACTTTCAATACTCTTGATTGAGTCTTTTATCTATTCCCATGCACCCTTGATTATATTGTGTTCTATTTGCAATCTTGATAACTCATAATAAATGACTGTAGTGTTGCCCCCAATTCTCTTATTTCATGTGCAATCATTGTGTTGACCTTGATGGATTTATACAACATTTAAATAAAATTTCAAAGTCTTTATATTATATGTGCTATATCAGAAATTATGCGCTCAAACATATACTATGCGATTTAGAAAATAATCTAGTGCCATCAAACACTTATATAATAATATATATTATATATATAATACATATACATATATATATTTATATACATAAATATGTCTCATGCTAATATATATGTATATATATATTTCAACTTACAAATTCATAGAATACATCATTCGATATTTGAATGCATATATGCATTTTATTACTTTCCATAAAACAATATCACATGTGTGTATATATATATACACATATACACATATATTTATACTATTGTACTTGTATGTGTTAGTGTTTCTTAGATCAGATTATTTAATCAATTGAACAAAAGAAATGCAACACATAAGACAATGAACACAACAAGATACCCTGGGAAAACCCTCCTCTTGAGGGAGAAAAACCCAGCAAATATATCTCTTATATATTGAAGGAATAAGAGCAGAAATCTGCTTGAACTCAGGCCCAACACAATGCCGAATTTGATACAATGAATAATAGCATCTCTCCTAGATGCAAAGATACAAATGAATATGTTTCTCCTTGAAATCGGTCTGCTGCTACAAAATGATGATCTGCTGTTCAAGTATGAACTTCTTCTAGGAATGCGAATCCAAGTATGAGCTTCTTCTATGACTGCGAACCCAAGAATGAGCTTCTTCTATGACTGCGAATTCTGCTCTGCCAAAATAGCGAACTTCTTTGTGTATTCGAATGTGTATTAACATCAAAAGGTAACCTTGTATATATACCTTCTTGGCGCCTCTTCATATAGGTCGGCCTTTTGATAAATATTTAATAACAAATAAAGTCGGCCAGAATAAGTACATGATGTAACTTAAATATAAGGTCGGCCCATGTACTTAATATGTGTCTAGTGAAGACCGACGCTGCATTAACATCAACACTCCCTCTCAGCTAGGGATGAACTTCCATCTGCACAAGACACATTATGTTAGAATGAAAACAAAATAAAATATCACCTCAACGTGATATTAACCATTATGGCTACTCCCATAGATGGTAAAAACTCATCACGGATTCTCTCACGTGATGTTGTCATGGAGTCACACACATGACATCCACCATAGCTTCTCCCAGAGGGTGGAAACAAGGGCTTTCACCTCAACTCTCTCTCATCAGAGAATTGCATTATCAAGGACTTACACCTCAACTCTCTCTCAGCAGAGAATTGTATTAACAAGGGCTTGCACCTCAACTCTCACTCAGCAGAGAGTTGCATTCTCAACAAGGATCACTGATTACTGAGACTCTTTCTCAGTCAAGGCTGCATTCTCCACCATACCAAGTTTCTCTCGGAAGTATACAAACTTCATCCTGGCGAGAGGCTTGGTGAGAATGTCTGCCGTTTGCTCTTCAGTGCTGATATACCTCAACTGTATAGCTTTCCTTTGCACCATATCTCTAATATAGTGGTACTTGATCTCAACATGTTTTGTTCTGTCATGAAACACAGGATTGACAGAAAGCTTCACACAGCTTTGATTATCACAGTGTATGATAGTAGGCTCCATTGATTGACCAAACAATCCTGCAAGGAGCTTACGAAGCCACACTGCCTCACGAGCTGCCACACAAGCTGCAATATACTCTGCTTCAGTTGTACTCAAGGCCACTGAAGACTGTTTCCTGCTACACCAGGAGATCATAGCAGTCCCCAAACTGAAGCAACAACCAGAAGTACTCTTCCGATCTGAGACACATCCTGCCCAATCAGAATCAGTAAAACCATGCAGCTCCAAATCCACATTTGAAGAATATCTCAACCCATATCCAATTGTGCCACATAAATATCTCAGGATATGTTTAGCTGCTACAAGATTTATTTGCTTTGGTTCACACATAAACTGGCTAAGTGCACTCACTGCATAGCAGATATCAAGTCTAGTGTTAACTAGATACATCAATGAACCAATCAACTGTCTATACATCATAGAATCCACTGGTTCTGAACTAGCTGCAGCTTCTTTCAACTTATCTAAATTAGACTCCATGGGTTTAGACATGGGTTTGCAGTCAAGCATACCAAACCTTTTGAGAATGTCAACAGTATACTTGCCTTGACTTAGAATCATCTCATCTGGCTTTTTCCAAACTTCTAAGCCAAGAAAGTAATGCATAAGACCTAGATTCTTCATCTCAAACTCTGAAGCTAATTCCTTCTTACATTTTAGTATTAGATGTTCTTCACCAGTAATGATCAAGTCATCAACATATAAAACTAAAATCAATGCTTCACCATTTACTACCTTGAAGTAGAGGTTAGAATCTGCATCATTCTTTGAGAAACCCAAACTTGAAAGGTACTGATCAATTCTTTCATACCAAGCACGAGGAGCTTGTTTAAGACCATACAAGGCCTTCTTCAACTTGCAGACATGAGATTCTTTCTCATGTACCTCAAATCCTTCTGGTTGCTCAATGTAAACCTCTTCTTCTATTATGCCATTCAGAAAAGCTGTCTTTACATCCATTTGGTGAATCTTCCATCCTCTAGATGCGGCAATAGCAATGATGGTTCTAACAGACGTGTAACGAGCCACAGGAGCAAAAGTTTCTTCATAGTCAACTCCCTCTTTTTGTGAGAACCCTCTAGCCACAAATCTAGCCTTGTGTTTCTCAATGCTCCCATCAGCTGCATGCTTGATCTTGAAGAGCCACTTAGAAGACACCACAGATTTGTCTTTGGGTCTAGGGACTATATCCCAAACATCGTTCTTAAGTATAGACTGATACTCCTCAATCATGGCATCTTTCCATACTTGTTGACTAGAAGCTTCTTCAACATTTGAAGGCTCTGACTCAATAATCTGACTCATCAAGGCAACATAGCTAGAGAACTTGTGAGGTCTCTTGCTTTCTCTGAAGGCTCCTCTTGGAGCTACAAACCTTTCTGCTTCCTGCATTGTCCTGCGAGCCCAAAGAGGTCTTTTCTTTCCAATCACAATGTCTAGAGGCCCATCAGTAGGATCCAAAGGCTCAGCTGGATCAATATCTTCTTTAGGTTCTGTATCCTCCTTCAGATTCTCTGGGATATGGTCAACTTCCATATCTTGAGGAGGTTCTTCTTCATCGACCTCCATCGGAGTGCCTTTGGACTTTCTATAAGCAACATCTTCCTCAAATGTGACGTCTCTACTAATCTCAATAGACTTCTGTCCTGGAATGTAGATCCTGTAAGCTTTTGATGTCTCACTGTAGCCTACAAGAATTCCTTTCTTCCCAGAAGGTTCTAGCTTTGTTCTCTTTTCCTTTGGAATATGAACATAGACTGGACAGCCAAAGATCCTCAAATGACTAACTTCAGGCTTCACGCCTGAGAATGCTTCTTCAGGAGTTTTATTCTCTAAGATCCTGTGGGGACTCCTGTTTTGAACATAGACGGCTGTTCTTGATGCTTCAGCCCAAAAAGAGATTTGTAAGTCTTGATCATGGATCATAGCTTTCACTGCTTCCACAATAGACCTATTCTTCCTTTCAGCAATACCATTTTGTTGTGGATTATAGGGAACACTGAACTCCCTCTTAATCCCTGCTTCAATACAAAAGTCTCGAAAAGTGCCAGAAGTGTATTCTCCACCATTATCAGATCTTAATACTTTGATCTTCTTCCCAGACAGATTTTCAATCTGCGCTTTGAATTCTCTAAATCTTACTAATACTTCTTCTGATTCTTTCGATCTCAAGAAATAAATCCAAGTCTTTCTAGAGTAATCATCAATGAAAATAATATAATACAAGAAACCACTAGATGATGCAATAGACATTGGACCACACAAATCAGAATGAATGAGATCAAGAATACATTTAGATCTACTTTCACTAGAATGGAACATACCTTTTGTGTTCTTGCCTAGGGCACATCCCTTGCATGTACCTTCATGTTCTTGATCGAATTTCGGAAGACTGGTGACCATCTTCTCCATGATAGGTAGAGCACGAAAGTGAATGTGAGCCAATCTTCAATGCCAAAGATCACACATGCTGGTACTGTTATGCACAAGTGCTTGAAGAGGACGAGTGCACAGCATGTAGAGACATTCATGTCTAACTCCAATCACTTGAGCAGATTTGAAGCTGGAGTTCTTTGCCCATATAAGAACTTTCCCTTTAGAGAAGGCAACTTGATAACCTTTGTCTTCTAATGCTGAAATTGAAACAAGGTTCCTCTTTATCCCTGGTACGAACAGTACATCATTCAATTCCAAAGAAATTCCAGAATCCAAGTGAAGAGTGGAATTTCCAAACCCTTTTACAGAATATCTAGCATCATCTCCAATAACAACTTGATCACTAGAGTTGCTTTCCATTAAGTTTGAAAGGTGACTTCTGAATCCGGTGATGTGTCTAGAAGCACCACTGTCAATCAACCAAGTGTAAGAGTCAGTAGAAACATTGCTAGACAAGGCTGAATAAAATAGATAATTACTGGAGTCCTTTTGTGGAGTGACTTCTTCAACATCTGCAGTGGCAACTTGAAGCTTAGGTCATTGAGGGCACACCCTCGCAAAGTGACCATACTTATCACAACGAAAACATTGAATCTTGGACATGTCTCGTTTTCTTTTGAAGGTAGGAGCATCATCATTTCCATCTTCTCGATTCCTTTTGAAGAATCCTTTCTTAAGGCCTTTTCCTTTGTTTGATGAATGAGAGGTAAGAACTTGTAATTCTTCATTCTTTGAGCTTTGACCAATCCCCCTTGCTGTTAGTCTTGACTCTTCTTGAATGCAATCAATCCTCAATCGATCAAACTTAGGAAGTTCGGATCTTGCACTGATTCCTTGGATGAATGCCTCCCATGAAAGCGGAAGACCATTGAGAGCAAGCATAGTCAGTTCTTTATCATCAATCATGTGTCCAATAGTGGAGAGCTGATCTTTTATCTCTGAAATCCTCATGAAGTATGTAATAACAGATTCTCCTTTCTCCATTTTCACATGATGAAGTTGTTGCTTCAGAGCAAGGGCACGACTGGTGTTGTTGATTTCGTACATCTCTTCCAAGGTTGTAAACATCTCTCTTGCTGTATCCAACTTGAAGATAATTGGTACAATATGATCTTTGACGGAATCAACCAATGCTTTCTTTGCCCTAGTGTCTTTCTTCCTCCATTGCAGCTTCTCTTCTTCCCCCTCAGGTTCGGGAACTTTTGTTTTCACAAACTCAGCCAAATCATTCTCTTCCAAGGTTAGCATGAACCTGAATCTCCATGATATGTAGTTCGAGATCCCTTCGAGTCTATCCTCGATTTTCAGACCGTTCACCATCTTGAGAAATTTGGAAGATAGACTAAAAAAGAATAAGTGTTGCGAACTAAATCTGATCACGATCTTTTTCACACCCGCTCTGATACCATGTTAGTGTTTCTTAGATCAGATTATTTAATCAATTGAACAAAAGAAATGCAACACATAAGACAATGAACACAACAAGATACCCTGGGAAAACCCTCCTCTTGAGGGAGAAAAACCCAGCAAATATATCTCTTATATATTGAAGGAATAAGAGCAGAAATCTGCTTGAACTCAGGCCCAACACAATGCCGAATTTGATACAATGAATAATAGCATCTCTCCTAGATGCAAAGATAGAAATGAATATGTTTCTCCTTGAAATCGGTCTGCTGCTACAAAATGATGATCTGCTGTTCAAGTATGAACTTCTTCTAGGAATGCGAATCCAAGTATGAGCTTCTTCTATGACTGCGAACCCAAGAATGAGCTTCTTCTATGACTGCGAATTCTGCTCTGCCAAAATAGCGAACTTCTTTGTGTATTCGAATGTGTATTAACATCAAAAGGTAACCTTGTATATATACCTTCTTGGCGCCTCTTCATATAGGTCGGCCTTTTGATAAATATTTAATAACAAATAAAGTCGGCCAGAATAAGTACATGATGTAACTTAAATATAAGGTCGGCCCATGTACTTAATATGTGTCTAGTGAAGACCGACGCTGCATTAACATCAACAGTATGGACGTTTCCATCATGTCGATTCATACATGTATATTAATATGTATTTATATATATTATATATATACCATTGCTTCCATAAACATTCACATGTATATAAACATACGTTAAAATAGTCATACACACATATATACATATATATGAATATTAATATATATGTGCATATGTTACATTAGCGTAACAACACACATATACATTAATATATTTATATATTGTACTATGTGAGGGGGAGAACGTTAGACCAAAAGATAGATCAAAACATGCTAATCTAAGAATCTAAGCTAAGATTAAACACATTAATCTAAGACCTAAACCTACACAAACGAAATGAAACTAAGTTATCCTAACATGCATAAACGAATCTATGATTGCAAAATGAATGTGTAAAATAACATAGCATTACCATCTTGTAGTGGAGTGTATTCACCTAATGTTGGGTTGTTCTTATCACCATGAAGCCTCCAAATTTCTTGTGCAAAAGCTTGATGAGTGACTGTTGTGTTTGGTTGATCGAAGAAAATGGTGAAGCTTTTTTCAATGGTGTTATTAACAACACTTCATTTCTCAATGTATGTTGATTCTCCAATCCTTACTCATGAGGAAGGGGGTTTGTTATATAGAAGATGTGATTTGAAATGAATGATCAAGATCGTGTTGAAGAATATCTAGATCAATGGTCAGAGTGTGTTGAGAGGAATTAGACATGAGAAAATTGTGCAAAGTTGATTGCACAATTTGTGTGATTGAGAAATAGATTGGCCACTCAAGGATGTGATTGATCAGTTAATAGATTCAGATTGATCAGTCAAGAATGTGATGGCTTAGTTAGGAATGTGATGGCTTAGTTAGGGAATTGATGGCCTGGTTAGGAATTGTGATTAATTAGTTAACAAAATATATTGTTTAGTTAACAATTTGGATTGATCAGTTAACAAATTAGATTGCTTAGTCAACAATCGTAATTTACTCAATCAGAAAGTGGGTGAGGAATATGAATTAATTGATTTAATTAATTAATTCCTTTTTGGAGTTAAATGTGTAAATCAAGTTTGAATTTTGCAAACAAAGTTGCATTAGTTTGATTTGATTTTTGATAATTGATTTGAATAGTTTGATTTAATTATTCAAATTTTGGACAAAAAGTGTTGTAATTAAATATTATTTAATAATTTAATCCACTTAGGAGAATAAGGTGATTTAGTGATGTAATTAAATAATTACCATTATTTAATCAATGAGGATGAAATGAGTTGAGATTATGACTTTATTAAACAAATATGATTTATTTAATTGGTCAAAATGATGAAACATGAATTAGTCAAATAATGTTGTTTTATTTAATCAATAGAGGAATTATGGTTTTCTAGAGTTTATTAAATAAATGAAATTTATTTAATTTGTCTGAAATAATGAAAAAGTGAATTAATTAAATAATGTTGTATTATTCAATTAATAGAGGAATTAGGGTTTTGATGTCGTTTTGGTGTGGTGCAATGTGGGAATGTTGTGGTATGATTTTGAGATGTTCTAGGGTGATTCCGAGATATTATAAGATGTTCTGAGACAAATACGAGTCATTCTGAGATGTTACAAGATGATTCTGAGTCATCTTGAGATGTTACAGGATGATTTCGAGTCATTCTGAGATGTTATGGGATGATTTCAAGTCATTTTAGGATGTTATGAGAAAATTTCACATCATTTTGAGATGTTACGAGATGATTCTGAGTCATTATAAGATGTTAGGGGACAATTCTAAGTTATTCCAAGATGTTATGGGATGTTGTTTGATGTTGATTAAGGTTGTTTGATGTTGTTTGGTGTTGTTTGATGTTGTTTGATGTTGTTCAGTGCTATTTGATGTTGTTTGGTGTTGTTCAATGTTGTTTTATGTTGTTCGTGGTGTGCGATAAGTGTCAAGTCAATTTTACACGTTTACATTTTTCCCCTCTTTGATACAAAGTACTGGTTGCTTTGTTTCAAGGTTTCTATTTTTAAGATCAATTTTTTTGAAAAAAATTTATGCCCCACTATGCCTCAACATTCAATGGAATGGTGGTAGGACTTTGTGCTGCCCCCTCGAAAGGTTGACCAGAAAAATTCACGCTTTGAGGTCAGGCTTTGACACTATTGTACTATCATTTTTGATGTTTTCAGATGAAATGTTATATGAATATATGCACCGTTTCTCATTCTGATGTTTTCCAAAGCTTCTAATTTGAAATTAGGAAGATTCCCTAATTGTAATTAGGGTTTTCTAAATGAAATTAGGGTTTTCATGAGGTGTTATATAGGCAATTTTTCTTCAAATTGGGTCATTTGTGCTTTGTTCCTCTTGCTAATTCTTGTCTCTAGATTTCATATTCTATCAGTTGTTGAGGAATAATGTCAAGATTCAACATTGCCCCACATTGTTCTGAGCTTGTTCGGGAGTATGGATGGCCTTCAGGCATTAGTGGCCTAGTATGTACCTTCTCGCCTTTTGCTTTCATCATGTTTTTGTTCTCGTAATGTCTGTGCAAATTCCTATTAGACAATAGTGTTGTTTTTGAGATTCTTGTGCAGTTGCATCAATTTTGGCACTTTTGTACTATGAAAACTATGCTTTTAAAAAAAAATTGTACTATTGTTCAAAAACTATGCTATTGTTTTATGCTTTTATTCAAAAATTGTGCTATTATCAGAAACTATGCTATTGTTCTAAACTTGCACTATTGTTTCCATGCTATTATCCTTAAAACTATGCTATTGTTCTAAACTTGTTTTTTTTTTGTATGCTATTATCTTAAAACAACACTTTTGTCTTGTTTTTGTTGAGCATTTCTTCCAAAACCTAAAAATTGACTTCTCCTTCTATCGTTTTATCTTAGCATTTGTTCTTAACCCTAGCATGTGTTTGTTTGTCATCATGCCCATGTCGTTTTGTGTTGCTTTGCATGTTTAGAGTGAAACCCTAATATTTTGGTTTAAAACAATTTGCAGGTGATTCTCCGACCACTTGTGATGAGAGCTAGATGTCCCCATCATTTATTTGATTCGATTTCCCATTTTAGAGCATTGGAGTGGGACTTTCTTGATGATGTGGGATTGCATTATATTTGTTACATGTCTCCTATTAGGACCCATACAATAATGATGACCGCTCTTGTGGAAAGGTGGCATTCTGAGACATCCTCCTTTCATTTGCCTATAGGGGAGGCAACTATTACACTCGAGCATGTGTGGAGGATTCTTCGTCTTCCTATTCACGATGAGATTGTTACATACTAGGTTCAATGAGGTTCCTGCACTATGCATCGTATGTTAGGTGTGGCACACTTGGATGTTTGTGATTCGAAGGTTGATTTATTTAATTTTTCTAATAGTGCAAATCCTATTGTTCTTGTCCTTTGTGGCTTAGCATTAGGATTGGTTGTTCCTGATAAATGAGGTGAACAGTTTGCAGTGGGCTAGGGTACATGCATTAAGTGTATGCTAGAGCACAATATGAGATATGCCTAGGGTGCCTATTTGCTTGCCCATCTTTATCGAGATATGCATGATGTGGTGTATTGGGGTGGGAAGTCATTGTCTGCAAGTGTGTCACTTTGGCATGTTTGGGCATGGGAGCATATTGCAGTGACTCATCCAGATGGGATTCATGATCATTCTCCAAATGATCCATACTCTTATTGTTATGGGTACTTTATGCATTACACCTTTCTTGGGAACTTGCATTATTGGTGTCATGTGTTTGATGAGATGCCTAGTGTTGTGTGGAGACCTTATATGAGATACAAGGTTTGGCCAAACGATGCAAATCGGCTTGTGTACTGCCGACAAACCCATTGGTTGCTTGGTTGTTCATCATCTATGATAGAGTCTTATTTACTAGACCGAGTCTATTGCCAGTTCAGAGAGAGACAAGGGCACGTTCCTGATGGGTATGAGGCTCATTTTGGCTGGACTTGTAAGGAGGTCCGTGTATGGGGTCTCTAGGTTGATGTTGATACTGTGATTGCTGAGTTTGGAGCACTTGGCCTAGTTGTTCGATTGGTTTGGCAGATCCAGGTACTACTCACAATTATGAGGAGTGGTGGGCACAATGCAAGCCTTCAAGGCTTATCGATCCTAGAGGTGATCCCATTTTGGGTAGAGAAGGCATTACAGGTCATCGTGGTGAGCGATAGCACACTAATGTTCTTATAGAGCGATTGGATCAAGCTCAACGTGATGAGGCACAAGATATCCAAGATGAGTAGGTGCCTCTTACACAGGGAAAAAGATAGGTTCTAGGTCCTCCTCTACCGGTTAGGGATGTTGATGTATTGTTAGCTCAGATAACTTTGGACAGAGATGTAGAGAGTGTGTGACGATAGGTTGTGGAGGATTTTGTAGATGATCTAAGGGATGAGTGAGAGAGTGTGATTGGTAGACTACATGTTGTAGAGGCTCAAGTAGTGTTACTAACAATAGACAGAGATACTCTTTGGGTAGATCGAGAGAGCGATATTGGTAGATGACATGTTGTAGAGGCTCAAGTAATATTACTGATAGCAGAGAGAGATACTCTCCGGGCAAAGCATGATAGTATGTGTGCTGAGCAAGATCGATATCTACAGGCATCCATCTATTATCAAACCTTATATGATGCTACTATTCCTAGGGCATCTCAACATCTAAATTTTGGGGAGCCGAGTGTTGTGAATGATGGTGGTGGTGGTGCAGGTGTAGGTGATTAGTCTGTGAGACAGCCAAATCATTTTGGTTTCCAGTAGTGTTATGTCCCTCTTGTTGGGGTCTTACTATTTGGAGTACTTCGATCTTTATGTTGTTTCATGGTGCAAAGGCATTTGGTAGACATGTGTGTTATATACATTCATTGGTATAGTCGAGACCTCGTATATATGTTATGATTTTGTTTTTTCCTCTCACACTTGTGTCATTATGAATGATGTATCTATGAAATTCCATTTTTTACGATGATATATATGATATACCTTCTTCGAATCAACCTCATTTTATGTTTATGTGATGGTGAAATATGATGATGTATGTTTATATGTGTTTTTTGTGATTTTCTAATGTATTTATTTGATGTGGATGAATCAATATTACTTTGTCTCGTTTCATGATGTGATGTATGTTGAGAAATGATGCCCCATACATGATACATGATGTTTTATTTGGTTTACATGTATTGATAGCATTTATGGATGTAGTATGGATATGGTATTGTTGATGTTTTATGCAGGATGAATTTTAATTAGAAGAAATATGATGATGTTTGTTAGTTAGTAGAAATATGATGATGATTTATAATTGATGATGTTAATTAGAAGAAATATGATAATGGATAGTGTTTGATGAGTTGCTTTTGCTTCTCTTTATAGACTTTGTAGTTTGAAAAACCCTATTTGATGTAGCAAACAGATATGATGCGCCAGGGTATGAATTACCAAGGTGATTTTGTATCTATTGTGTGGACTTTGACTCTATAAATAAAGAGTATATTTGTTCATACCAGACATACAAAAACTTTGTTTAAAGTATAGGGAGGAGTTGCATGAAAAACATCTCAGACCAGCCACATAGAGAGGTATAGAACACCTAACATGTAACTACTTCACAAACTGTTTTAATACAACTTCCATACTCAATAGAGCAAGTATTCACTATGGTAATATTACAAAAATATCTTACAAACAACAAATCGAAATGACACTCAATTTACCCCATTCCTTCCTCTCTAAATCCTTATGGACATCCTTGAGAGATCTTGGGAATGAATCAATAAGATCAATCACAAAAATTAAGACCACGAAAAGATAAAAAACAAAGTTGTAGTATCACTTGCCATATCTGTTTAGGGTGGGGCTATTATCTGTTGTTGATAATGTCTATCATAGGAATGGATCTGTTAAGACATATCTTAGGATGTCGTTGGGACTTGTTTAAAAAGATAGGTAGTTGATACTTTGGCAGTGTTTTCATTTGTTTATAGTCAACTCTTATGTGATTGTTTTACCTTGAAGGTTCTAGCTTTTGATGTTTGCTTTTTTTTTTGTCAAACAATGATTGGGACGGTTCATTTATTATGTGTGAAATGTTTATTGTGGATGTTGATGACAGGATGGGTATTTTTTTATTATCTAATTTTTTATGATGTTGTTTTTATTGTTTTTAGGAGACTAACCTAGGGCCTCAGGGGCTCATAAAAGATAATCCTTTCCTATATTGTACACACAAACGCTCGTAGTTCACTTGGTTTGACCTATTCTATTTTGTGAATGTTTTCAGATTTTGTATAATGTATATGTTTTTGGGATTTTGCATTTTTTGACTAAATTGAAATAAAGCATGTTGGAAACCTAAGGGAACTGATCTAGGGTCTTGGGGGCTCATCAAAGATAAGCCTTGCCTATGTTGTACACATAGAGGCTCGTAGTTCTCTTGGTTTGAACTTTTCTATTTTGTGAATATTTTTGGATTTTGTATATTGTATATGTTTTTGGGATTTTTGATTTTTTTAATAAGTTGAAATAACTCATGTTGGAAACCTAAGGGGATTGACCTAGGGTCTTAGGGGTTAAAAATCCTTGCCTATTTTGTACACATAGAGACCATGTAGTTCGACCGTTTGACTCAAAGCATGAATTATTTCTGGGTAAACAACATCGATAGCTTGGAGTGATATCCCATTTCTCTGTCTATAGGATATGTTGTGGGAAATTTACTGAAACTAGCTATGAGGTTCAAACAAATGTTGATATCTTAGACTATTTGAGTGAAGGAATAAACCAAAGATGTTATTTTGTTTTTGATGTTTTTTCGCATATTTTTTTATTTTGGATGATTTTGATTTCTTTTGGATTTTTACCCTTTTTCCTGGGATATAAGATGTTGAAAACTTGGATTGATACTTCACCTTTTTTTTCTAGAGGATATGTTGTGGAAAAGCTTACTTGAACTAGTTGTGGGGTTCAAGCAACTATTGATATCTTAGAAGTGTTAAGTGAAGGAATAATCCATCTTATCGTCATCTTTGAAGGTTACCTTGGTAGTGCGTTGGTGGTACACCTTGTTGTTGGGATGAATTATTTTGAAAGTTACCCTGGTGATGTGTTGGCAAGTATACCTTGTTGTTGGTGGATTTTTACCCTCTTTCCTAGGGTATAAGATGTTAAAAACTGCGATTGATACTTCTCTTTATTTTTCTAGAGGATATGTTCTGGAAAAGCTTACTTGAACTAGTTGTGAGGTTCAAGCAACTATTGACATCTTAGAATTTTTGAGTGAAGGAATAATCCATGTTGTCGACATCTTTGAAGGTACCTTGGTTGTAGGTTGGTGGTACAACTTATTGTTGGGACAAATTGTTTTAAAGGTTACCCTAGTGGTGCATTGGTGGGTATACCTTTTTTGTTGGTGGATTTTTACCCTCTTTCTTGGGGTGTAAGATGTTGAAAACTTGGATCGGTACTTCACTTTTTTTTTCTAGAGGATATGTTATGGAAAAACTTACTTGAACTAGCTGTGAGGTTCAAGTAATTGTTTATATCTTAGAATTTTCAAGCGAATGAATAATCTATGTTGTCATCATCTTTGAAGGTTACCTTTGTAGTGCGTTGGCGGTACACCTTGTTTTTGGGATAAACTATTTTGAAGGTTACCCTGGTGGTGCATTTGCAAGTATACCTTGTTGATGGGATGATGCCTAGATCACACTATGAGTTAGAAGACATAGATCAAGATTTATTTTGAAGAAATATGCAAGCATTTTCCCCCAATGCCTAGCAATTTAGGTGATGGCTTATCTTGTGATAGGATGCCATGTTTGGATAGAGTATGCCCTTTTGGACAATTCCTCATGGCTTAGATAATGTTGGATAGGATAGGATCAATGATAGTGACCCATGTCAAGATGTTTTCCATAAGCAAGTATAAATTGTATATCAAACATTTGTCAAGATCAAGATAATTTGGATTTTGGAAACAATGGCTTGGGATTGTTATGGATAAGTTGAGATGCTTCCACCTAAAATGGTGCATGTAGACGCTTGATTCTACACATGACACATTTTTTCTAGGTTTTCATCATGATACTTTTCCAAAGCACCACCATAGTGGTTTTCACTGGAGGACGATTTTTCTTGAATTTTTTCTTGATTTTTGATGTCACACAAGATGCTTATTTACCAATTTTTCATCATGGTGACCATTTTTTTCTCATGTTGAACTGCCCGGTGGTTCTAATGTAGATTCTATTGATACTAGTATGGTCGTTGTTGTTGTCATGACATGCCAATGATATCCTTCTTGGAGGAGTTGTTTTGCTAGGATGCGAGCACTTGAGTGTAAACCTTGGAAATTCTTATCTTCCTTGTCAATACCTAAGTTAACCTTACCTTGATGTGCACATCACAATAGAGTGTTGTTAGAGTCCTTATAATAAAGATTTGATGCCAACACATGGTCAATGTGAGATTTGGATATCATGGATGGAAAAATGCATTAAGGGATATGATATTTAGATGGATTAGTCGACAATTTGGAACCTTTGATTCTCCAAACTTGGGATGATGAGCAATGATGGGTGGATATGAAGATTCGATTGGGACTAATGTCTTGATATACCTTGTAAGTCGTTCTTGAAGCTTTTTTTTTGCATTGCTGGACATTTTTCATGGATGAACTTCCCTTTTCTATTTTTCCCCATAGTTTCTTTGACTAATGGAGTTTGATAGAGATGATTTTATTGTTTTTTCTTTTTTATCCATTTGAATTTTTCTTGTCCATTTTTTCTTGTTGATTCTTTTTCTTCAATGACTTGTTTCATTCTTTGATATAGCACTTTTTCTTGTTGTTGGTCCCAATCAGAGGGTGGAAATATATGCAGATGGTGATTCATGACATGGCTAGTTGTAATCTTGGTAGGAATTTTATCATAAGGACCCTTCATGATCCCTATGATGGTGTTGCCTTAGATAAAGTTTCCCCCAGCATTATGGAGGTATCCTTGATATGTTTTGATTCCTTTGGATAACACAAACCTTGATTCTTAGGATTTCCAATAATTTGAATTGGTTCTAAGATACCCTATTCATGTAGGCCTAATCCTCTATCTTGATACTAAATATGTTGAAATATCTTATTTGCAATGGGATATGTCTCATCTTGGAAACAAGGTGCTAATATTTCTTTGCTCTATTTCGGATCTTTAAATGTGGTAGCTTCCTCACCGATAGGCTCCTTCAGATGTGGGATACCATCCTAATTGACATCTTTGGCCTGATCTTGGAAAATATAAGATTTTAATGCTTCTTCAAGAGGTGTTTTTGATTTACTATCCACAAAAAAGTCTCCCTCACAATTCATTTTTGATATGCCTTCATAGGATGTTTCTGATTCACAGCTTTGTATAAGTCCTCTTCCTGATCCCTTTTTTTATATATCTATATAGGATGTTTTTGGTTCACAACTTATGTATAAGTCTTCTTCTTGATCCCTTTATGATATGTCTTTGGATTCTTTTATGTCTTGACCCTTTGTAGATATGTTAAGAGTAGGAGACTCTTTTTCCTTGGTAATGCTATCAAGATTATGAGACTCTTGTCTTAGGTGAAGATAATCTACATGTACATTAGGAGTAAGCATCTCATGGGTATATGTATGTGTGCTCCATATGAATTTGTTCTTCTTTTGGAAAACATGGGATGCCTTGGAAGATAGTTGTCAAATCATTATGGTATTTTGATGGTAGGCATTCTTGATCTTGACTTTGTGTGGTATCATATTTGACATGATTTAGATCACATTCTTGACATGGATCAATTTCAAAGAAGGGATTGCTTGTAAAGGATCCTTGGCTTCCCTCAAAATGTGGACATATGGGTAATGACTCTTGGATTAGATCTTCTACATTAGGTATAAGTGTTGGATCAAGAGTCTCTTGATCACCAATATGTACTGATATGAGGTTGGATGATGTCAATATATCTTGGACTAAATCATTTCTAGACTTGGGTGATTGGTTTTGATCATGCTTGGGATTAAATTCTTGATGTATGTCCTCTTGCACACTGGATGATGTAGAAACATTGTCAATGTGATCGATGATAGATAGCTCTTGATCATTGCTTTCAACTTTTGAGGTTGAGAAATTATCATTGTTTTCATTGGTAGATGGCCCTTGAATGTCATTTTTAATAGCTATTTCTCCTTGATCAATGAGGTCTTGGATGAGGTTTTTGAGTGTAGAAAATATGTTCGTTGGGTGACCCTTGATTTTGTTGAACTCACATCATTCATACTGGTTACACCAAGGGAGTTTAAAGCTTGGTTCACCATAAGTTGGACTATCATTGATTTTGATAAGGTCATGTTGTACTAGTTCATGCATGATTACCTCTAAAGTCTCTCCCAAAGGGGTGAATTTCCTTCCTTGTTGGTAATCTTTCCTCAGTGGCTTTTCTTGATTGTTTTGCTCTTGATTTTTTAGAATTCCTTGAATCAATGTTTGAGGTATATTTTGATATTTCACTTGAGGTACATTTTGATATTGCACTTGAGGTACACCTTGGTGTTGCAGAAATTCTTGATACTATTGATATTGGAAGTGTCATTGATGTGGATATTGAGGTGTTTGTGGAATGATGTCCATTTGTTGTGGATATGTAATGTTTCGACTTTGCACATGGCATCGATGATACATTGGATTTTGATTGTGTTTAAGTTCCTCAAGATATCTCTCCATTTTATTTAGGATGTTTTGATGTCTTGGACTTATTCCTTGATGGGGATTTTGAAACCCTTGATGTTGTTACCCTATTTAATATTGTGACCCTTGATAAGAATGATTTTGGTAATAGATCAACATGTTTAGGGGATTTTTTGATAATAAATACCCTATCAAGAAGGTCACTTGGTTTATATCCTCATGGGCCACTTCTATCATTCATGGTGTTTGCTGGTGGGATATTGGTGGTGTTCTTGTTGGCTTCCATTTTATTCCTATGATGTGATCTCGTGGTTGTCATAAACAACTTCAGTCTCCTATGGGAGAGTGGTGTCCTCTTTAGGTGACTCAAATCCTAAAGGACCAATGCTATCCTAAATGATAGGATAAAGTTTATGTGAGATATTGGAACTATTGGAATAAACCAGGATTCTGATAGTATTAGAAGGAATACAAGTTCGGGTTGTTCCTAGAAGCCCATTTGTAAAAGATATACCAACCTAGTTTTGGTTTTATGAAGTGCCCAAAGGTGTTTCTTGAGAGCTTTCAGACTAAGATGCCTAAGTCTGAAATGATGACCTGTGGGCTTTACCTTAGGGATCTTGACCTTGTGTGAGATCATGAAGGGAGTATTTATTTCCACGTGGGTCTTGGTAATACGGCTCTCTCTATTGCTATGTCAAATTTTTCTTCCTCTTCATCTTGAACAATTGATGCAGTGAAAAATTGGTGGGGTGTTTGATTCTTCTAAAAAATGAAATTTCTCAAGCTACTTATGATGTCAATTTTTTCACCTTCGATATATGTGAGACTAGGCTGATGGATTGGTGCTACAAGATCAAATTGTTGAACTGGGGCAGTTGATTGCTAGATGGTCATAAAGTTTGATGGTTTTATAGGATGGTTGTTGTAAAGCTCAAGACCCTAGGGTTTTAGTGTTTTTTTTGGAATGATACTACTTCTTGGAAATCAAAATGTTGAAGAACTAAGGTTTATATTCCACTTCCTTGTCCAAAGGATATGTTGCGGGAAAGCTTACTTGTACTATCTACGAGTCCCAAGTAACTGTTGATATCATGGATGTCTGAGTGGAGGAATTACCTTAATGGTTTGTTTGATTTTGATTTCAAATAGGTAGGATGAAAATAATGGATGTGGGACTATCTCATATTCTATCTTTCCAATTGTTTTGGATCGAACAATGATCTTATAAACAACTCTCTCTTAACTTTTTCCCCATGTTTGAAGTATGGCAAGTGATAAAACAACACTTGGACTAACTCAACAAGCATGGAATTATATGACCTTCATGTCTATAAATTAGGTTGTGAAATCACAACACTAGGCCATAGTTCCCAAATGTTTACTTTGATTAATGTACCCTGAAATCAAAGCCATAATGTTCAAAAAAATTTAAGGAAAGATCCTTTTAAAGGGGTGCAAACATAAGGCTTCTTTCACAAGTGTGCACTAAATCAAAGGGTTTGTGGTTCAACCATTTTGTTCAATTTTTTTTTTTGAATGTGTTCTTTTTCTTTAAATCAATCGCATAATTTGATGTCAAATTGTTTTGAGTCTAATGGGCCAAGTTTAACTCTAGGGGATATATACCATTCTCTTAGGTAGGCTTGCCTCATTCTCCAAAGAGATGATTTTACATGCAACTTATGGCACAAGCCTGTAGTCAGACATGGCAAGTAACTTCTCATAAGTAAATTTTGATGCACCACTTTCAGAGAATGTTTTTGGATAATAGGGTGGCCTCTAAAACAATTTGGTTCTTAGTGGTAACTATGAATGTAGAAATCTAACACTCACCCACTGGCCACTTAAGGCTCTTTAACCATTCTCGTTCCATTTAATGCATGGGATTAGGTGCATTTTTTTGTCAACATGACTTGAAGCTACTTTCTTATGATTTCACAACCTTTAATATAGCTTGCCAGTAAACGTTCTTCAAGACCTTACAATGAGTTCTCCAGTGTGGGATGTATCTCAAGGCAAGCCCCTCTTTAAGGTAAACTTAAAAATAAAGTGCAATGCTCAAAAATATTCTTTCACTCACCCAAGATCGCCAAAATGTCTGAGGGGAGAAGATAAAACACTTTATCTTTTCCAATCAATGAATGCATAGTGAAAAATCCATAGAGAATTGATTCATTTTAAACACCTCGAACGATGTTATCCCCATAAATATGTGAATAACATAAAAAAATTGTTCTTTTTACTTGCACCAATAGGAAGTATTCAGGATATCATTGATAAATCACAATGGTGCAATACAAATGAAATAAATTGTTCATTTTTAAGCTCCAAATTTGGGTGTTTCTAAGAAAACAGTCCTTGTCTCTAATTGGTCAACAAATTAAAATCATGCGTACGTCAACAAATGGAAATCATTTGCACTCTTTTTATGCACCAATTTTAAAGTTCCTAAGTTAAGAAACATGAAATTGGTTCATTTTTAGATCCCAAAATTGAAGTGTTTTTTGTTGTTTTTGTTCTTTTTATGAGCACCAAATTCAGATTCCTAAGTTAAGAAAATAGGAAATTGGTTCATTTTTAAACACTAAATCAAATGTGAGTTTGTGTTTTATTCATTTTTAGAGCACCAAATTCAAATTCCTAAGTTACAAAAGCATGATTTTTTTCTATTTTTAAACACTAAATCAAAAATGAGTTTGTTTTTGTTTGTTTTATAGCACCAAATTTAGATTCCTAAGTTAATTAAAAGTAAATTAAAAATTGGGACCGATCGTCTTCCCTACAACAAACATGTTAATGCTCCTTGGATCCTGCATCAGATCTATCAAATACCTGTTTACACATCCAAAAACAAACAACAGTTACTCAGAACCCTATTATAATAGTCCAGGATCCATGCATTTGTCTGTCAGAATAACTACTTAGAAAAAAAATATAAACATACAAAAAAAAGACAACTATTCAACTCTAGAAACAACTGCTAAAACCAGACAACAAAAGCTAACTCTGTCAAAACACAAGCATGCGGTTTTTAGACAATAGAACCATTCCCATGACAATAGCATAGTTCTTGAAAAATAGTGCAATTTTTCTACTAGACAATAGCACAAGTTTAGAACAATAGCATAGTTTTCTTGTTAGAAGAGCATGCAAGTTTTCTGGGCAAGCACGTCAAAACTCTATCAAGTGCATTTCTGGGACCTGCAGCTTTAAAATTGACTCAAACGAATGTTAGAGGATGGGAGAAGTGTCCCACTAGGCATGCCAAAATGTGTGAGGGAGAGAAAATTAGACGGGAAGACGAATCGAAACATGATAATCTAAGAATCTAAGCTAAGATTAAACACATTAATCTAAGATCTAAACCTACACATACTAAATGAAACTAAGTTATCCTAACATGCATAAATGAATCTACGATTGCAAAATGAATATGTAAAATAATGTAGCATTACCATCTCGTAGTGGAGTGTATTCACTTGATATTGGGTTGTTCTTATCACCGCAAAGCCTCAAAAGTTCATGTGCAAAAGCTTGATGAGTGATTGTTGTGTTTGGTTGATCGAAGAAAATGGTGAAGCTTTGTTAATGGTGTTCTTGAGAACACTTCATTGCTCAATGTATTTTGATTCTCCAATCCTTATTTGTGAGGAAAGGAGTTTGTTATATAGAAGATGTGATTTGAAATAGACAATCAAGATTATGTTGAAGAATATCCAGATCAACGATCGGAGTGTGTTGAGAGAAATAAGACATGAGAAAATTATGCAAAGTTGATTGCACAATTTGTGTGATTGGGAAATAGATTGGCCAGTCAGGGATGTGATTGATTAGTTAATAGATTTATATTGATTAGTCAGGAATGTGATGGCTTAGTTAGGAATGTGATGGCTTAGTTAGAAATGTGATGGCTTAGTTATGGAATTGATGGCTTAGTTAGGAATTGTGATTGATTAGTTAACAAAATAAATTGTTTAGTTAACAATTTGGATTGATGAGTTAACAGTTAGATTGCTTAGTAAAAAATTGTAACTTTCTCAATTAGAAAGTGGGTAAGGAATATGAATTAATTGATTTAATTAAAAAAATAAATTGAGCTAAACATGCAAATCAAGTTTGACTTTTGCAAAAAAATTTGCATTAGTTTGATTTATTTTTGATAATTGATTTGAATAGTTTGATTTAATTATTCAAATTTTGGAGGGAAAGTGTTGTAATTAAATTATTATTTAATAATTTAATCCACTTAGGAGAATAAGGTGATTTAGTGACATAATTAAATAATTGGCATTATTTAATCAATCAAAATGAAATGAGTTGAGATTAGGAATTTATTAAACAAATATGACTTATTTAATTGGTCGAAATAATGAAACGTGAATTAATCAAATAATATTTTTTTATTTAATCAATAAACAAATTATGGTTTTTGGGAGTTTATTAAATAAATGAAATTCATTTAATTTGTATAAAATGATGAAAAAGTGAATTAATTAAATAATGTTATAGTTTTATTCAATTAATAGAGGAATTAGGATTTTTGATGTCGTTTTGATGTGGTGTAATGTGGGAACGTTGCGGTATGATTCCAAGATATCTGAGACATTGTGGGATGATTTTGAGATGTTCTGGGGTGATTCTGAGATATTATTAGATGTTCCAAGACATTTTTGAGTCATTTCAAAATGTTACGGGATGATTCTGAGTCATTCTGAGATGTTACGAGATGATTTTAAGTCATTCTGAGATGTTATAAGATTATTTCAAGTCATTCCAAGATGTTATAGGATAATTATGAGTCATTCCAAGATGTTACAAGATGATTTCAAGTCATTTTGAGTCATTATGAGATGTTACAGGACGATTTTGAGTCATTTCGAGATGTTCTGAAATGATTATGAATCATTCTGAGATGTTACAAGATGTTGTTTGATATTATTTGATGTTGTTTGAGGTTGTTCGATGTTGTTTGGTGTTGTTTGATGTTGTTCGGTGTTGTTTGATGATGTTCGATGTTGTTTGATGTTGTTCAGTGTTGTTCAATGTTGTTTGATATTGTTCGCGGTGTTTGATGATGTTCGATGTTGTTTGATGTTGTTCGCGGTGTGTGATAGGTGTCAAGTCAATTTTACATGTCTACAATTATATATATATAACATTATTTAAACATCCAAGCTTGAGTACTCGTACTCATATATTCATCGATTGTATATACGTATACTCCATCGATTAGCACACAAAGAAGAACATATATTCAATTCAGAGGTTTAACCACGCAAATCAATCCACAAAAAAACCTATCTCAATCAAGGACGACTACCCAATTATTCCAATAAGTCAAGACTATGACCAAAGGCACTTACCCAATTCATGGACTAACCTGACTCAAGTAGACCAAATTGGAATGTGAGTGTGTGTGATAGCTCGGTATTGGATTTTAAGGGTTACCAGACCAAAACCTTCTCCTGAGTGATACTTCCCTTCCCTTTTGAAGGTGTGAACCTATACCTACATCCAACTCAATATTTTGCAATGGTAGTTAAACATTCACATAAAACATTAGAATATTCACATTACAATTTATATTCTTCATTGTAATACATCAATATAAACATAAATACTCCTTCAAAGCAATAAAATTTTAATACCTATTTCAATATTTCATTCATTTATCTAACATTTCAAAATCATGATCTACATTCATCATCCTATTTACCCATGTAGGTTAAAGTAACTTAGTAACAATAAGACGGGGTGTAACAACTTCCGTGCACTTATTCTTGATCATTTGATTAAAATTTCTTAATCTTGGGTCAATAATGTGATGCTCAAGTTTGATCTGAAAGGGGCTCTTCATTTATCCTAAATTAAAATTTTATTAACTCAAATTCCAAGTTTCTCACCCCTTTTCACTAGCCATTATGCAATAACTTGGTATGCATATGCATGACTTATTGTTACATGAAGGTATTTAAATAAATTTAATGTGCAATTCAAATGGTCAAACAAGGAGATACTTATTTTAAGAACATTTTGATTTAGAGCTTAAAATGAACTTATCACATTAAATTTTCATATAGGCCATCTACATGCTTGAGAGTAGTGTCTTTAAATACTCACCTAAGGTCGTAAAGCTAGTGTATCAAGGGGGTTGACCTATGAGAACTTGACCATGGAAATCTAGCAATTTCCTTTGATATATTTTTAAATATTCTCATCCTTATCCACATTTACCTATCAAAAGCTACAATTAAGATAGTTGAAATATTTTTCTATCTAGAAGATTAGATATGAGTCACTTGAGATTGATCTATGAGAAATGCTAAGTCTATTTTCATTCTAAGATAGTGAACATACCAAATACATTATTTTCTAAGTTTTGATGAATATATTTACATAACATGAATAGTATATTCTATTGTTGTTCTTTAAACTAAATATCCTATAGTTTTATACTCAATTTTAAAAATATTTTAACTTCCCATAACTTAATTCTAAAAGAGCTCCACGTGGAGACATTCCAAGAGAATCCAACTTTCAAGAAATAGAAATAAAACATAAACAAAAAATAGGAAGAAACTTGTAACTAATTCAAAAATTGAGTGCAATTAGTCAAATCTTCTCATTTAAAAATCAATTTGATTAAGTTCCTTGAAACACCTTATGTTTAAAGTCAAAAAAACTTTAATTTGAATACCGACGTGAACACTAAGAATTAGGGTTTTATTTATAGTCGGTCAAATCGGCCATCAATGCGGCAAAGTTTCCTAAATTTCACCGTCCCCGTCACGCGATATGACTTTGAATGCGTTGATTTAACAAAAGACAACTATTGTTCTCAAATCTACGCTTCTCTCTATAAATGGCATTGTATTCCATCTCAATCTTCATCCAACAACCAATTATTCAGTTGAAAGCTAAAGTTTTCCACCACATTAGATTCAGCAAAAGCTCTAAGCCTTTAACATGGGGAGTTTGAAGCGAATGAAAATAAGCGCAGTGCTTATAGTGCTCTTATTTCTGTTTACTGTGCATGTCTCCGCTCGATTTAACAATAACCTGCTTACAGGTATGGAACAGTTAGCTGGTGGTGCGAGCTGCAAGGGCAATGGTAATGACCCGCGCTGCTCACCACCGCCCCCTCAGAAAGCTGCTTTCTCAGAACAAAACTGGGCATATGGACGGCCCGCTCATACTGTCGGAGGACCTGCTTCCGAATCTCAGCGTAGGGAGAGCCACTGAAAACCATATTCGTTTTGCTTGTCTTTTCTAATTCATGGGTAAATTTACCGTCAACAATTCATATTGTCGTGGCATATTCATCATGTATATTATTTACCACCACTAATTCATCTTCAACAATTCACCGTCAACAAATTATCGTCTGATATTGTTTACAATTCATCACCAACATCCTCGTGATATATTCATCATGTATATCTTTGTTATGCAATCAACAAAATCTATATAATTTTTCTTTTTTGGGTGCTTTTGATCACTTAAATATTGAAAAATGTATACGTGATGAATATACTACGATGATGAATTGCTGGTGTTGAATTGTGTACACGATGAATGAATATATTACGACAATAAATTGCTGACAATAAATTATTGAAAATGAATTGCTGTTGATGAATTCCTAACGATAAATTTTTCTAAAACCAATGCACACATAAAACTCTTCATTTCTACAATTCATTTCTTGCCACCTACATAAATGTTTACTTGCACTCGTGAATAAAACTGCACCCACCTGTTAGCATGGCTTTATTCTTAGAATCACTGTAATTTCATGTTGAAAGGAAAACCGGTTGATCATCAGATTCCCGATGTGTTAAAATTGATTTCTGTAAAAGTTTGAAATATATAAGAACAACTATTTCCAATGAGAATCATGAAGAAGACAAAATAGTGTTGGAGAAAATGGTATGCTAATTTAAACGAAAATAAACTTTTCCTAGGTTTAATTTAATGCAAGCCAATCCATTAAAATGTATATACAAGTATACGTTGACAATTGTGAGTATATATATGAAGAATATGAAATGTTAAATAGTAAAATAAAATTTTAAAATTAATTTATATGGAGGAGAAGAATGATTCTATTTATGCACTAAATTTTGGATGCTTTTAAATTATAAAGTATGATTTTTGTGTATTTTGTTTTACAAGTAGAAAATTATGTCTACGTTGTGATGAGTTTAGTTGATAGATCAAGGTTAAATTTGCATTTGCAGAAGTCTTTCATACTTGTAAAAATGATCTAACAGTCTACATATTTCTACTTCTTGATTTTCTTCTATTTTCTTTTCTGTCTAGATTAATGATATTTAAAAATACCTTTGGACAGCTATTGGTATATTTCTATGGAACTTATTCTTCTAAAACAATCGAATTGGAGTTGGATCAATGGGTTGTTCACTTCATGCATAAGTAAAATATAGTGGATAGAAATGAGATTGTTATTATGGTCTATTGGGATTTTCTTATGGAATTAATTGATATGATTGTGGTAGATTTGGTTATTATTTTCAATGATTATTTGATGTAATTTAGGGGTCAACTCTAGTAGCAACTAAAGATTCTCATTTTGACTTCTCGAATAATATTTATTTTGTATTTCGCTTCTATATGAAATAGTTTATGAGCTTACCTTCCACTTGAAATATCTTAGTTATGTTCACGTAAATCCTATTTAATCAAATTCTTATTAAATTAGCCTTAATATTTTAGTTTGTTTTTGGGCTTGTTATTTGTTTGGAGTTAGTTGAATAGACATTTCTTCCATAATTTTGTTTACTATTTGCTTATATCTAATCTTGTTTGACTCTAGGACACACCGGATGCAAGATCCAAGTGAGGAGGAAGAGGGATTGAAGAGCAAGGAAATCATATTTTTTTACAAGTTTTTTGAGTGTCTCATGCTAAAATCAATGGCTTATACTTCTTTTTTATTTTTATTTTATGAATTTTTAATGAGGATAGATGGATGGAGGAATAAAATATTTTAAAATTTTAAAATAAATTAAATAATCTAACATAATTTTGATAGTTTTTCAGTTTTGCGAGAATTTTGGAATCTCTCCATTTTTATTTTTAAATTTTAAATGCAAAGAATCATAATGAGCTTTAATTTCATGTTCCTTATGTTGTGATTAAGGGATTTTGAAATAAAATTACCAAAGAAAATATAATATATCTAAAAGAAATAAATTTAAGCTTCAAATAAAGATTCCTATAGTAACCAAGAAATGACAATGTACAAATTTATTTTTCTTAAGAAAGTTTTAAAATTATAATTACTAAATCAAATATTTAAAATAAAATAATTAACATGTAATATAAAAAGATTCACATAAGCTTTCTAGTTTTTTCAAAGCTAGGCTGTATCTCAAAGATCCCAACATCTTTTGGATACTCCTTTGCAATAATTGGATCAATGGGAATAAGGAAGCTATGAATATGATAATATGAGATTAATTGGAAAATTATATGAAAAATTGAAGCTTTGATGCATAAGGGAAAAGGCTCAAGAAGTATTATAAAACTAATAAGAATTTTTGAAGTGGAGGATCAAATATGAAAGGTTTAATTCTTTAAGGTTACTCACTATACTTATGTAGGAATCAAGGGAATAGGGAGTGTAAATATTCTAGTATAAATATTGACAAAAACGTAATTAAATCAACTTCGTATGCAAAAGGCACAGGGATTATTTATAGATTTGAAGCTTCTCAATCAAAGGAAGTGATTGTGGGGAGATTGAAGAGTTGATAGATAGATTATTGAAATTCAAGGTGAGAGAACAATCAAATTTTAGAGTGAGTGAAGGATTAAAAAAGGAATAGAAATAAATCTCAATCAAAGAAAAAATAGTTATAATGGCCAAAATTGAAGTAATTATATATAGATACCAAACATGATAGTGCCACATCTTTTAGAGATGAACATTACCCATTTTTTATGATTGATCACCTAGGAAACCATATAGTCTCTTAAGATACCCTTTAGTTGAAGGTTTATAATTGTTTGGGTGTTGTAAAATTACTCAAAACTTAGTTCAAATCCTAAATGAGATGGATAAGAAGCTAGGAAGGATAAGGATACTATCACCTAATTGAAAATTTTCTCAAGAGGGTGTGTAATTTATTCCACGTGTCTCATGAGCTAGATTCCAAAATTTTCATTTAAATGTTATGTCAACTTATGCATTTTTTAGGCATTTATATGTTTGCCCCATTCTAGGTGCAACTTGTTAGATGCATAGGACAATTAAGATGGGGGTGAATTAGTTGTATACATTTAAAACATAAAAAAAATTCATTAACATTTAGATCTGCATTACCACTTAAACCCTTATCTACCATTAAACCCTTAACATGCATTAACAGATTGTAAACATATGAAATAGTAATGCAAACACATCCAAACACATAAGAACACTAGATTTACATGGAAAAACTAATAAGGGAAAGCCATGGTGAGGATTAGCCCACTAATATATGAATTGCAACATTGAATATAATAAGGTTCACTACCAAGGTATCACTACCCAAAAAAAAAGCCCACTATCGACATAGCTCACTACCAAAGGACTTACTACATAGAATAAGGAAGAATAGAAAAAGGGGTGGCTCACTGCCAAATTAAACTGCTAAAAATGCATCCCACATATGTTGAAGGCACAATTCCACTAAAGCACAAACACCTCATCAAACAGATTGAAATGTAGACACATTTTCTCATTGCATTAGGAAGTGATAGGTATTAAGGCTTGCACTCAAATCATCACACTTGATCACTTTCACATCTTTTACATCACACACCCTCTTCTCTTAATCCACACAAAAATTATTCTTGCATATATACCCTTCATGAACTAAAACATTCTCAATTAGGTCATCCTAATGGAAATGTATACACCTCAACCATGCAACATCAAATAGGTTAGCACCAAACACTTTCATAATATAAATAAGTGAAGCCAAACCACAACACTACTTAATTGGGACCTAAATATACACAAAAACACTTCTCAACACTTCCTCAACCAAAAATTATCCTCCACAATTAGCTAGCATGCCGACCAAACCTACACTAACTAACAAGTGACACCAAACACACCTCAAGGTCTAGAAACATCTCATGTACCATGCAAAAATACTCCACAACATCCATATAAAATCTCAGAATACTCCAGCACCATCAAAATATTCTGCACAACTACTGCAGCCACCTGCAACTCAAGAACACCTTCATTATGTGCAACCAAACATATTGGCATAGGCATCCAACACACCGTACAACTTTTTGGATCACCACAACACCTAAAAATTCAAGGGAAGGTAGATATAGTCAATATAAGCATGTTTCTATATCTACAACAAGAAACCTTCACTACGGAGAAATGCAAAGCAATCTCATTTCTCCCAGACACCTCGTTTCACTAGGTAGACATATTGTCAAATGTGCATCTTCCACTATAGAATGATCTACAACCTGAAACTATGGATATGAAACCTCTAAAAACCTTTGATCATCATGTCAAAACCACATGAGAATATCTTCATCCATGAAAAAAAGTGAACCAACTTCATCAACAACACTACTAACATCTTTGAAACACATATACATCATATACAACATGCAACACTTTCCAACTACAACAATCTTTCCAAACACAAGTCAGACCAATAACCTATGCAATTATCAATGACAACACTAGCATGTGTTGACATCAACACCAACAATTCAAGACACATCATTAATACCAGTGTAATTCCAACACTGTCTTTCTACAAGGGGTTGACACAAATGACAACACCTAAGAAACTCACAAACAACTCAAGCTTCTGATATCTCAAAACTTCCAATAATCTCCCCTTTGTCATTGATGGCAACACCTACTTTTTGAAAATCCATCAACAACAAAAGCAACCAACAAAAATACTGCAATAAGTAGTACTCCCCTAATAGCCTAGATAAATCTTACTCTTCATCTTCTCTCTTCACATACTTCCTCTCCTACAACACCTACATTCTAGATCATAATACTTTTCCATACTTTCTCCCCCTATGGTCTTTAGAATATATTCATTTTTGCACTATGGTTTTTCAACCAATTCTCTCCATATTTTTTATATTCTCTCTCCCCCTTTGACATCAATGGAAAAGGTCCATCAAATCATCAAACTTTCTTTCTTGTATTGAACTCATTTTCTCTCCTCCTTTGGCATTATTCAAAGGGAAACACCTACATACACCTCTTGCAACATCAATAAACAAAAGCACTATCTTTCTATTGCACTATCCAACAACCATTACTACCTACTCCCCTTGAGAGGTAGCCTTCAACATTAGTCTCGGTTCAAGAATGTATCTTGTAATGCTTCCCGGATAGATGCATACACTTATGCATCTATTTGAAAGGAGGGGTAATAACCCCTAACTTCTCTTGAAGATACTCAAAAGTATCTTTTGGAAAAGTATTTTTGAAAATATCAACAATTTGATCCTTAGTAGGAACATACTCCAACTTCACCTCATTCTGTGCAACTTTCTCTCTCAAGAAGAGATATCGAATTGAGATATGTTTTGTTCTTGAATGCATTGTCGGATTCTTTGAAATATTGATTGCACTTGTATTGTCACACATGATATGAATAGGTTCATCATATGAAACTCTAGTATCTTTCAATTTTTGCTTCATCCAAAACACTTGTGTACAACATGATGTTGTTGCAATGTATTATGCTTCTGCAGTAGATAATGACACTTAATCATACTTCTTACTTAGCCATGAAACCAAATTGCTTCCAAGAAAGCACCACCACTTGTAATTTTCTTGTCATCTTCACATCCAGCCCACTCTATATCTATATATGCACTCAAAGAGAAGTTAGTATCCTTAGGATACCATAAACCATAATCTGGAGTACCCTTCAAACATCTGAATATCCTCCTTATTGTTGTAACATGAGATTCTCTAGGATCTTCTCAAAATCTAGCCACAAGACAGACTAAATGCATGATATCTAATTTAGTAGTAGTAAGGTATAACAGTCCACCAATCATTGATCTATAATTTCTCGGATTTGTCTTAGGAGATGCATCATTCTTGCTCAACTTACAACCAGTAACCATAGGAGTACATACCAATTTAGAGTCATCCATTCCAAAAAAATTCAAAATTTTCTTAACATACTTAGATTATGATATGAATATACCTTTCTTTGATTGATTGATCTGCAAACCAAGGAGGAAATTCATGTTAGTGTAATTAATTAATTAATTAATTATTACACTAGCATAAGTTAACTTAGGTATTAATTAATCATATTAGTCCTCAGTTACTTTTAAATCATTTAATAAATTTTTTGAGATAAGATTCCCTTCTAGAAGATGAGTTATCTTTTCTAGAACTTATCTCCATCTTTTTATCATTCCCTAGGTAGTTATCTAGGGTTTCATGTTGTCACATGTAGTGTTATTTGAACACTTGGCAACATCTTATGCATTTTAGGTTTTGCTCTTGCCTATACAATCAGGCATATGTACTCTTTGTAAATCATTCCATATATTCTGAATATCAATCAGATAATCTCTATTTGCATGCCCTTAGTTGCAACACTTTCTGTGTGGTTGAATTTCTTCTTGGCGGGTCCTTTTGAAGTGTGTGCGGCTTCATTGGATGATTCAACATCCATTATTCCAACATGGTATCAGAGCCATTCCATTGAAGGTTCATCCCAGTATCAAGAAAGTTGGGCTATAGAGATTCTTGTAGGCTTGAAGGTTTCCATTGCAGGCTACTTGTTTCCACCCGGGGACCAAGCTGATTTCTAGAGTAGATAGAGTATGATCCGAGCTCACCATTGTCTTCAAAAGGCCTCGAAACCCTAAGATCGCCTGCCCATTCGTCCAATTTGGACATATTTCATCCGAGAGCCAGTTGAGGTATTATCTAGGGTTTGCAATTTTTTGTACTATCCGTACAAATTTGCAGAAAAAAATCTCCCCTCTCAGTCCTCATAAAAAGAATTTTTTTTTTAGATCTTCAAACTATTTTTATTTCTCCATTCGGGCAAAATTTTCTATAGTTTGGGAAAAAATCAAATCTGCAGGCGACCTATTATTTTATTATCCATCGACATAAGTGTTTTTTTCAGCATTCAAATCTTTTTTGCGGTATACATTATCAGCATCAATATTTAAAAGCCTGTTTTGATTTTTAATTTTCAATCCAGCAACATTAAAAATCAAAAACTTTTGTCGGCTTGTTTATTCATAGTCTGCAGGGAGGTATGCGGTCATTATTCCTGGCAAATTGTCGTCCCATCATCGTACGTCGACGTATCTACCACTGGTCCCGTTGACCGTCCTGTCTGCCGTCATCATCGATCACCGCCAGGTATATTCCACTGGCCAACATCATTCCCAGTAGTTCCCGTTGGTGTTAGGTTCTAGACTCCCCACCGACTCTTCACCCATCAGGCCCGTGCCCCCGCCGACGACCTCCACCGGCCGGTCTTCGTCCAGCGCTCCAACCGCCTGCCCTCCGCTCTATCCAAGCGGTGTCACCGCTCCGCCCAAGACTAAGCCGACGAGCCACTCCACCACCACCCCATCCGGTGGCATTTTTTTAAAATTTCCAGCTTGCCCTGCGGTCATATCAGTGACTAGGGGCCGTTTTTTTTGTCCAGGGGTGCTTGTTTCTTACACCTATTTAGCCTGCAGGCCCTAATAGGGCAGATTTTTTCAAATCATCATATCTTCGTGCCATGGTATCGAAAATCAGCAAACGAGATACCGTCAGAAAGATAATTTAGTGCTCTTTCCAGTGGTGACATCCATTCTAGTAAATTTTTCTTCCAAAATATTCTACAGTCAACTGAATCCAAAACCCTAATCCAGACATAAAGGCTCATATCTTTGCAACCGTTGATCGAAATTCAGTGATTCCAATGGCATCAGGAAGGTAATTCAGAGCTCTTTTCATCTGTCCATTCACTTTGATTAGTTTCAACTCCAGGTACTCTTGCATTGGTTTTGTTCAATAACCTGGATATCCTGAATCTTGGGAGTTTTGGTTGCATCACTTCAGTTGCATATCAGTTTTGGAAGTTTCTATTTGTTGTTGAAGGTCATTGTCTTTGTAATTTTAAAGAAATATGTTTGTACATTATGGGGCTTGCATATTATCCTTCTTTGACTATGTTGCACACGAGAAACTATAAACAATGGTGAGATGGGATCATACACCATCTCTAATCACTTGCATTGTTGCCACATTTGTATGGTATAGTTCCCTATCCAAGTCAAGGTGTTTAGAAATTTGCTTGGAGTTGCAGCAGATATAATGTTTTAGAGGTGATTGCAATGCAAGTTGATTGTGATATTTTGAGTTCTATTGATCATTGTGATTGTCCTCACATCCTTTGGACTAAGCTTTGGGAGATATATGGAGATTCAGATACTCCACCCTTCCTTGATGGTCATGATTCAGAATGCCAGGTTTCAGATCAAGTTCCCCATGATGATATTGCTATGCAGGAGGTTGTTTGTTTGGATTGGCTTGAATCTTCCAAAGAGGTTGACAAGGTTGCTTCATATGATTCTTCTTCTCCATCTGAGATAGTTGGTATCCCTTCACATTCAGTGATTCCTTGTCTAGAGTCATTGATTGAGGCTTCCATCATCATCATTCATCAGGACACATTATGTTTTCCAGACTTGACATCACGAGATGGCTTTGTTTCAGGTATCACTGACTTGGCTACTTCTACAGGTTTGGAGGACATTCTTGAGGGGATATCACTCCTCTATTCAGAGATTTCATTAATGAGACTTCCTCCATCTTCATTAGAGTTTCTTCTGCATCTACCATTAGATTGGCTTCAGTCTTCTTTCAGTGGTTTTGAGGACACTTCATTATGGGGGGGCAATCAAGTCTCCATCTATTCCTTTGATGGAAGGACCATCACATTGCTATCTTTGGATCATGTTCAACATCAGTTTTTGCATCGTCCTGATCTGTCACCTTCTACATTGATTGGGTATGTACTTGAGTGGGTTGTGGTATCTTCATCTTCATCAAGCAAGGAGACACATGAGCAGCTTTCAGAGACATCATCAACATTCATATGCATCCTTCCTTCCTTCAATTCCTATCCGAAATGGGAAGCTACCCTGCATCTCTACATGGTTTTGTTTCTTCCGAAAGGGAGACAAGTTGTTTGTCGACATTGCATCATGTTTTGTCTACGTACACTTACCTTTCTTGTAGGTGATCACATTTTTTGGGGGGGCTATATAGTCTCTCTATTTCCTCCCTATGGGGGGAATTTTCATTATATTGTATCCATGTGATGATTGTTATCCTTGGGGGGATGATGTTGAGTCCTCCAATCATTACCTTTTGCATTTTATCTCCTTTTTTGGAGAGTGGTTTTCTTCCCACTGGGTTTTTCCTCTTTTGTCTATTTGTGGGAGATTAGCTGCATTTTCATCCTATGTACATGGGTACCTAAAATGGCCATCAGCCGAGACCCATCATCATCATGCATAATCATTGCATTTTCATTTCCTCCCTAAGTTGCACTTATGGGGGGGTGTTAGTGTAATTAATTAATTAATTAATTATTACACTAGCATAAGTTAACTTAGGTATTAATTAATCATATTAGTCCTAGGTTACTTTTAAATCATTAGATAAATTTGTTGAGATAAGATTCCCTTCTAAAAGATGAGTTGTTTTTTCTAGAACTTATCTCCATCTTATTATCATTCCCTAGGTGGTTAGCTAGGGTTTCATGTTGTCACATGTAGTGTGATTTGAACACTTGGCAACATCTTATGCATTTTAGGTTTTTCTCTTGCCTATATAATCAAGCATATGTACTCTTTGTAAATCATTCCATATATTCTGAATATCAATAAGATAATCTCTATTTGCATGCCCTTAGTTGCAACACTTTCTGTGGTTGAATTTCTTCTTGGCAGGTCCTTTTGAACTGTGTGTAGCTTCATTGGATGATTCAACATCCATTATTCCAACAATTCATCCCCCCACACATCAATGAAAACTTTAAGAAAGCCTCCCCTCAACGAAGGTGTAAAATCCTAGTGAATCCTGTATACTTCCTGATAAAAAATATTAAATTTATTGGCAATTTTTTTTTGTTTTTCGGGAAAAAAATAATCCCAATCGGCGAATATTTTATAATCCCTAGAAGTCTATGGAAAATCATGGCGAATTGTAATTTTTTTTAATCGAATAAAATATTTTTCATTGGCGATTAAAACCGTTTTTCAAACCAGAATTTTTTTTCCATTGGCAAATTAATCTTGTTTTCAAAACACAAAAAAAAAAAAATTGTTGGCGATTAAAACCTTTTTTCAAATCAAAAAATATATTTTCATTGGAAAATTAAACAAAATCTCAAACTAATAAAAAATTCAGTGGCAAAATAAATGGATATGCCAATAAAAATCATAGGGACCGTTCGATTAGTGTTTGATGGACGACTGTAGTTGCATTCTAGAAGTAAATCTCTAAAGCACTATACTTGCTAATTGAAACCTCTGGAATAACACTAGAACTGTTAGATTTTTAGAAATCAATATTACCATACAAATGGTTAAAGATTTTTGTTTCTCAACGATGGGGTGACCTGGGCGGGATGCACAACTTTTGAAGTGTGAGCTCATTTAATGAATTGTATAGTGCCATTAAGGGATGTCTTCTCAAATTCTTTCAAACACAAACTTGAGATTTAATGTAATCTTTAGTAGCATATTGACACTTTTTTCTTGGCAAATAAATGGTCACTTCCTATCGATGAAGTTAAGTGAGCCTGCATACAAGGAAAGGTAGTAGCAATAGCATTTTCAACTCTAAACTCGGAGTTTCCTCAAAATGGTACTTCCTGGCAATATCTGGGAATGGGAAGATGAACCTGTGGCCATCATGCAACCAGATTTTAATTGGCATGAAGAAGAGAAACTCGAAATCATTTCCTAGCTGTGTTTAGTGGCGTGGAAAGAGAAAACCAGCTATGTTGAGTACAATAGGGTGATTTTTGTTTTAGAAGAAGAAGAAGAAGAATGCGCTAAATTTCACAATTTAGTTTTGGAAATGTAGTTAGAACTATACAGAGTCCCAACACCTCCAGCGATTTAACAACATGCATGTTCATCCTTTTGTGACACGTAATCATAAGGGGGGTAGTTTCATCTTTTGAGCACTTTTTGATTGTACAGGGTGTGGGGTGACGGGTCTATGAATCCACATTTTTGGCATTAGAGAGATAAAAGAATATATTTCTAAATCTATGTATTTATTAATACTTTCTTTTAATTATGAATGAAATGTGTTCCTTCATGATTATTCTTCAATGTTTATCTATTAGGTCAGAATACGTATATTTTCATCTTTGAGACTTTGTGCAATTTGTTTGAATCAATTCATTTGTTAAAAGAGAAACTATCACTTTTCTTTACTTATTTTTCACAAATATCTTGCATCTACTTTCATGGTTAAAGTGACAAATTTGTACACCAACAAGCAAAAGAGTTGCATTCCAGAAGTAAATCTCTGAAGCACTAGACTTGCAAATTGAAACCTCCTAAATAATAATAGAACCGTTAGATGTGGACATGTGGTGAGATCAAGGCTCATTGCTCATCACTCATTATGTTTTTTCAATGCCTCGACATTGTAAATTTCATTTAATTGAAATTCTCAATCTTTGTAAAGAAAGTGTGGTTGTCATACTACTAGTGCTGGCAGTGGCAGCGATTAATGCCATATGTGATATGAACATCCAAAGCAATTTCTTGGAAAAATCATAGCTTTAATGACATGAGATTTGTAATGATTTCATATCGTTTGAGTGGCACTGGTGATTTTGACAGCTTGTCAGCTTGAGGTACAGTTTGCATGTAGCCAAACGTCAATCAAATTAAACATTTTAATTGTACATGAATCTTGATTATCATTATACCCAGGCTGGTAGTGGCACTGGTGGCCAAAAAATAGGGATAGTGAATACTGGATAGTGTCATAAGGGTTTTCATTTTCTAGGGTTAATAAGGATTCACGAAGAAGATGATGTGGTATTATTAGGGATACTGTAAATTCTCATGCCTACAACTATGTAGTTATAGAGTAATAAGTAAAAGACGAATTTCCTTCAAGTTCAGAATGGGTGGAATTGGAAAGAAGTTGTTTTGGTTAACTTGACTTCTTAGACAGGTTTTGAACCAGGATGAGGAGCTCTATTGAAGGTAAGTGCTATACCAGTGCATGGAAGCTAGGTGCAAAAGATGGGAGCAAATTTGCTACTCCTCTTGTATCCTCATAGCACACTTTTCCCCAGCATGGTTGGCCTAGCAAGTTCCATGCATTTATTTTTAGAGACATATTTTTATTACATCTTTTGCATGAATCTAGTTCTCAAAGGGGATAAGTAAATTTCGTATCTTCATAGCTCCCATTTCCCAAGAATGATTAGAACCCCCTTTCCCCCAGCATGGTTGGAATTGGGAAAATCCCTTGCGTTCAAACTTGATGTTCAATGCCACATTTGTATTACGTTGTCATGAGCAGAAGCTTGAAATCATGCATTTATTTTTAGAGTTACATTTGTATTAAGTTATCACCAGCAGAAGCTTGGAAATTGGAATCAATTTGTAATCTATTGTAACAAGCAACAACTTGGAATAAATTATTAAATTGTGTCTATATAAAGTGACACACTGACATATGCTATTTATACAAAACAGGAGCTTGCCTACTATACAGCTACTCATCTTGAAAAAGATATGTAATAATGTGACATTGAAATTCAGTTGCAATAAAATAAATTTGGTTGTGTTGTGTTATTCTTCGTTATTCATTTACACTTACAGTAAAGAGTTATTTTATGAGTTCATAACTTCAGTGTCTTATTTATATATATATATATATATATATATATATAAATCAATGTTTTTCCTTTAATAAATTAAGTAATATACTTTATGCAATATGCACTTGATAATTCATGGTTATATTGGGCCATCAAGGGAATGCAATCATTCTTTACACCGATGTTTATGTGTTACAACGATGTGCTTACTTTTGTTGACTCTATCGGTATACCGGGGAGAGCACCTTATGATTCAACTCAATAGAGTATTGTTACATCGATACTAGGATGTGAGCTATTTTCTTTGGGCCATCGACAAGGTTGTGATGGGGATTCCATCGATGGAATGGGGGAAGGACTATGAGTATGAGATTTCAAATATTTTTATGTCAATATTACTAATGGGGTTTTACAGAAATTTATTTAACCGTGCAAATTCTTTGAATTCCTCCTTCCAATCCTCATTATTGACTGCCATTAGACCAAAGAACTTTTTTAGAAAAATCACAGCAACCACAACAATTTCCCAATGACGCATTAATCCAAGTCCTTGCAAATCTAGGAGAAATGGATATATCTTCACTCTATCCAACGTTCTCACTCTCTCCATGTCGCAAGGTCATGGGTAGCCTCTACCTTCTACCACCACACAAAGAATTTCATCCATCCCTCCAAGCAAATCAGGTTTAAATATTTTGAGCATTAAGCTTCTAGCTTCCTCTCTCGACACTAGGTTATCCAAAAAAGAGGCTAAGAATTGAGAAGAGACCTGAAAATTATCTCTTCCATACTCTCTACTTTCCAGGTGGCCTGAACCCAAAACCATTTTCATAGCCACTAACACCAGCGGCTCACAATTTAATAGAATCTGCTTGAGCCTTTGGTCTATGATGACCCTAAAGGAAGTCAGGCTAGTGATCCTCTCCTTCATCTGAAGCGAGATGGGGGTATCGGCCCCAAACTGAGCCATGTCCACCACAAAAACCTCAATGACATTGACAAACTTGGAAGAGTTGGCCATTCGGCTCTGCATTGAAAACTCTCAGCAGAAAAAGAAACTACACTCTTCACACAAAAATAATTTTGTAATGAAATGCATAGAGCGATAGGCTTGCAAAATTAAACCTCTAAAATCACCCTATAACCATTAGATTTAGAAATATCAACGGTTAAAAATTTGCAACTTTAATGTTCCAATTTCGAAAAAAAAGCATTTAAAGAACTTTGTACTACTAAGTGTCAACTGTCAAGTGATTTTTTTTAACTTTTAAGTGAGAGGATCAACACACGAGGAGATTTTTTAAAGTCCTTTGCAATGTTAAGTTACCAGCCCCTTGGCCTTGATGCTAATCCTAGCACACAAAAGTTTAAAACAACTTTAAAACACATGTGTCAATGTGTCATGTTTATTTTTTTAAGTTAATATCATAAATTACTCAAGTTTCAACCGTTGGATGATCATTTGATGTATGGTTGTATTTGTATTCTAGAATGAAATGCATAGAGCGATAGGCTTGTGAACTTAAACCTCTAGAATGACCCTATAACCGTTAGATTTAGAAAGATCAACAGTTAAAAATTTGCAACTTTAATGTTCCAATTTCAAAAAAAAAGTATTTAAAGCACTTTGTACTACTAAGTGTCAATTGTCAAGTGATTTTTTTTTAACTTTTAAGTGAGAGGGTCAGCACACAAGGAGATTTTTTTAAGTCCTTTACAATGTTAAGTTACAAGCCCCTTGGCCTTGATACCAATCCTAGCGCACAAAATTTTAAAACTTTAAAACACATGTGTCATGTTTATTTTTTAAGTTAATATCATAAATTACTCAAGTTTCAATCGTTGGATGAACATTTGATGTATGGTTGTAGTTGCATTCTAGAATGAAATGCATAGAGTGATAGGCTTGCGAAATTAAACCTCCAGAATCACCCTATAACCGTTAGATTTAGAAAGAGCAATGGTTTACAATTTGCAACATATAGACTTAAGATATTTCATTCACTTTAATGTTCCAATTTTGTGAAAAAAAGCACTTTATAAGTACTGCTAAGTGAGAGTCAGCACACGAGAAAATTTCAGTCTTCACTCTTCAGATTGCTCATTACAGTGCACCACCCTATTTTGGATTCCATGGTTCCACTTCCAACAAAGCCATTCCCTTTTCCACGACTCTCAGCATTAATCTCTTCAAGGGTCAAGACTCAGAATCCAGGTAAGTGAAAAATTCATGTGGCTACGTTTCATCGTTTGACATTTCTTAAAATCTTATTTTGTCAAACTTTGAAGTTTGGGTTTAGAGACTTAAGAATTAAGAAAAAACTAAGGAGGATTAATAGGTATTACGGAATTTAAATTTCACAACTTCACATTGTATAAGCATTTCTACCACCAGTACCACTAGAGCAATATCTAATAAAAAAATATATTATGCAGAATTGCTTAAAATCCCAGATTTCACTAATGGGTACCATGATATTTATGATCCTGAAATCTATGGTAGGCATACCTTAGAACTTATGTTTTAATCTCAGAATAAGGTTGCAAAGCAAACTCAAGTTAATATTATCACTACACCAACTCAAGTTAATATTATCACTACACCATGGGTAACTAGATTAGGGTGCATGATGTTACATGAGGTTTTCCCTTGCCCATAATTTATCATTGTATGTGCCCAAAATTATGATGATAACAAAAGAGAAATTGTTAATAAAGATAGCAAAGAAGAATTGTTATCCATTAATGCAGAAGAACTTGGAAAAGTGTTGGGTTTTACAACCAAAGAATTTGGAGATGTCCACATTGACCTAGAAAAGCTTGCTAGTGATTATGAAGTAGTGGAAGAAAGGGAGAAAAATATTTTCTTAAATAAAATAGTTCAGGATAGAAAAAAATTGAAAGGTGATCATAAGCCTCCTTATGATTTGGATATTTTTAAACCATGGGTTCAAGATACTATCTCCATGCTAGCATTTTTCCTCAATCTAGATAGCAATTTGGAAGTGGGTGGAAGCCTCCTTGAAATGGTATTAATATCCATTATGGTGTTCAACATGTCAAATATAATTTTATTCAACACATTGTAGAATCCATGCATAAACATTTTTTAATGATTAAAGCAAGTTCCACCAAGACATTTAGTTCACAACCTACTTGTGCTATCTTTTTCTATTCAAATTTAGAGGAATGTTTAAGACCAACAAGCTTCAGATTCAGCCCTATAGTAATGCTAAGGAAAAGAAGGGTAAGTGCACCAAGATGGTTCCCAAAAAGGGGACTTAAGTGGACAACTTTTTTCTGAAATCAAGAAATACTGACCTTGGACATGAAATTGAGGATACTTAGACTCAAAATTTTGAGATGGAACAAAAATAAGGATTCAAGTGCTCTAAACCTACTTTCTAAACTACTAATTTATTTTGAAAATGGTTGAGATTAAGGGGTTCAAACGAGGGATGTACACAAATTTGTGTTGTTTTTGTCAGAAAAACATAACATAGCAACTCTTGTATGACCCTCGTACGGTGAACTTTTTTTTAGTATTTTTAAAATCGCAATGGTCAAAAGTTAGCTAATAGTATGTAGTTGATGCACAAATTTTTTGATAATTTTTTAATGAATATTTGATTTTTTACTAATTTGCGAAGTGGACATTTCCTGAAAATAGAATTTTGGCCGTGCTACCCCTACAAATTTTGGAAACTAATTGATTTTATTTATTTATTTATTTTTAATTTTGTAGAATGGAATCTAGTTTCTAAAAATGTAGTTTATTTGAAAAATTGATGAACGGTTAATTTATAACGAAAAAAATACCAAACATTGTTTTTTGGCAAAAAAAAGACATAGAGATAAAATAAACTATGGATGAAAGACTTAACATTTTCAGAAAGTGAAAAAAATTACATCGTTGGATAGCTAAGAGATAACCCAACATTACCCATGTGTTTGATTTTTTCGATATTGAATCACGTGCAATCCTGATGGTGAGCACGAACTCAATTATGAGAAATATGGTGGATTTTCAAAAACACATCTCTGGTCATTGGGAATTCCTTCCAATCCTTTGGGTTGGTATTCCAAGGAAAATACCAAGCCTAAGGCTCGAGAATTCCCAAAGCAAGATATAACGTGAGCGCGTTATAATGCACTCGCGTGTTATATCTCACTTTTCACATGGTTTTTGCTTCTGCGGGGAACATGTCAACTAGCACATAACGCAAGCGCATTATAACGAACTCGCGTTATGTCTTCCTTTATGGGTAAGTGCTCCAATATGTGATACAATTTTGGCTCTTAAGATGCCACTTTTTTTTTGAAATCAGGAAAATCTGATTTGCACGAGAAAATGAAGATAGTTACGCTCAAAATTTCAAGATGCGGTAAGAACAAAAGTTGAAGTGCTCCGAGTCTAGTTTCTAAGCTACTATTGTTTTTTGAAATTAATGAAGATTAAGGGTCTCAAAAAGGGGCGGGCCCAAAATAGATCCTGTTTTTATCAAAAAAAATAGCATAGCGCCTGAGGGCTCCCCCCTTTTTGGTTAACCTTTTTTTAGAATTTCAAAAATCCCAACAGTGAGAAATTAGCTAACACCATGTAGTTTATCCTCCTTATTTCAGATAATTTTTTTAATGAATATATAATATTTTATGAATTTCCAAAGTGGACACATCCTGAAAAGCTGAAATTTGAGTGTGCTCCCCCCCCCAAATTTTTTGCAAACTAATCGAAAATTGATTTATTTTTTTCATCATGTGTAGAATGGAGTCTAGTTTCAAAAAACGTAATTTGTTTCACGTTTCGATGAACGTGTAAAAATCTATCCTAAACCTAGCACATGTTGGTTTTTGACCAAAAATGAAGGCATTTACAATAGAAGCCATGGATCAAAACCTTAACTAAATCAAAATGAAAAAAGAATTATATATTTAGATAGTTGAGACAGAGGTTAACACTATCACAGTTTTTTTATAAACTTGCATTGAAAGATGTGCAAATGAGATAGGGAGCATGGACGAAAATATGAGAAAATTTAGCAAATCCTATTAATTAACATGTCTAAAGCAAGCCTTTTGGCGAGCGCCAAATGGCCTGCTTTACACAGAACTAGATTTTCGCTTTCTCTGTCAAGGAAACTATATACATGAAATGAAGATTTAAGTATAAGTTGAAATTTACATATGGACATTTCTTTCTTATACTTTAAGTTATATTTCATGTATATATAGGCAGGATGTTTGAGAGTGGTTTCAGATCTCTAAGAGTTATAATGCAAATTCTAGTTTTTGGAAGATCTTAAAAATTTCAGACTTAGTCAAATTTCAGTAATCAGCATGTCAAATTTCAGTAATCAGGAGGTCAAATTTCATCTTTCTCTCTCTATCTCACTCATTTTCATCTCTTATTCTCTAGACCTCTCTCTCTCTCACTATCTCCATCCCTTTATCTAACAATATCTTCCT